>CM040238.1:177932533-178309664 GCA_022545495.1 Chrysanthemum lavandulifolium
TCTTCGAAGAAGAGAAATCTTCTTATGACGTTTGAACACAACAGTTCAAGCCTCGTTCTCTAAAGAAAAGAAAAGTGTACGTGTCAGTGCGCTTTATCTTCCAAAGAAGAGAAATCTTCTCATTTATGACCATTCTTATCAACATGCTTCATGCTTTTTCCATGCGCTAATTCTTCAAGTGAACCGGGCTACCATTGATTGTTTTCTTATTCAACTTGCTCAACTATAATGACGATGGCGACATCATGTGCTAATTTTGCGGTGGAGAAGTGTGAATAGAATACATTTAGATGATAATCACTTGTTTAATCAAGAATGGCATCTCCGTATGCAATTCTTGAGGGAGAGAAGAAGTGTGATAATACTGCATGGTTGATTTATATCTGAGAATATATGGTCAAACGGCTCCTAACTCATGTAAGAACCGAGCTTCTTCTTATCGGGACATCTTTACATAGAGTTTCTTCTAAGAGTCGTTAGTTGACATCTTCACTCGGATTGATGAGTTTATCGACAAAGTGCTTCCGGTTAATGCTTCACGTATACATCAACATGATGATTCCGAACAATCTCTCTGTTCTTGTTTGATGTGATTGGTGGTTTGGTGTTACCATCTTGTGTGTTCGTTGCGGCCTGATTGCTGATTTCCTTGATGAATATCTTCTGCTTTTGTTTGATTGGGAGGATTTTAGTTAAGAGGAGTTGCAAGATGTAAGTTAATTAGGATGCTTTTGGTGGGATGCTTTTGGTGTGAGTTGAAGATGTTAACTATCTATTCCCCAATTGGACAATCTTGAAAAGGTCGAGTCTACGATCGGTTCTACATTCTTTGCTACATGTTAGAAGACTAAAGACGAGTTGCATTTGATTATTTAAAGACTTCTTCTTAATCTGGGCATTTATCAAACAAATTGTCGGTTTAGGGAGAGCACTAATTGGGGGAGAGTGATATGTCCGATTTAATCCCTAATTAGACTTGCTCACTTGTACTTCAAAGATGTTGATTCTCACAAAGACTTCAAGCGTTCTTCTCAACAGATTTCTAGTATACGGGCTTATAATGATTTGCCGACTACAAGTGTCAAAACCAAGAAGTGGGGAATGAGACAAGCATCTAAACGCGAGTAAACTTGATGATCTTAATACTTCTAAGTAATTGAAGATATCCCGGAAGACAAATGTTATTACCGCAGAGAAACTCAAGGTTTGACTCATGGCGAGTAAACTTGATGAGCTTAATACTTCTAAGTGATTGAAGATATCCCGGGAAAACAAATGTCATGACCGCAGAGAAACTCAAGGTTTTACTCATCAAGGCTTTTAGTGTTAGTATTCCAACGACGTGGGGAAGTGATGTAAAGAAAGTTTCGAAGATAAAGAGGTACACAAGTGCGACATATTCGTGGGAGATAAATGTGTAACATGAGGAGGTGTTATCGTTATTCTTTCGGTGGGAATGTGTGTACTTGATTCTTGAGCTTCATACACGATCATCGTGGAAGAAAAATGTGAACATGGGAAGGTGTTTTCATTCCCTTCATGATGTGTATTCGGAGAGCTTTTGGGTATTAGTGTACTTGGTTCTTGAACTTCATACACGATCATCGTGGAAGAAAAATGTGAGCATGGGAGGTGTTTTCATTCCCTCATGATGTGTATTGGGAGAGTTCATGAGCATTATACAAAGAGCGACTACATCAATTCAACTACTTGGGGAAGTGTTCTCTTGACACCTTTTGGAATGGATTGCGTCGGACTTGATGGAAAAGGAATTTGAGAAGAGTTATTTATGTGTGGGATGATACGTTGTTGTTCTTGTTGATGGTATAACCTCGAGCGAAGAATCACGGTGATTATTCTTGAAAGGAGCAAGGGATTTATGATAATGGTGTGCTTCTCTGCACCGGCTAAGGCAAGCTTGAAATACATCTTCAAATCCGCTCGCCTAAAGGATTTTCGGTTTGGGGAAGTCGCCAAAGTCTCACTTTCAGTTGGTTCAATTTCTTTCTTGATTCAAGAGCCCGGAAGCTTTGGTGGTGAATGTTTAAGAGATGATGACTTATCTTCTACAACGGGTTGCTCGATATCCTTATCTCGGTACTCGTATCATCATCTTCTTTAACTATATCATCTATTCTATCTTTGTAAATATTTATCAGAAAACAAAATACAAAAATATAAAACCAACAAAATCAAAATAGAAAATTATAAAACCAACAAAAAGCTATAAAAATCAGAAAATTTGAAAAAGTCCAAAAATATTGTTTTTCTAAGACATGTCTTCTGGTATCGATAACATCTACGGTCTTAGAAATGTCATTCAATAATGGCACGGGACTTTAGATGAAGTTCGAGCAGGAGGTGTAAATATTTCTTTCTAAACATGTCTAAAAAAAAAAAAAAAAATGGCTTACGATTATTTCGATCAGACCAGCGCTTCAAAATGGCTTACTGATTACTTGATCGTAACCCGTGCTTAAACTATGGCTTGCTATTATTTCAGATAGCAACCCGTTCTTTTAAAGGATGGAAAGTGTTGCGCTAAACCTATTTTCAAAATATTTCGTGCACTTATCCTAAAAACAAAACAAGGAAAGCATGTCGTCAAAAAGACTGCTGTTCCTACACAAATATTTTTCCGTCTAAAATTCTTCAGAAAAATATTTGTTGTTTTTCAAAAATTGGTGGTAAATGAGTTGCTTGTAAATCTATCAGATTCAGAGTTTTCGTAAAAAATTGAAAACTCAATCAATGACTTCAGCGCGTTTAAACCTTTTAGAAAATGAGTCATTGATTGAGGGGGAGAATGTTTTCAAATTTATATCATCTAACGGACTTTCTTAATTATCCTCGTGCTTAATTGAAAATGATGTTAACCTATGTTGAAGGACTAGGTGCCTAGGATATGATTGCTAGGATTAGATGATTATAGATTGGTTAACACATTATTCCCATACCTTTTATGATCTGATTGATATGTTGAATTGACTTTTATTAGTCGATTGTTGTTTGGGTGATGTCGACCACCATATATCTGTATGTGTGTTCACTAACGTATGCAGGTATCTTGGTATAAGAATGTTCCCGATCCGGATCCCACATAATATGATGTTTGGATGCGAAGGAAAGGGTAACTAGATCTTGAGTTGACAAATGAAGAAAGCGGAGCTTAATTGGACTTCTATGAAGAGTTGGCATAAATGCAACGTAAGAGGTCTCCTTGCATCGCAGATGGTTTCTTCTAATTGATTGAAGAAACGGAGCTTAATTTGACCTCGGTTGGCATTCAAAATGCAACGTAGAAGAAGTCTCACCGCATCGCCAGACGGTTTTCTTCCAAGCCCTACAAAGAACAACATAAGCTTCTCAACCACCTAACATATCTTTGTGCAGGATAATCGTGATGATACCATTTTCTAAAACTTTGAAAAATATTGTTTTGAAAATGGAAAAATATTGTTTTGAAAATATATTGGACTAAAATTTGAAAATCACCGGACTTCATTTTATCAAAATTTAAGTCACTCAATTATCGACTTCGGTCATCGATTGAGGGGGGAGTGATTTAAAATAAATTATTTTCAAACGATATTTCTTCACAAAAAGTCCGTTTGTACAAAATTTGTGGTGATCTAAAGATTTAATGTTATGTCATGGTATGATTTTTCTTTTGAATCAAGGTCTTTCAAAATGAAATTTTTTCTGTTCTTGTTTGATTGTGAAATTGTTTTATTTTACTCAAAAGATCTCTTAAAAACAATCATACCTGACACTAACAATCTTTAATGTCTTAATTTGGTCCTTATCTGTCATTTTTCAAAAATTAAATCTTACCACGTCTTTCCCCAAACTCTTTTAAATGATTTAAATCAATTGGGATAACAAATCTCAAAAGGTTTGAAATTTTTGATCGGGTGAGAGATCGTGATTTAAATCTCATATATGTTTTAATAGAATTGGTTTTAGTCCTTTATAGGCACTCCTGCCTCCATGTGCCAAACAATTTCTAATATACAATGCACATGTTGAGGAGGAGCATTTATCCAAAAACAAGATGAGTATTTAAACCTGGCCACATTTTCTCCTATGTTTTCTAAACCTAATTAAATCACTTGGGATCCAAAATCTCAAAGGGTTTGATATTTTTGATCGGGGGAGAATTTGTGATTTAATAATGAAATTTGATAAAAGGTGATCGTTTTGATTTAATTGTGCACGTTGCTCTCTCATATGTGCTAAACGCTTT
Source organism: Chrysanthemum lavandulifolium (assembly GCA_022545495.1). Lineage (NCBI taxonomy): Eukaryota > Viridiplantae > Streptophyta > Magnoliopsida > Asterales > Asteraceae > Chrysanthemum > Chrysanthemum lavandulifolium. The sequence continues at coordinate 177,936,780 of CM040238.1, forward strand.
CGAATCTCGAAGCATATATTGAGGGGGAGCATTTTTAAAGAAAAGAAACTATCAAGGTGCAAATGCTTTTATGTTTTAACATAAAGTACCTTGATTGAGTTTTAAATGGTTTCTTAATGGCTTGTGTGATCGTAAATGTGCTTCAAAAGAACTCTTGCCTCTATGTGATAAAATGATTTCAAATATCCTACGCACATATTGAGGGGGAGAATTTTACCATGAAAATCAAATGGTTTTTTCGTATGAAAATTGTGATCAAAGAAAATATTTCAAAGTCCTCTTGCCTCCTTGTGCTAAACAATTTCTAAATCATACGCACATGTTGAGGGGGAGGTTTTCTAAATGATCAAAACTATTAGGGTACAAAATGCTTTGATCTCGTATCACAAGTACCTTGATTGTTTTTCAGATGATTTTTCAATTGGTTTCAAGGAAGAATGAACTGTACCAAAAGACCGACCATTTACTTTATGCATGGAGTTATAAGGATGGTAAGGTTAGGTATTTGTTCCCACGATCCGCCGAACCGGAGGGATCTTCCAGGGACAATCCACTAGATAGTGTAGAGTCCTTAGGTATGATGAAAAAGGAGAAAATGAGAAATGGGAAGAGTGCGGACTAAGACAGAGCTAGTCTTGGAATAAACCCAACAAGGTTCTAGTTATGAAGTCTCGGTAAGCAATGAAGGGTTGAAGAATGAAAAGAAATGAATATGAAAAGGGTGAAAAGAAATAGCCTCCAACAATTCAACCTTAGGCGTAATCCGGGTTCAATACATATGCTACTAGTGTTTACTAAGGTAACACTGGTATTGAAGACAAGACGTCATGGACCCAAAGGACGACCGCACTAAACTTCCCAAGCTACTCAAGTTCCTCTTAAAAGGGCTTGTTTCATTCTCACGGGAACCGACATAATCTATCGACTTTCTCTAGAGATTGTTGATATTGAAGAAGGAGACCTCTCCCTAGTCTCGACACAGAACCAAATGTGCACTATTGAGTCTAGAGCCAAGAGATCATCCACAATATCTCATTAGGACACAAAATTCATGAAGACTTCTTTGTTTCACACAATGTGGAAAGTAAGTATATATTAAGAGTCCCACGATTATCCTTGTGGTATTGCGGAACATCCAGTGATATGAAAATATTCACGATGAAGATGGAAATCCTTCAGAGCCAACATCAAACAAGCTCTTGGTGGGTGACATGTGTGATCTTCTCGTAAGATCAAGCTTGTGACAATTGGATAGAAGCGATGGGAGATTCGGTCTTGAATCAACCTTGGTCGAGAATGGAATTGACGAATACTTTTGGAAAAACCGTTCGATGTGCAAACCTTCTTTTCTCTAGCACGTCGAATGTGTACTTATGTTTTCAAACACAAAAAGTATCTCTGATTGAAAAAATACTTTTGGAAAAACCATTCGATGTGCGAATCTCTTCTTTTATCTAGCATATCGAATGTGTACTCATTCTCTAATACAAAAAGTATTTTGATTGAAAATTGATCTTTCTCATAAAACCTTCGTCGTATTGCAAAACTCTTTCTTCAAGCAATACGCGATTGTTTTCAAATCATTTTCATCAATCGGTGAATCTCAATTTTTGGTTCACTCACTCCGTGTTGTCTTCTTTGAGGCGTTCGGTTTGAGAACGGCTAGAACATTGCGAAACCACGTCAAGGAGATTCTTAGGAATCCTACCGATCACAGGCAAGACTTGTCTTGATCAACGGGAACCGTGGGCGTGTACCTCAATTCAACGAAGTGATCAAAGACACTTTCGTGCGCTTTATTGCTAAGCGTCGTATGCGAGTACACCCCGACGATTTCATTGATCGTAATTGAGGAGTCAATCAAAGCCGCATGTTCACAAAGAACCACACTTAATTGAAGAAATCATGGTGGTGCATATCTACATAACTCGGTTACGATATTTTTATACTATGCTTCGCTACTGCTTGCAAATATCATGAACCGAGAAGGCTTCCGCTACTACGATGGAATGATGTTATGATTCAAAAGTGTGAGCATGTCGGTCCAAAAGTCACAACTTCACATGATGGCAACACAATAAAGGGTGATCCGAGATTTCTTGTGGTGATGATCTCAATGAAAGCTCGAAGATCATCAAAGATGTGGATCGATTAAAGGCCTCCACTAAAAGTACAAATCTATGCGGACTTTGAAGTTGCACTACTTAAGCACAAAGATTGCGAAAGTGAAGAATTAAAGTCACGAGCTCAAGGCGAAGATAAAATAGAATGCTAGGATTCAAAATGTAAAACATGGGGTGACCTCCTTGGGGAGATTGTTATGAATTAGAAAATTCCATAGTGAAGTGTCGGTCACCCCAAGTATTATCTAGCATAAGTTAGCTCGTAGACATATCATTAGTTACGTTATTTGTTAGTCTATTAGTTAGTTATTAGCGTAGTTTAGTTTAGTGCAACACCGTGGAGGAAGGACGGGTCTTTACCCACTGTATGCCTGATCCACAGGCCGATAGGAGGTCGTGTTAGTTGTAAGTATAAATACCCCTTCCATCCATGGAAGGGGTGTGGCTTCTTTGAATCTAACCTTTCATTTGTTTAAGCAACTCTCTTTCAAGAACCCCCTCTCAACTCTCTTCATCTATCTAAAATGGCTTTCTTATTTAATCACAATCCTAGACCACCCGAATCATCTAACAACATAAATATTAAGATCCAACACATCCTTTCAGTGTGACTGTGCGCACTTCTTAATTAACCCCTTTATAGTTTGTTCTAGTGGGTGAGCCGTTCTAACCATTTAGTACAGTCGCATCAATCGATTAAATGTTCAAGAATTAATACTTAGAAAACAAATCAGTTTCGCCATTATTTAGTCCATTTAATTTTCTATTCATAAAAACCCTTTTTGCTTACTAACATGTCAAACAATATATAAACAAAAAAGCATTTTAATAAAAATTAAACACACTCAAATAATATAAACATATAACTAAACAATTTTAACATATGTAAAAATAATTAGCCACATGCATAATTATTTCGATAAACTCTAATAAACAATTCAAGTAAATAAATGCATATATTAACTAGGGCTTTCACCTACAAGGTAGATGAGCCACATGCATCGACAAGTTGATTGCGTAAGCCAAAGTTAATAGTATACCAAATAGCACATAACGAATTTTTATTAGTTATAATTGAGGTCTTCCCCAATTCAATAATTATCAAATAAATAAAACATGTGTGTATCACTAAACAATTTATTACATAACAATACTCCATGGCAAAACATGCATGTTCCACTATGGATTCCGCATAACAATTATCACCCAAGATACGCATATTACATGGCACATAACAATTTATTCATAATAACCACATAAAATTAGCATGCAATCCTAGGGTTTCTACAAGTTTTACAAAATTAAAACCTAATTAAATAAAATTTAGGGTAATCGACCCTATAATTAAAAATTAGGGTTTCGAATTCAAAACCCTAGAAACCATAAAAAGCATGCATATAATCATAAAGATTCAATTTTTATGTGTTTCGGTAATTAATTACATCATATTAACGGCTCGTGATGCCACTGTTGGGTTTTACTAATCATAACAATTTACAAAAGCAAGTAAACATCATCAAAGCATGCGGCGGAAGAATAAAGAATAATATATGTACATTAATTAACCGAACAAGAAACGCTGCATCTTTTAGCAAAACAAAACCAAACGATGATGTGATCAAGTAACAAAACCCAAAACCCTAACTTAGGGTTTCACCAAAATCGTCCCACCAAAAAAATTGACCACCAAGAATTTACAAGCACAAGTGCACTTGTTCTTCGTTCTTGTACACACGTACTATTAGCGAATTGAAGTGAAAAGCTAGGTTCTTGATCACAAACAAACCAAATACTTATTCTTGAATAAAGCAAATCGAAACCCTGTGGGGTTGGGTGTTCGACCGGCCACACACAAGAAAGAGGGAGAAGGAGAGAAATTAGGTTTGCAAGTCACCAAGATTAGGTTTGCAATGAACACAATAGGATTGTATTTATAGTTAACCAATCTTGGAGAACAAGTTTAATGTATGGGTTGGGTTAGGACTCCCCAACCGATCGGCCAAAGCCCCCAAAGGGGTTCTAGAACTTTCCCGACTTATAATTTCATCTCTAGTCCTTTAAGTTTACATTTAACGACCATTAGCCAAACCTCGTTAAATATTAACCATCGTTAAGTATTTATTTTGTGACTAATAATTAATAATAATAACATTTTATATATATTCATTATTTACATCAATTCTCATACGTAATGTGTGCAATCCCGAAGTCTCGAGTTCGAATCCGGACATACGTATATTTAAATATCCATAAAACCTTTCACTGACTATGTAACAGATGGATAACCCCAAAGACTATTTTTTTTTAAAATTGAATTTTGTTACGGAAATTGTGTCCATGTTAGCGTTTCGTTGCAAAGTTAGTCGTGAAGGACTAGCTTTGCAACGACCCTGTTACATGGAGGACCAATTACGTAAAGTATGAGGGCCTAACTTTGTAATGGATGGATAACCCCAAAGACTATTAATTTTTTTAATTCTGTTACGTAAATTGAGTTTATGTTAGCGTTTTGCTGCAAAGTTAGTAATGAATGATTGACTTTGCAACATGTACATTACTTGAAAGACCAATTACGTAAAATATGTGATTTTCTTTAATACTTAAAAAAAGTTAGATAACGGTCGTTAATTAACGACCGTTAATAGATAACGGCCATTTACTAACGACCGTTAGTACTGTATCAAACATTGTTCATTAGCTCATTCTTGGCACTCCATTGGGTGTGGCAGCAGCTAAAACCGGATTGCACCCAGCAATCCCAACAAATGTACTTTAGGTAAATAAAGCTTTGACATAAGTCGTTAAAGTTACACAAATGTTGTTTTAACATAATTAAGTATAGTTTATGGAATATTATTTTTAAATTTTGTTTATTTATTTGTATATTACTTTTTTTTAAGTAGCGTAACACAAACCTGGTAAGAAGTAGTTTCAAATGTAAATTTTAGAAGTTCAATCTAGAATTTTTATTGATCTATTAGATTACTCTATTTTGTCATGTGTCGAAAATAATGGTAATAAATTCATATGCTATCAACTTTATTAAAATTCCAACAACCATTTTCCTAAGCAAATATACATGGAGGGAGATCCTCTCAAGTTGGAAACACAACTTGAATCAAGTTAATGACTTATGAGCCATTGAATTAAATCCAATTGCTCACAATCCTATAACTTGAGTCAAGTTATATTATACAACTTGAGAGGATTTTGGTCCAATATAGCTGTTACTCTGTAATAGCTATCAGTGTCAACAACCCAATCTATTTGTTTTAATTTTCATCTCACACTTTTCATAACAGTTGAACAACATTTATAACGCAAATAAAGACAAGATAAAATATCCCCGCGTTTAACTATAACAACATCTTTGCACTCCCTAAATCTCTGCACCCCTTAAAATCTATAGAATAAGTCACTATATAGTGCATTTCATCAAATGTAAATTACTATAACTAATGTGGATCTTTCTCACGAAGATTTTGTTCTTTATATGAGTTGGCTGGACCAAAAGGCGAATATGAAACATATCTTTGGTCAACGTTTAAGTCTGCAACTGAATATAAAACAATAGCAAGAACCAAAACAACCAATAATGTACTCAATAACAACAAGAAAAACTAAAATTGGTGCACAGTTTTTTTTAACCTTAGGTTTTCGACCTTTTTGAACCGCTCGTCACACAGACTCAAAGTCTCAAACCAAGTAAAGCCCACCATTTTAAAAAGGTTGGCGCGGCCAATTCAAGACTGTTTACACCTAGTAGGAATTGGACTTGAAACATCACACATTTTAATGTGACAATCACAAACCCTTTTGCCCCTAGGCACCCCTTACTAATTAAAATTGGTGTACAGTTTCAAAACAAATAAGAAGAAGCAGCTTACTCTCTGGTATATGAATCTCCCTTCTAAAAAGTTTCAGCAACCTCGCATTCGATATTACAAACTGCAAAACCTCTGCACAATTGATCAAGTTGTACCTTGTTAACAATTTGTCTATTAAGGGTGTATGGGATTATTATTTGAAACTGTTTATCTGCTAAACATAAGCATGTAACAACTCATTAATTTTGAGTGCTTATTTCAATCTCTAAAACTTTGGTTTGTTTGCCGGTGTTACCCATTTTGACATAAGTGTGATATTTTTACATTCTTATTTAAAAAATAACTATAAATAATTCATAATAAAAACTTATCCAAAAATCTTCTCATATAGCAGACAATCAAACAAAGCATAGACTGACTTTCGAAGTTCTTCATCAGAGTCATACATCACCGAGTGACTCAAATGGTTAGTGGGCTGTTTATGATACAACTGGATCCAGCCTGTAGGCTTGTACTTAAATCGTTAGTAAAATTAAGCCCAATTTAAACTGAAGCTCAATCTCAAAACAACAACAATTTCTAGTCGGTGGGCCGACTTAACAAAATAAATGCCATAATAGTATTTATGTTTATGTTGCTTCTATATAAATTTTCAATCTCAAAGTAAGTTATTTGGAACTAGATTTGAAGTTATTTTATTTGATTTTATATGCAGAATGTAATTTTGGTGAATTTTGTAAAATTGAGAGACCTAATGACTTGCCATTGATAAACGACGCTTATTTTTACGACAAATTTATACACCCTACAACACTTGTCTCATAAATGCGTCTCACATATGTTTTTATGTTTCTATTTATATTTGAATACGTCATCTCTTGATTGACGAGGCACTCACATATTACTTGACCAAAGACCTTTTTTATGCTAAAAAGGAAAAATTAAACTACGTTGTATGTAAAACTCTATAAAGATGAAAATCTTCCCTTGTTTTTATATATTTATATAGTCATTTACATTCAATGTAATAAACCTTAAATATAAACCATTCGATAAAAAGTTCGTTTATTTATTAAATGAAACAAAAATGAGCAATATTTTAAAAAATCAAATGCGATTTGAAATTAAAAAATACATGTGATTTGACTCATACAACAAATCACGATGTGATTTTGTATTATGCAATACTCAAAACTCATACTCCTTCCGTCCCATATTAATTGTCCACTTTGATTTTTTTGGTCTTTCTTTTATAACTTTGACCTTACATATATTTTCTTGTGTTATATAATACTTGATGCAAAGTATATGAATGGATTGAGTTTTAAATGTATTTTACATTGCTATAATTTTTATGAAATATTATATGACACAAACAAAAATATTTAAGGTCAAAGTTGTAAAAGAAAGACTTCAAAAGTCAAAAGTGAACAATTAATATGGGACGGAGGTAGTAAAAGTTTGTCGAAAGTATTTCGAATTGCTCGTCTTAAAAAAAAATAAAAAAATAAAAAAAATAAAAATTAAAACTTATCGTCAAAATGGTGTTAATTTTTATTGAACTCACCCAAATATACTAAGACTGGTTGTAATAAGGGGGATTGGGTCGGTCGGTCGGTTAATGCATGGGTCAGGAGAAGTCGGTCGGTCACCATGAAAAGAGGAGAGTGTGTCGTTTGACCGACCTATTCATTTAAACAGAAAATAAAACCCAATCGTTGGTTTGGGAAAAAAAAAAAAAAAATTAGAAAATTTTCACTTTTAACAATATAAATACCACATTCACTTCACCATTTTATACATAATTCCAACCACTTTACTATAATCTTCTCATCTTTATACAAAATGTTCTCAAAAAACTCTCAAAATCACTACGCCAACAAAACGTTTCAAACTTAACATCGGATGAGTATATAGCGTTGAAGGCCTAGCAATTGGAAATCGAAAAAGCGGCGCGTCAGGAGGCAACGGAATTGAAAAGAGAAGAACTTGTAATCCTACGTGAATTACTTGAAATTCAACGAAAAATTGAGAAAAATATAAAGACATCATCTTCTATAATTCACGAATCGATGTAACTTTGCCTGAACTACAACAACAAAAGCTATTGGAGATGAATGAACAAATTCAAAAGAAACATAATTTAAATTGTTAGTTTAAGTTTTAATTTTTATTGCGATGGCTTTAATTTTATTTGAATTATTATGCAATGTTTTTTATTATTAATAAAAAATTAATTTTTGTTAAAAATTTAAATACAAATAAATAAAAATGTAAGTCGCTTTATTATACCAGGTAGGTCGCAAAACTATTATATATTTTTAACTAAAAAGATATGTTTATACTATTTTTCATTTTAAATTATATATTTAACCTTTAAATTGTACCGTGTTTAATAAAGTTAAGAGCATCACATTGTTTATCAACAAAATTTCATTTTGATATCTGAAAGCCTTCTTTGTTGGTTAAATTTAGAAGTAATTAAATTTTAAAGATAAGCTAAAAAGAAAAAATATATATTTAGTATTTTTGTTTTGAACAATAACAATATACTAGATTTTAATGTGAAAACACTTGCTACTAAAATAGATTTGATGACATATCCTTTGTTTACTCAATCTGCCGCATTTGGTGGCGGTGCACTTTCCACTTCATCCACTCACGATGTCTTGAACCCAATCACACTCTTGTCTATATCAAAGGCTATTAATTTAAATCTTAAATAATCATTTGATCAAACACAGTTGAGCAATTAACCCTAAGAAAGGTGATTTAAAAACTAGAGGAATTTCACAATTCATTTGAAAAGATTTGCGAGTTCGCAAGACACCTGCGAAGTTACCAATTAAATAGAGAACAAATGTTACTGGATTGCGAACTATCCAAATCTTTCAATTTTGAAGCAGTTCACAAAGTTCAATTGAATATATTGTGTTAATTTCATTGTGTACGTTAATTATTTGCCCATATATCAATATTCGGTTCATAGATGAGCATGTCAGTGTGTCACTATGATAGTCTGTGACGCGTCAGATTTTTTTGCTTTTACGCGGTTTGTATGAACTGGGTGTCAAAATATAGTCTGTGACGCTTTTGTCACTTTATCAAGGCTCTTTAGTTTTCTTTTAAAAAAAGTAAAAATTTACGTCACTCATTTTTGTTGCTTATTAAGATTTACTCGATCTATTATTTATGGGTACTCTATAACACCATTTTAACATGGTCATTCATTACTCCAAGACTATGATATTATTTACATGAATTCTTTTATGAAACTTACTAAAATTAACGAGACATACTAATATAGTAATATTGATAATAAAATGTTACACGTTATATAAAATATCGATGAAATTAGACATATAGATTCTAGTATAGCGCGATATTTATAGGATCGAAGCAATACAAGCGGGCCCAAGCCTTAACAAGTGTATGTCTGATGAGGACATGACTGACGAACTTGCTGTTACATAGAGCATATAGACGGTGGCAAAAAGTTTCGACACAAGAAAACGTAGTAATTTGTTAAACTTACGGCGTAAGGTTAAAGCCATACTTACGTCGTAAATGGATATTCTAGTTACGAACGAGAACTCTCTGTAAAATTTAGAGTCAAGGGTGTAACTGGTTTTCCCACTTACGCCGTAACCAAGTCGCGTATTATTTCCTTTTTTACTTTTAAGTCGGTTTGTGGACGATTTTAGATCCCTTTTTCCCAAGATTGGCTTCCTTATAAATATAGGGCTTAGGTTATTGTTTTATGCATTCTATTATTAAATAAAATTTAAGACTTTTAGTCTTTAAATCCTTTGTGATTTGTTTAAACCCTTGTTTGGGTTTGTGTTCACGCTTCCGTTCTACGTCAGTTGGCATCAGAGACAGGTTGAATCCTGGTGGTAATTGGTTTAGAAGGTTCTATGTCAATTAAACATCTAGAGCTTGTTAGTATCCTAGATGGTGAACGGTGTAGAAGATCAAAAAACCTGTGACGTTGGTAAGGTACAGTTGACCGAAGACATGGATCGTGCGATCAACGATCTCACATCCAAATTCGAGAGTATGTCCACAGTACTTGAAGAGATCCGATCCGCGATCAGGGGTGATAGTCGTAAACATCCAAATCGTGAGGGTAACGAATGTGGTAAACTTAGATTTTGTCCTAACAATGAGGGCTTATTGGGAAATCATGCACGTAACCAACCTCCTAAACAAGTTTGGAGACATGATGGTGATATGTCTTCGGATGAGGAAGGAGAAGAAGAAGCTTATGAGGAGTTTGGTGTAGGTTTTAGGGGAGACGATCAAAGACATAGGGCTATGGTTGGAAGAAATGTCAATCATCGGGGTTATGGTGAGCGACAAGGTTATCGGGTTAAGGCCGAGATTCCCAACTTTGTTGGAAATCTTGACATTCAAGCGATGTTAGATTGGTTATATGAGGTTGATAAGTTCTTTGACATCATGGATGTTCCCGAAAAAGAGCAAGTGAAAATCGTGGCTTATAAGTTACGTGGAGGAGTGGGGGCTTGGTGGCAACATGAACAAGACAACGTTAGAGCACAAGGTAAGCGACCCGTGGATAATTGGACAAGCATGAAGAGAATGATTAAAGGTAGGTTTTTACCTCCAGATATTGAACAAATTTTGTGTCAACAATACCATAATTGTGTTCAAGGGAAGAGATCCGTGGCCAAATATATGGGTGAGTTTTTAAGGTTGCAAGCTCATTGTAATTTGAGGGAGACGGATGAACAAACCGTGGCTAGGTATACAAGTGGTCTAAATTCTTCGATTCAAGAGAAGTTGAGTTTGATTTCAATTTGGTCCGTGGATCAAGCTCAAAAATTGGCAATGAAGGCGAGGAGGATGGCTTCTAAAACCGAAGTTGGGTTTAGGCGTTCAACCCTAGAAAGTTCAAATACCTATGGAAGTCGGCCCAATCAAAGCCAATTTGCCCTTCCTGTTAAAGATCGTTTATGAGCCTCTAGGGATAACAAAAACAATGATAGATAACATGCACAGCGGATTAAAGAAACATCATTGCTATTATTCAAAGTTCTTTGCCATCATCTTCTACTACTAAACACTATAATACTATGATACTATAATACTATACTAACCTAGGCGTTTACATGAACATATGCCTAGGAACACACACACACACTATTTGGTGTTTACATCTTGACACCCTAAAACCTAATTCTCTGCCTCTCTTTATAAACTAAAGAGTCTATGGTTACAAATACTACTAGGGACTAAATAATAAATACTTCTTTAACAAGTAGGTCCCTTGTCTATCTTTGACTTCTTAAGTCCTTCATCTTTCACATGTTTTGTCTTATTAACTCAAATATAATTCCCAACAATCTTCCCCTAGTTGATAATGACAAAACCAATAAGCACAAACTTCCCCTGAAGTTAATATGATGAACGAACTTTCCTTACACCATCAAGGATCTTCAAGATGCAAAACATCAAATCTTTTCCCCCTTTTTGTTATTATCGAATAGGGGTCTTTTGTAGATATGCAACTTGAATAATACTTCCCTCAAGTGGTGCATGTAGATGGTTAAACATTTAATCAATAAGCTTCCCTAAAACTAATATATTTATCATCCCTTGAATCACGAACTCAGTAGGCTCTATGTAATGATTCTTGATGAAGAAAACCGAGTATAACAAATTTGATGAAGAAGTAGAATTTCCCAAACTTACGCCTTATGTCTTGTACTATCCACGTGACTCGAACTCATACTCCCATAAAAATCATAAGTAGATCGCAACTTCTTGACAAATCCTCAACTACATGAGACACCGAGCACAATAACGTAACTCCTTAAAGTGATAGCAAATGTGAGCATTAAGCACCATCGGTTTGTAGATCACACACTTTTGCTAGATTCATCAAGTCTTTGGCACATCATTAACGCATCGAACAAGTTATCTTTAAATGTTGTTAGCCATTTGAGATATGATAAGAACACGCACCTGTGAAACTTAACTACAACATCAAATAAGCAATATTCAATTGTCTTCGTAATCACATCTTCAAATAATCTCCAAAACGAGCCATAAAATCAATAATTATTAACTGAAATAATTCCAGTTTTGTTCGAGATCCAAAACATGTGTGTCACCCGATATCTGACCAAAGCAGCAGTATTAAAAATATATCGGATAACACGAGCAGTATTAACTTCCACTCTACCAGTTCTAAATTGTGAAAGAGCAGTATTAATCGTATCCTGGCAGTATTAACGATCCAAGCATTACTCACCAAAATCCCATAAGTATAAACCAAACTTAAACCATAAACTCTTGGGAACACGCAACTTAAAAAAATTTACCCCATGTATAATAAACCAAAATTCCATATGCATGTACATAAGTATTATCCAATCAGCATTATCCAATCAGGCATGCTTAAAACAGCCTGATCCTATGTCACTTACACTATCAAAACAAAAATTATTTGGGACCAGTAGTATCATCGTCTCATGTGACCCATGTGACCCCATAGTCAGCACCAATACATGCTCCCTCGTCCAATTTATTAAGTTACGACGATACATATGGAATAGTATATAGTTGGGATCAGTAGAGTTGTAGTGGTATCATGTGTAGGTAAGAATCACACGACCAGGACTAAAAAGTGTTGGCATAATTAACTTACAAACCAACAAGACAAAGTTGTAGTGACAAGATAACCATGGTTGACCAAGACTAATATATAGAGATGTTAGTCCGGTAATGACTTAACGTACTCCAAGACCAATACAAACAATTCGATACGACCAATATCCGAGCAACAATAATCTTTACTCCAACAATATCAATATAAACCAATCATTATTACCACTCATGCCCTACACATTTTTATCAACCAATCGTTAAAACCAAGTCGTTGAATCACATGAACGAGCAAACGAGATATGGTGTTGGAATCACTCCTAAACTAGATTACAAGTGTTAGTAATTAATATGTAATAGTTAGCTTAATTAGGCCTTTATGTTTGTTATTATGCTAAGGCTTATGTAGAAGGCCCATAAGCCTTGGCCCAAGCCTAATAAGGAAAGGAATGTACTAGGAGTGTTGCCCTAGCTCCCTCTCCTATAAATAGGATTGTAAACCTTCATTTGAAGGTTGGTTGTTCATTTCATTTCAATATCTACGCATATCCTTTCTTTCATTCATACGCATATTGTTTTGTCTTGTTCAACCGATCACTCCTTTACCTCATTTCTTATATTGATGCTTGTGTTACATAAATGGGTACCTAACAGTGGTATCATTTGCCAAATAGTTGGGTGAAACCATTTTTGTTTTTGAAGTTTTAAGTTTATACGCGTAAGGCTCGGTCTCAAAACTTTCATACGCAAAAAGCTTTGATTTTTTCACTTTAAAATTCAAGATTCTTGTACTTTAAAGATTATTTGGTGATAAAGTTTAAGTTTTTGGCAAAAAGTTTCAAACTTTACGTGTATTTCATTGTTTTTAAGCTTGGTTTTTGTCGTGTGGATATTTCTACGCATAAGGGTAAAAGGTGCTCTTGATCTTCAAGTTTCACACTTTTGTGTTACTTTGGTGATATTGATGCTGTTTCATCTCAAAAATCAGGTTTCTAAACATCTTTGTGCTTAAAATCAATTTTTCGTAAACATTGGCATTTCCCACGCACAAGAAAACCCTAAAGTTACGCGTAAGCTTCATAAGGTTTGATCTTCAGTGTTCTTGGTTTACTCAGTGTTTTCTTGCTTGGATAAGCCTGAAAACACTTCGACTTTGGATATCTTTTACACTGGAATAAGTGTAGAGGATTTTTGGGCAAAACCCTAGTTTTACGCCTAAGCAATACCTTCACGCAGAGAATCCTTTACGCATAAGCATTTACTTACGCCTAAGCCTTGTCTTACGCATAAGCAAATCTTACGCATAAGCACTCTATTACTAAGCTATTGTTTTACGCACAAGCTAAGGTTTACTTAACCCTACGCGTAAGCTAATCCTACGCGTAAGCTCTATTCTTACGCGTAAGTTGGTGTCTTTACGCATAAGGTTTCTTTGCCTAAGATGGTTTTTCCTACGCATAAGGTTTCTTTACCTAAGATTGGTTTCTACGCATAAGGACTCTTCATCAACAAAGTTTCATTCGACTACAAAGATCCATTTTACAACACAAGTTTCAAGATGTCTCAACCACCATACTCTAACTACTTCCCTCATGTGTATCATCAACAAATACAACAACAAATCAATCAACAACAATAACTCTATCAACTACAACATCAATTCCCTCAAGGAGCAATTCAACCACAAATGATTCAACCACCACCTAGTCTTCAAGTAAAACCTTACACAAACATTCACAATCAAGATCCGTCGGGGAATACTATGAAGGAACCGTTTTGGTTTGCAAAGATGTGTGAAGCTTTAAGTAGCCAACAATCCATTCATGAGGTGGATCACTGATAGACCTCCAATGCTCACTCCCGGAAACTATGATCAATGGGTGATTAGGTTCTTTAGTTTTTGTGATCTAAATAAGCCACATGGAAAGTTCTTAAAGAAGGTCATCCTAGAAGGTCCGTTTGGATGCCTCACCGTCGTTACACCCGGAGATCCAAATGCTAATCCACCAAGAGGTGATGTCACCAACATTGCAAGTCTTATCGACCTCACTGGCCGATGAACTTCTACATTTTGAAGCCGATGAGCTAGCAATGCAATACATCCTTTTGGGATTACCCAATCCGATCCTTCAAGTGTTGATGCTCAAAAGATCGCTAAAGTAATGTGGGAACATATTCATCTTCTCATGGATGGCATCGAACTCAATCAAGAGGACATGGAATCCAAAATCTACTTAGCTTATGAACAATTCATGATTGAGCCAGAGAGACATTAGAGTCTTATCATCATCGATTCTCGAGACATCATCAATGACTTGGAAAACATAACATCATTATGCCAAAATTGCGGTCAACACTAAGTTCTAAGTAGCCTTGGTCCCGATTGGGAAAAGTATGTCATTTTCATCCATCAAGCAAAGAATCTTCATCATGCTACATACGGATTGTACCACTATTGAAGCCCCACCAAAAGAATTTGACAAAGAAAGGGTTATCCGTGGACTCCCTGTCACACCTTCACTCCTGATAATCAACAACTAGCTTTGTGGCTCAAGCTTGTTATCCTCAATTCCCGACATTACAAATCAGATTCACAAATCCTCCACAACCCGCTACTCAACCATCCGCTACGATAACACCTTATGATCACCACAACACCAATCTCAAGAAACTCAATTGGTTCCATACAAAGAATAATGATCATCGCACTTTACAGGAATCTAATGAGGATATAAGCTTTGATGCATTGCGCCAAGGATTTGTCATGATTGCTGAGCCTTTCGATACTCAAACAAATCCAACAATCGATTCGCACTCTCATCAAACACAAGGAATCAGCTAACAATGGACGGTTGAAGTTCATAATCGAGGTAAATTCGCCGATGGGCGTGGTCAAGGATTTAATCCAATGGGAAGGAATAACATAGGTGCTCCACAACAACAAAGAGCTCAAGTTGTACACGAATGCTCGTAATCGATTAATGGTCTTCATTGCTATAATCAGAATGGAAGGGTCATCCGCTAACATGCCCAAAAGCTTAGGACAAGAGGCGCCGCTTATCAAAAAAAGCTTTACTCTTGGCTCTTAAGGATGAAGTCAGGAACTCTTACCAAAAGGAACAGAGCTTCATGGCAAATGCATTCGATGATGATATGGAGGACTTGCAGTTAATGCAGCAGCTTATGTTGATGGCAAACACGCACTAACCCACATGAGCGACAGCCCAGCAGGATGTGACAACCCGTACTTCGTGTCATTTCTCGAAACAATTCATGCTTCACTATTTCAACATTTATCGTAAACTAGGTTTACGTGTTCCAAATTCGCATAACCTTTATGGTTTAGCGGCAAATTCATGATCATATCATCACGAACATTTCATATGGACTAAGTTTAGTCTACATTTCATTAGCATCATTTGCATCATGTTAGTTCATTCATGACATTGCATTTCACCTTAAACGCGTAAATTTTATATTAAATAAACGTTATCGCGTGAGTTATTATTTTGAACATTTAATCCAATACTTCCAAAATGATCCCGATATATTTTTATACTTACATTTAGTTTATAAAACTATATTTTAAGTTTACCTAGTGTTTTAAATTTATTTTGTCTATAAATTGTTAAAGTTATATTATTACGACACTTTTCTTAAAAAACTACACGATAATTATTATATCACTCAAATTTTACAAGGAATGTATTTTGACAATTTTTATAACTACAATATACTTTACTTTGATCCCTTAAAACTTATTTTAGTCCATACTACTCAAACTTCACAACTATGTACAAGTTACAATATATTTACTTTAACTACATTTTTGGTCTTACATTTTAACAATTTCATACAAGATATAAAAAAAAAAATATATAATTTGACAAATCCTCCCCTTGGCCGACCAAGGGAGGGTAGCATTTATTAGTTGGTGAATTATTTTCTTGATTGTTTATATCCATACTCCAAGTAAAAGTTCACTCATTTCATTCACTCATAATAATTCATCAAGTAGAAAGTTTCCTCTTGGTTTTCTCTCCATAGAACCGGCCTTCAAGGTGTTAACAAAGGGATCATCAAAATTTTTCAAGCTCAAGTTTATTACAATCTAGATCACACTCTTATTAAGGTTTTGAAATAAAACCTAGGGTGTTTAGGGTAAACCTTTGTTCTAATCACCTCATCATAGTAGCTTGTAAGCATATTTCTTTCATTTTATATCTTTCACTTTCATTTCATATTTATTTCTTCATATTTGGAGCAAACATGCAAGACTTGTGTATATTTATACCAT
This sequence comes from Chrysanthemum lavandulifolium, assembly GCA_022545495.1. Classification (NCBI taxonomy): domain Eukaryota; kingdom Viridiplantae; phylum Streptophyta; class Magnoliopsida; order Asterales; family Asteraceae; genus Chrysanthemum; species Chrysanthemum lavandulifolium. The sequence goes on from CM040238.1 coordinate 177,953,657, forward strand.
TTTACATTGATTTTAAGAGTTTGATATATAAAGTCATCCTATAATTATTCCCTTGTTATATATTGGTCTTGATGATGTTTAGGAACCCATGACACCCTAAGAAGGTGTATGGTAGGATTAGTATAGCTTTGGAGTTGATTTGAAGGGATTGGAATAGGTTTAGTACGAGAAAAACTATTTTCGACAAGTATTAAAAGTGGTCTGTTCTTATTTTGTTTTTCTGGAACATCCGACAGTAGGCACAAAATTTTGGCCTTGATATTTAGAAAATATACTTTAAAACGAATCCGTGGCGCTTGAACGGATTAAAACGGAGTTATAACGAAGAAGTTATGAATTTTACAAGTTTGACGACGAAATATATATTTTTCGAAATTTCAAGAACCTATTTTAGTTTTGTACGAGTCAAAAACGAGTCCTAAGCTTTACAAATTATTTCGACTTATCAAAAATATATTAGTATACTTTGATACGAAGCTAAGGACGTATAATACGTAGAAAACGGATTTGAAACGACTAAGATATACACGTTTTCATAAACTTGCCGTAACTATTATTTTTAGAAAAACTATATTATTTTTACGAGACAAGTGTTACGGTAACTAAAACGACCATGTTGAAGGCTGTTTTTAACTATGATGTAGAACTTTTTGTAACGAGATGTCTTCTAATGAAATTAAGATCACCAAGCATATTTTCCAAAACGACCAACCGTTTGTATAGCGGAGTTGTAATAAATTAATTACGGTTGCTTAAACTTTGCCAAAACTCACTTTTACACAACAATTGGACAAAATCACCATATTTAACCTCTATTATCTTTATGTTCGAGACCTTTATGACGAAAACTCATGTACTAAAACTTCTAGATCTTGATACAAACTTTCCAAAACCGTCGAGTTCGTTTCCTAACGTTCGACGTACACCATTTTACGACTAGTTTTTCAAGTCATTTTATCACTATCATGAAAATTCCGACGACATGATTTTTCTGATTTAAAAGTGATAATTTCACTATAAATCATTATGAAACCATTGTAGGATGACATTGTGACGTAAATACTTGTAAAGTGATTTAAGAATGGTCAAGACGTCAAAAGAGTATTTTTCGACGATAAGTAATATTTTTCAAAACTCGCAAATGGTATAAATAACATACGAAATGCATGCATAACATTACATCATAACTCATTACATATCATATCATTCGTAATAGGTCCAGATTAAAGTTTCACATTATACCTCGGTGTACTCACTCTTGTCATCATACCAGTTTATCAAGTGAGTTTTCATAGCCCCGATTTATTCAAGTTTTACTTATTTCAAACCTACGGGGAGAATACATTGCACAACATTTTTATTACGATACCAAGTATGTTAAATTCATTTACATTGCTTAAGTTACCACGTTGCCGTTAAATGTCCCCACTTCATATGCATGAGCCGTTAATTTCCTAGAAGCGTGTGTGAGTGGATAGATCTATCGAGGTGACGCTCCATCCGGGTTGGTGGATCCCAACTAGTCATACGGATGCATTTCATTCATAAACATTATTAGAGTTGTTTGGCAAGACACTGTTGGGCTTAACATCGGTCGGAGCTTGGTATCATGCGCTTAAGCAATTGTAACATTTTATGTGACATGATTGTCATACCAGTAACATTTTATGTGACATGATTGTCATACCGTAACATTTTATGTGACATGATTGTCATACACGATCTATACTTGCGTAGTCGTATAAAACATTTACCTAAACCTATGATTTCTCACCAACATTATTGTTGACCGCTTTAGCAATGTATTTTCGTGTAACTAAGGCATTATCATCATGGCATGGTTAAGGAACCACCTTTTGAGTCATGGCGTCGACTTACATCATTGTACATTATGGCACTTTCTTTCAAAACCATCGTTTGGACTTGTAATATATTTATAATTCCGCAAACTTTGTAAACTTTTGGGACCTATGTTGTAACTCGAACGCTTTTATTAAATATCCAACGATGTGTTTTAAACGACACTTTAGGTCGTTCAATATAACTGTGATTGTGGTGCTATGACGATCTATCCCGTGAATTCCATTCCACGCAAAGCAGTAAATTGAGGGTGTGACAGATTGGCATCAGAGCTTCGGTTATAGAGAACTAGGTTGCATCATTGACCCTAGACTATAACTACATCATCATAGCATCTCATCATTTCATCATAAATACATAGTCACTATACATGCGGTTTTATACGCACATTCTACGAGTTATTTACTTTCGTTTCGAAATCGATTGTCACATAGATGCCTTCAAATGCCCATCCCATTATACTCACATCACTTTGACATGGAGAATGCCTTGTCATTCCCTATCACAATTTTAACATCAGTTGACTCAACACCGATAACATCAGATGATGACACTGAGACCTTTTAGGAGGACGAAGTTGCACCTACACCATCACGATCACTATTGATTCACGGTAGGATCAGGACAATTTTTATCACTCAGTTGGGACAGATCATACCATTGGGTAGAATTTATAGGCTTAGTCCTAATGAACCTATTTTCTTAACTCACCACAAGGATTCCATTATCATCATTGTCATTATTTTCATCATCATTATCATTTCGAGCACCATCCGTACTATCACATCTCATACACGATACTCATACACCTGACTTGCAGCTTGGGAAGCGTGCATGATTTGACACACCATTACCATCTACCACTAAGACTATAGACACTACACCATCTCATAGATTTGAGGACTGTGAGAGTTCTAGGGCTATTGTTGCTAAGACCGCCTACTACTCCTACACTTGAAACACGATTAGACCACCAACAGGAACAGATAATAAGTACCTTTCTAGCTAACGTAACCTTTATCATTTATTATCTCTACGATAATCACCACCTTGTTTATTTCATTCCTTACTCCAATTGCCCAATTTTCCATCATTTCACGACGATGCATCACTATCTTACTAGAGGTTAGGCCAACTTTATTCTCGACCAATTAGTAGACTATTATTACTCGATAAGGTTCTCTTATGTATCCTACAAACCATTCAACAAATTTTATTCCAAATTATCCTGCTACTATTTCATGAAATTATTTCACTTGATTTTATTTGAACTATTTTATCACCATCTTAGAAACGTTGTTTCATAAAGTTTTAACATAAGTTGTTTTATTACCAACTTATCAATTGGTTTCGGTCATTTTATCAACTATTTAATATCCTCATGCGAAACGATTTTCATGTTACTCAAAAAAAAAAAAAAAAAAAAAAAAATCATTGAGCCATTATCTTACAAAACAAAACGTTGAATACCATCTAAAACTTGGAGGAACATAATACCATTTCAACAAAAACAAGCATCACATCATTTGTCCTTGATTATACATGGCACGATCACCTATGTATAATTCGGGAAGAATTATGTCATGAAAGTAACAAGCATCATTTCAAATCTCCTAAAACAATTCTCATTTAAAAGCAAAGTTTTATAACCGGATAAATCGTGCATAAACATTTCTTTTTGTTAACGCTCTATAGATGCTTACGCCATTTATCTCTCACTCAACCGATAAGTTAGGATTTGACGAGTGACTTTTTTTTAGGAAAGACTTCCTATACCATCTGTGAGGAGGATTCCTCGATACAAGAAAACAATGAAAGGATTTTGGAATTTCCAACAAGGGCTAGAAGTAAGTAGCGAGACGTTTCAAAACTCAACAAAAATCTTAAGACATCACGAGACATTTCGAACCACTATTTTGGATTAGAATCCAAATTCTGCTATTTCATAAGTACTAGCTAGACCGAGTTACAAGACTTAGTACTAATCGAATACACACTAAGCAACACTATAGGAATAAACCAATTCTCCTAATTGAGACTACAGAACATTTCATTAAACAAGGCTTCAACAATATGTGAACTTCCCTACAATGAGTTTCCCTTAAAGGAAAATTTTGGTTAAATTAAGGTTATCGATATAAACTTCCTCTAAGGCATTGTGTTCTCTAGAAATTCCAAGTAACCTCACTTCTATATCAAGAGATGCCACAGGTTTGAACATGTCGGACAATCAATGACTCCCCATCTACAAGTGAAACTAGAACAAACATTCTTGACATAGTATGGTGATATCTATTTTCTTGCTAGCATGATAGCAATATAAGAGATGAATTATTTTAGAAGTACTCAATATCGGAACAAGTCTTGAAAATCAACCACTACACCACCTCACTTAAATATTTAAGGTTTGTGACTTTACTACATAGAGCATGGAAACACTTCGATAATCAAACAATAAACATTTTAGTCATAGAGACTAAGCACCTTAGGCAAGTAAGACTCAGGTCATGACATTCGATAGGACTAGAAACGCGAGGAATCACAACTGTTACCTATAATCTATTCTTTTCAATAAGGTCCTTTCCGATGATTTAACATTTTGAAATCTAACACGAGACACGTGGTATCAATTCCAGTTGTACCTATTATAAGCTATTCGATTCACCTTAGGCTGCGACAATCATTTCAGATTTCCATGAAACCTACTAGGACATGATTACCGCCTACTATCATCACTCAATGGTTAGAGCTAGAGAGCAATTCCACATTAGATGATATGCTCAAGCCAAGATGACCTTCTAGAAATGGTTAGGCAAATCATTCTCCATCGACAAGTTTCTTTGCAACAATAGTTAGCTCATGAACATATTGACTACACCATTTGAGGCCTTTGTAAGGTTGAGGTATCAATCACTTATTCAAGGATTAAAATCGGAAAGTCCAATTCATTAGTCCATAACTCATTCATGAAACAAACAAAGAAGTTATACAAATCAAGAATCGGTTACAAGTAACAACATATAGCTAGATAAGCTACATCGTTATCGATGCAAAATTTGGAGATATGTCCCATAAGCGCAAACCATTAGAATTTCAAGTTGGTAACAAATTATGTTCAAAATCTTGCCTTGGAAAGCGAAGTGCGATTCAGAAAAACATTGGACGAACCGATACGACTCATATATCCTCACCTTTCACCGATGGCACTGTAGAACCCAACACGAACTGAATTCAGGGACTGAATTCCTTTTTGGATGGGCGAATGTGACAACCCGTACTTTCAGGTCATTTCTCGAAACAATTCATGCTTCACTATTTCAACATTTATCGTAAACTAGGTTTACGTGTTCCAAATTCGCATAACCTTTATGGTTTAGCGGCAAATTCATGATCATATCATCACGAACATTTCATATGGACTAAGTTTAGTCTACATTTCATTAGCATCATTTGCATCATGTTAGTTCATTCATGACATTGCATTTCACCTTAAACGCGTAAATTTTATATTAAATAAACGTTATCGCGTGAGTTATTATTTTGAACATTTAATCCAATACTTCCAAAATGATCCCGATATATTTTTATACTTACATTTAGTTTATAAAACTATATTTTAAGTTTACCTAGTGTTTTAAATTTATTTTGTCTATAAATTGTTAAAGTTATATTATTACGACACTTTTCTTAAAAAACTACACGATAATTATTATATCACTCAAATTTTACAAGGAATGTATTTTGACAATTTTATAACTACAATATACTTTACTTTGATCCTTAAAACTTATTTTAGTCCATACTACTCAAACTTCACAACTATGTACAAGTTACAATATATTTACTTTAACTACATTTTGGTCTTACATTTTAACAATTTCATACAAGATATAAAAGAAAAAAAAATATATAATTTGACAAATCCTCCCCTTGGCCGACCAAGGGAGGTAGCATTTATTAGTTGGTGAATTATTTTCTTGATTGTTTATATCCATACTCCAAGTAAAAGTTCACTCATTTCATTCACTCATAATAATTCATCAAGTAGAAAGTTTTCTCTCTTGGTTTTCTCTCCATAGAACCGGCCTTCAAGGTGTTAACAAAGGGATCATCAAATTTTTTTCAAGCTCAAGTTTATTACAATCTAGATCACACTCTTATTAAGGTTTTGAAATAAAAACCTAGGGTGTTTAGGGTAAACCTTTGTTCTAATCACCTCATCATAGTAGCTTGTAAGCATATTTCTTTCATTTTATATCTTTCACTTTCATTTCATATTTATTTCTTCATATTTGGAGCAAACATGCAAGACTTGTGTATATTTATACCATTTTTACATTGATTTTTAAGAGTTTGATATATAAAGTCATCCTATAATTATTCCCTTGTTATATATTGGTCTTGATGATGTTTAGGAACCCATGACACCCTAAGAAGGTGTATGGTAGGATTAGTATAGCTTTGGAGTTGATTTGAAGGGATTGGAATAGGTTTAGTACGAGAAAAACTATTTTCGACAAGTATTAAAAGTGGTCTGTTCTTATTTTGTTTTTCTGGAACATCCGACAGTAGGCACAAAATTTTGGCCTTGATATTTAGAAAATATACTTTAAAACGAATCCGTGGCCGCTTGAACGGATTAAAACGGAGTTATAACGAAGAAGTTATGAATTTTACAAGTTTGACGACGAAATATATATTTTTCTGAAATTTCAGCAACCTATTTTAGTTTTGTACGAGTCAAAAACGAGTCCTAAGCTTTACAAATTATTTCGACTTATCAAAAATATATTAGTATACTTTGATACGAAGCTAAGGACGTATAATACGTAGAAAACGGATTTGAAACGACTAAGATATACACGTTTTCATAAACTTGCCGTAACTATTATTTTTAGAAAAACTATATTATTTTTACGAGACAAGTGTTACGGTAACTAAAACGACCATGTTGAAGGCTGTTTTTAACTATGATGTAGAACTTTTTGTAACGAGATGTCTTCTAATGAAATTAAGATCACCAAGCATATTTTCCAAAACGACCAACCGTTTGTATAGCGGAGTTGTAATAAATTAATTACGGTTGCTTAAACTTTGCCAAAACTCACTTTTTACACAACAATTGGACAAAATCACCATCTTTAACCTCTATTATCTTTATGTTCGAGACCTTTATGACGAAAACTCATGTACTAAAACTTCTAGATCTTGATACAAACTTTCCAAAACCGTCGAGTTCGTTTCCTAACGTTCGACGTACACCATTTTACGACTAGTTTTTCGAAGTCATTTTTATCACTATCATGAAAATTCCGACGACATGATTTTACGACGAAAAGTGATAATTTCACTATAAGTCATTACGAAACCATTGTAGGATGACATTGTGACGTAAATACTTGTAAAGTGATTTAAGAATGGTCAAGACGTCAAAAGAGTATTTTTCGACGATAAGTAATATTTTTCAAAACTCGCAAATGGTATAAATAACATACGAAATGCATGCATAACATTACATCATAACTCATTACATATCATATCATTCGTAATAGGTCCAGATTAAAGTTTCACATTATACCTCGGTGTACTCACTCTTGTCATCATACCGGTTTATCAAGTGAGTTTTCATAGCCCGATTTATTCAAGTTTTACTTATTTCAAACCTACGGGAGAATACATTGCACAACATTTTTATTACGATACCAAGTATGTTAAATTCATTTACATTGCTTAAGTTACCACGTTGCCGATTAAATGTCCCCACTTCATATGCATGAGCCGTTAATTTCCTAGAAGCGTGTGTGAGTGGATAGATCTATCGAGGGTGACGCCTCCATCCGGGTTGGTGGATCCCAACTAGTCATCTGGATGCATTTCATTCATAAACATTATTAGAGTTGTTTGGCAAGACACTCTGTTGGGGCTTAACATCGGTCGGAGCTTCGGTATCATGCGCTTAAGCAATTGTAACATTTTATGTGACATGATTGTCATACACTGTAACATTTTATGTGACATGATTGTCATACCGTAACATTTTATGTGACATGATTGTCATACACGATCTATACTTGCGTAGTCGTATAAAACATTTACCTAAACCTATGATTTCTCACCAACATTATTGTTGACCGTTTAGCAATGTATTTTCGGTAACTAAGGCATTATCATCATGGCATGGTTAAGGAACCACCTTTTGAGTCGCGGCGTCGACTTACATCATTGTACATTATGGCACTTTCTTTCAAAACCATCGTTTGGACTTGTAATATATTTATAATTCCGCAAACTTTGTAAACTTTTGGGACCTATGTTGTAACTTTGAACGCTTTTATTAAATATCCAACGATGTGTTTTTAAACGACACTTTAGGTCGTTCAATATAACTGTGATTGTGGTGCTATGACAATCTATCCCGTGAATTCCATTCATTGCATAATGAGTAAATTGGGGTGTGACTAACAAACCATTTAACTATTCAAAAGTCGTCACTTTCGTCGCACAAAAGGATGCGTCTAACACACCTTGGGTTATCACACCTATGTCTGAGTCTTCTAATGTTGGTCCCCAACCCAATTCTGCACAAATTAATGGTCCTTTACCTTCACTCAGTGAAGTAAAATCAATACCCAAAAGTCGTCATATTCTTAGATATTTTGACACTTTCCTATCTGACATAAAACTTTTAGAACGTGAGATTGAATTTCTTTCTGAAATAAAAGTTGAACATTTTCAATTGCCTCGGTAGCGAGAACAAAGAGATATTTTTCTAAAAGAATTTTACCCCATGTTCAAAACTTGAAAAATTGTGCATTGTATTGGGAAAGGAATTTCATAAGGAACTTGGACCGATGAAAATAGCTTTCGAGAAAGCGAAACATCTATTTCAAATACAAAACGTAAAAAGAAAATGTTACGAAAAGATGTTGATCGACTCTTGGAAGATGTTATCTGTGCTGATATCCATAATGTGGTATTATTACATTCTGTTGCATATGCATTTGATTATATCTCTGCTGATTCTGTTGATTATGTTGAAAATGTTGAGAATACTGATACTATGTCACAAATTAAGTCTTTAAAAGTTGAAAATGAACGATTGTTAAACGAGCTTTCAAATGCAAAACGTCGTCTTCAATGGTGTCAAAAAGATTGTCAAAATCGTGAACTTGCTTTGCAAAACAAAATCAACCAGTTGCATGCCAAAACTCTTAATCCAAAACTTGAGCAATTGGATGATCAAAACGCATCTTTGAAATGTCAAAACTCAAAATATGAACAAGAACTTGTAAAAGTTAAAAAGGAATATGGTGTCCTATTTGATTTACTCAAAAAGACTCGTGATGAAGCATCAAACGAACTTGATCATTATCTTTCACACACTAAAGAAGTCATAAATGTTTATGGAAATCTTCGTTCTGAAAATCAAGATTTGTTGCACACTATTATTGAGTTAAAAGAGAAGTTAGGAAAGTATGAACAAGTTAAGATTAGTAACACTAAGGTACTTGCACCTGTAACACTTAGAAAAAGTGACACTACAATGCCTAATATCAATCCACAAGAAACTAATGTGCTTCCCTCTACTAAAACAGGAATAGTTGCCTCTTTTCCCAACGCCCGCACTTCACAGCCTATGAGCAATACAAGGAAGAATAGGAAGTTGTGACGTAAGAAAAGAACAATAAAGAATGTTGAAGTAGAAGAACACCCTAGGACTTTGAATAAAACTCAAGTTGCACCCACTTTAGATATTGCGTCCGACAAATGTAATGAACAAAGTGATGTAACGAATCTTTGAATCTTTAAGTACTCTTAATGTTTTTTGAAGCCTCTTGTATTGGTTGTCATAAAAGCATGTTTTCAGGTTGTCATGATAAATGTGTTGCTAAGACTATCTTGAATCGTAAGCGGAATAATAGAAAACGGAATACCTCTCAGGCCCACTAATGCTTCTAAGTGCGTAGTCTCTCATATTTAAACTTTCAAACCATAACCAACCTTGCTCGATACAAACTTGTTGAAGGTCTCCCAAGATTACGATATTCTAAAGATCACCTACTTTCGACTTGTGAACAAGGTAAAAGCACTCGTGCTCACTTTCCTTCAAAGGTGGAACACAACTCACAACATGTGCTTCATCTTCTTCACATGGATTTGTGTGTGCTGATACGCTTGCGCACGATTAATGGCAAATGCTACATCTTGGTAATTTTAGATGACTACTCAAGATGGACTTGGGTTTATTTTCTTCAAGTAAAGATCAAGCTACGGATGATCATCACCTTTCTCACGAAAATTCAAGTTAAGCTCAAACACCGTCGGACAAATCGAGCAGCACAAAGGAACCGAATTTGTGAATCAAACTCTTCGCTCATTTTATGAGAAAGTGGGAATTGAGCATCAAACATCTATTGCACATACGAGAACAAAGCGGAGTTGTTGAAAGATGAAACCGTGCGTTAGTGGAAGCCTGCAAGAACAATGTTAATTAATGCTAAACTTCCGGATTACTTGTGGTCAAGCCGTGTCAACCGCATGCTACACTCGAGAATCGCTCAATGATTACCAAGCGCCACAACAAAACACCTTATGAGCTTATCCACAATCGTAAACCGAATCTCAAACACTTTCATGTATTTGGATCCCTTTGTTATCCGAATATTGATCGTGATGACTTGGGTAAGCTCAAAGCCAAAAGCGACATTGGAATCTTTGTAGGATATTGTGAAAACTCAAAGGTTACGGATCCGAATCGTCGTATAAGGGAGATTATGGAAGCGATACATGCCAATTCGATGAGCTTACAAAGAATGGCTTCCGAGCATAACGACTTGGAACCCGGTTATAACCGTTTAAACTTCCTCAAACCCCATCATCACCGAACCTAGTTTACAACTAACTCGACGTCAAATGGAACATCTATTTGCTCCTCTGTTTAGTGATGATATTGATGAGCGTGCACTGGTGTATCCAATGTTTCCACTGCTCAACCCGATCAAAATCCAATACCGATACACTGCTACAACAACTATCGTTGATGAAGCACCACCGATTGATTCTACAACAGCAGTTGAACAAACCGCATCCAACGGCCGATCCGGTGATGATCTTACGAACAATGAAGTACCCCCACTGCAGATTACGATCCAAATCGTTCTTCAACCGGTTGCTAATGAAGCGCCACATCCGATGTTGCGGAATCATCCACAAGCCATTTGAATCCTCCCAATCTGCAGAATGTATATCAACATTAACCTTCCACACATCGTTGGACGAAAGACCATCCTCTTGAGAACATTATTGGTAACCCGAATCAACCAATCGTCACTAGACAACGTCTTCACACGACGATGAACATTGCATTTATGCACTCACCGCTACCAATCGAACCTAAAAACATTAAAGATGCAATGACCAAAGACATCCGGATTGAATCCATGCAAGAAGAACTCAATCGGTTTAAACATCTTGAAGTATGAGAATTGGTTGAAAGACCAACGAGGGTCTTCATCATTGGTCTCAAATGGATTTGGAAAAACAAATTGGATCTTTGAAGGAACCGAATCGAAATAAGTCACGTCGGTGGCTAAGGGTTATAAACGGGGAAGAGGGTATTGACTATGAAGAATCATTCGCTCCGGTTGCTCGTCTTGAGGTCAGACGGATTTTTACGGCGTTCGGCTCACATGAACATCACGGTCTTTCATATGGACGTCAAAACTACTTTTCTCAATGGACAACTTAAAGAAGCGGTCTATCTTAGCCACCGAAGGATTCATTGATCCGAGTTCCCTAATCATGTCTACAAACCGAAGAAGGCTCTCACGGTCTCAAACAAGCCCCTCGGGCGTGGTATGATAAGTTATCATCCTTTCTAATCGCTAATAATTTCTTCAAAGGTTGGTCGACCCTACACTTTTCATACAATATCACGGGCACACATTTTAATCGTTCAAATTTATGTGGATGACATCATTTTGGGTCAACACATCTAAAGTACTCAAACGCTTTTTCAAAACTTATGAAAAACATTTTGAAATGTCCATGATGGGTGAACTTACGTTCTTTCTAGGACCGCAAGTTCATCAATCACCCGTAGTATTTTCTTGAGTCGATCCAAATATGCCTTGAAATTTTAAACAAAATGGAATGCAAAACTATGACACCTATGCCACTCCAATGGCACATACCAAGAAACCGGGCCGATTTGCATGGAAATTGGTTGACCCTACCAACACAAGTATCATTGGGTCTCTCATGTATCTAACGAACCAAGAGACACGATATTGTCTTTCTTTGTATACCTTTGCTCCCGTTATCGATCGAGACCAACTGAAACTCACCTCTCTCGAGACTAAAAGAATCCTCCGATACATCAAGGGAACCATTAACTGGGGATCCGTATCCAAAGGATTATGGTTTTGAACTAATAGCTTTTTCGGATGTCGATCACGCAGGATGCTAAGATTCACGGAAAAGTACTTGAGAGCATTACAATTTCTTGGTGATAAGCGGTGTCATGGCAATCGAAGAAGCGAGGATTGTACATCATTGTCCTCAACCAAGCGAATATGTAGCCATGTCGGCGTGTTTTGCTCAAGTCATTTGGATGAGAACACAACTCAAAGACTATGGTTACGTATTTGTGTAATCCCGATGTATGCGACAATCGAAGTGCTATTGCGATCTCGTCGCAACTCATTCAACATTCAAAATCAAAGCACATCGATCTTGATATCATTTCATCAAGGAGCATGTGGAAAAGGGTACCGTTGAATTATACTTTGTTGGTACCGAATACCAACTGGCGGATCTTCTCACCAAAGCCTTAGCTCCGCTAGGTTTAATGAGTTGGTCCTTTGAATTGGTATGCGGTGTTTGACTCAGGAACTGGATGAACTTTTAAAACATTCTTAAAACCGATCAAACACCAAAACCTCTTTGTAAATATTTTCAAAAACAAAATACAAAATATAAAATCGATAAAACAACAAAATATTCTTCTATCTATATTTCTTTTAACATGGCAAGTACAAATCTTCCGTCAACACCAGTATTTTCTTGGTCAAGTGTTGAGGGGAGAAAGTAAATATTTTCGATTTCATAAAACCTTGTACTTGCATGTTACCTCATTCTGTTGTTTCTTTGATAATGGTGGTCACATTTCTAGTTATTGACACTCGGACCCAAATTTACAAAATTTCATTATTTCTTAAGTCAAAGGGAGTGTCGTCAAGCTTCTTTCCAAATATCATTCTTTACGTAACCAAAATGGAAGTTATGGGCGTTGGATGAAAATGGTCAAGGTGGAGGGACTAAAGTTGTCAAAAGCTTAAACTAATTTTTACAAAACTCCTCCACCAACTTATTTTCACATTTATATCTCTTTTATTATCTCAACCACCAAATCCTACGCCTAATAATCCATCTTCCAATCCGTGTTTTAATCCTCAATTGTGTAAGTGTTTTCATGATCTTGGTGTCATTACAAACAATGGTTTTGATTTGTTTCATGATCCAACGGCTAGATTTTCCTAGGCATGAATTTGTGTTCTACGATAAGCGTATGAACACATAATCATGTTTGGGTGTTCTTATTAAAATGGTTGTGTTAAAATGTTTAAATGATCTCTTAAACCATTTCGTCAAACAAATCCACCGTAAACATGAATTGACCATTTTTCAAAATTAGGGTTCATCGCGAGATTTGGGTGTTTTCAATTGAGAGTGTTTCGGTTAAAAGATGGTTGTGTTATGTTTTGACATGTTTAATTGACAAAACCTTGCTTAATACATACCCAGAAACATTAATTTGGTGAAAATTAAAAATTGGGGTTTATGTTCATACGAGTTAGGTATTTTTGATCCATTAGGTCCTTGATGTTAAAACTTGTTGCAACATAGTCATATGGCCTCTTAGATATCCCAGAAATGATTTGGTGCATTTCCAATGGCTAGATTCCTTATTCGTAATTCTTGAATGTTTAGGGTTTAAGTATTACGCGTAGCGTGTCTCGATTGAGATAACATGTGGCGAAAAGTATTGAATAATGTGTTAATGTTGATGTTATGATGAATTTGTTTCGGGTTTTTCGGGTTAATTATTCGAATCAAGGTTAAGCGAGTTACTACGCGATAAGGATCACCTTACGCGTGAGAATGTTAGCGTGAAGAGAAATTTTACGCCGTAACCTTTACAGCGTAAGGTTCTACAAAGGGACTACGTATCCAGTGAAGGATATGCGTAAGCGATAAGCTTTACGCATAAGGTTCACTCACGAGTAAGCCTTACGCGAAGCTCCCATATACGCCACGCCGTAAGCTCTATGCTTAAGCCTCTTTTCCCACGCGTAACATTTCTTACGCGTATGTTAAGATCCCACGCATAAGCTTATAACTACGCGTATGTTCTACTCTTTACGCATAAGCTTGCAAATCCTACGCCTAAGCCTAATTTTTAACCAAAATTATGAAGTGTTACGTGTACAAACTTGTAAATAAACAAATCATAACGTCACAAAACCAAAATGTCATTAATAAGCTTAAATGGTTAATATGTTGTGATAATTAGTGAGAATTTGGACTTTAAAACTCAAAGTTAATAAATTCACGAAACTTTTCACGACTACTTTGGACTATTGGACAAACAAGTGACATTGGACTCAGAATAATCATTAACATATCATAATTCAATAATTAGACAATAAAATCAACTTTTGACTAACATAATGTCTTTCGATATGTTGGTTCTTTTGGCTAAATATCTTTCAGATCACGATATGGACGTTCAAATGGAAAATGTGGATGCACCAAATGTTCTCACAGTTGAAGACATCTTCCCAATGGTTATCCAATGAAGATTGGAAAGAATAATCTCGAGTCGACTTTGACAACTTCACTTGTTCGGAGTCTTCTTGTCGATTATGTGGATATTACAAGACTCACCCTTATCGAACATGCTCACAAACTACGCTCTTGTGCGGAGATCTATGTTCACCAATTCGCACACAATACAAAAGGTCGAGGTCAAAATGTTGTGACGTTGGACGCTTAACAACAAACAAGTCACCATCACTCCCGCAGATTTAAGGGTTGTTCTTCTTCCAACCATTGAGCCCACCGATTTCTCTGCTACTCCTATGGAAGAGGTCGTTCTCCAATTCATGGTCGAGCATCGGCTATGATGAAGCTATTTGGGTTATCACAAAACACTCCTCGGTAGATCTCAAGAATATTCCTCAACCATAGAGAACATTGTACATTATAATTGCTAAATCCGTTTCGGACGTGATAGTGGCTATGAGCATCCAAAGCTCATGGAACTTCAAATCTTTTGGGGCATGGTCAACATGAAACACATCAATTTGACTACGATCCGGGACGACATGATGACTTACGAAAAGTCCGGCTCCAAGATCCCTTATGTCGATACACAAAATTGTTGATCAAAAGGATTCTTGAAACCAATCCTGATATTCCCCAAAGACTTGACGATCCCAACCATCACTCCGTGTTACTTGAACCCACACTCAACATGGTAAGATTCAAAGAATCTACCATGAAGAAACAAGGTGTAGTGTTGCCAAATCATCTTCTTTTTGATGTTATCAAAGGACTTCAATCGTACAAACGATATCTAGTAGCAGTTGAAGCAGGCAAAGTAGGGTTCATTGATGCAAAGTCTTCTGGTACACCTGTTAGGAAGACCAGGAGAGGCAGTGCAGGAAGTGTTACAAGCACTAAGAGTGCCCTCAAGTATCCAAAGAGGAATCCTTCTCGTAAAAGGAAAGTTCCATTAAAGGAAGCCATCCCCATTCCCAAGCCAGAACCTAAGTTAATGGACGAGGACTCCGAGGACACTGAAACGGATGAAGAGATTATCTACTCAGAAAATCCAACAATTGAGATCTCAACGAGAGAAAAATCTCCCGGTCAAAAGTCGATAAAGGAAAACTCGGTGATAGAGCATGAAGAAGAGAGCTGGAAGAAGAGCCATTGGATGAAGACAGAGACTATAGAAAGAAGCTCAAGAACCTCGAGACTTCAACACGTTGCCAAAGAGTTCGAACAACAAAAAACTCGTGGCCCCGGAGGGTCAAGTGGTGGTGCACTATCTACACCAGTTTCCGATGCGGTTAATCAACCCGATAAGGGAACTGGTACCACCACCCATGAACAACAACAAAGGCAACTGGAGGATTCTATCACCTATGACTTTGAGGAACCGGAAAAGGAGAAGTCTGAGAAAATTACTGATAAAGATGTTGATGCTGCTGCTAAAGAAAAAGCAGAACAAGAAGCTCTAGCAAAAGCAGCAGAAGAGGCCGGGATTAAAGTCAAGAAATGGCTAAATCAAAAGGAGACCGATATTGATTATGATGATTTTCTTCAGATAGTCCCGCACGCTCAAGGAACAAACTTCGAGCCACCAAAGGACCCCGAGACTCCTCATGAATCATCATCATCAGACTCATCTTCTCATTCATCACCACCACCATCAAAGGCTAGCACCAGATCCGCATCCAGATCTGTGAAGAAACCGACTGACACTTGGTTTTCACATGCCAAGGCGAAGATTGTTAAAGCTGTCAGACAAGTAAGGAAGAAGGACGTAGTCAACAAAAAGCTAAATCAACTTGCCGACAGAATCAATCTTCTTCAGAAAGTGATTAACTAGTTTTCAGATGAAAGGGAACAACTTCAACAGCTTCTCAAAGGAGATTTCCAAAGGGAAATGTAGAAGACGGCTAGAGAATATACTCACAAGTTTCTTCTCGGCGTCGTCCCAGAGTAACAAAAGAGATGTTCACGAGACAACTCTATCCGAATCTCATGCGATTGGCCAAACAAACAATCATATCAACGCCTTAATTTACAATCAACCCAATCGAGCCTCTGACTTTCTCCGTGCGTAATTGGTTTCAAGCTTGTACTTCAAATGTCTAAACGATCCGCAACGTTTACTTGACAAAGGTAAACTGCTTGAAGCATTCTTTGGAATAGCAACTTAAAGCGGGATGCAAAGCGGCGGTGAAAGCGGCTAAGCGTCCTAGAGACGATGATGATGCGGATAAAGACAAAGAGCCTAAACTCCCAAAGAAAAGCGGTGAATCATCTTCTATAACTCCACCACCCCAAAGAACCTCCACCGACGTAAGATCTCCTCCACGCTTTGTCGCTGGAGAAACCTCGGGACTCGAGTTACCACCATCAACAGAGAAAATCGGTGATCACTTGAATACGGTGGTGACGATGAAGAGATCCCGAGCCTAAAAACAACCCACCTCTCCCGCCACAACAAAGAAACCTGGAATCATCATCAAAGCCAAAGAAAAAAGAAGAAGACCGTTGTTGTCTCATGGCTAGATGAAGATGAAATCAAGAGTATGACTGGTTCTCTAAACTTGTTGATGCTACACCTCACTTACCAAAGGTCGGAAATGGTAGATGGTCGTACATTGGAGCATGCAAAGTTTATTCAAGAAAAGTTTAGGGTGAAGAAAATGACTAAGCAGAGTTGAAGCGAATCAAGAAAGATGCCTTTCAAATTCTTAAAGACATTTCGTAGAGTGCAATTGAAGTAGAATATTATCTCGACAACATTGCACGGCTATGTCTAACAACATCGATTGGCTCAACCACAAGCTAACATTGACTACACCGAAAAGACAAGGCTCCATATTACACCGATTGGACCGCACCACTACCTACAATTGGCCAACGGATCAACCCAAGATTCCATTCCGCTATTTCTTCAACAACGACCTGAGTTTCTTCTACGGTAGCGATGTTTCCGTAAAATCGCTACATCACTCATACTACCTTTCCGTGACAATATACTCCAACAACATAGCCAATGAGGAATACGCTACACATGTTTGTCGACAAAGTGGAAAAGTATGACATCGATGCATTGTATGGGATTCATCATTGGCCTGAACATCGCAGAATCTAATACAAAAGCTGCCGGGTTCTTAAGTCAAAGAAGGAAGTGTTCAGTGAAAAACAGATCATTGCTATTCAACATGTTACTCTTTCGTCAAAGTGGGACTACACATTCCTCAAGAAAATTGTGGTCAAACGTCAAGACGAAGAGGAATATGACTTCTGTGAAGCGGATTTTCCAAGATTGTCGCTAAATGACATTGAAGATATGTATCTCGCCAAGGTACAGGGACGAATGCGACATTTCTCTACAGAAATCCAATGCGAGTACATCAAGTCATTATTAATCTTCATCAGAAGCATAGTGATCCAAGAGCGTGTAGAAGACATTCAACTTGCCGTGGAATCGTATCAGAAATGTGTCAATCTCACGAAACCTCAGCTCGACCTTTCAGACATAAACCAGCTTGCTCAGTACACCTTAATCAAGAAACCATTTGGGGTAGTCTACAGAAGTGAACTACACCACAATTGCTTCATGGCGTGCAAAGAGCTACACAAGTTTGGGGATCACACATTGAAGAAAGTTAGGGACGGTTTAGCTTATCGGTTAAAGGAGATACATGAAGGCATCGGGTCACCAAAGAGATGGAATTCGAGGATAGAAAGGATGTTAAGAATATCATCAAGCGGATTGATGAAAGGTTGTTTAGGCGGGATCGATTCGAACACCGAGAGTTTCGTTGGTGGTCGCCCAAGCATATCTCTCACAGGCTATCAACGTCCGTAACGCATTCCGGAGTTATTCTGGATTACCCGAATCTCTTGGTACCCTTGATCTATTTTCTCTTATCATATTTTGGATGTGTGATTTATATATGACTATGGCTTGTGCACATAACGATGTACAACCCGTACTTGTAATGAAAGGACCACGTGGTGCGCTTGATTGCCACAATCCTTACAAAAGGGCTAAAGCTTACTTTTGAGTAAAACAATCAAAACTTTCATTATTTTAAAGTTTTGCTCAAAGAACAAGTACTTCCTTTTGATTTTTCAAAAACCTCAAAAGTTTATATCCTTCGGTTGAGGGGGTATTTGCTAAAACACTTTATTCAAACAAAACATTCTTTGTGGAAATCTTCCCACAAAATTCAAAATGGTTATATTCGATATCAAAATTTCGTCAAAAATAACATTTATATGCCATTTTTGAGGGGGAGAAAAATTATGTGATAAGAAATATGTTGTGAATTGCAAATGAATCGTCGTCTATAAAGACTTAACCAATGAATTGACGAGATCTTAAATGGTAGTAACTCGAAAAGACTTGTCCGGACGGTAATAATTTCAAGCTAGCTCGCTAGTGATGTAAACTTGTCTCGCAAAGGACTTGTCCGAGTAGAATGTACCATTCGAGAAACTCTTAGTAGACATGAACTTTGACGGGTTTGACAACCTTCGAGGTTTGTCCACACCTTCAAGGTAGTTATTAGACCTAGTTGTCACCTAAAAGTCGACAATGCAACTCTTTAACTATGCAATGTAACCGTGTCTCGTGGGGATTGTCTATCATGAGTTGATCAATTCAAAGTGCGCTCTTCTCTCACCGTCTGATTTATCATCAAAATACTTAAGCACGTGTGGAGGGGAGTATTTACGCAAAATCTTAAACTCTCAACGGTGGTATTAAATGCTTTACTCATAACCACTTTGAGAGATTTTTCATGAAATTGGTTTTATGGCAACATAGGTTAGTCATGGTGTTATAAGGTGACTAAGGTTAGGAATAACAGTCCTATGATCCGCTTGAGCCGGAGGGATCTACCCAAGGACACCACCAATAGTTAGAATTAGAATTCCTTAGGTATGATTATGAAAAAAGGAGAAAATGAGAATCGGAGAAAGAAGGAGTTGAAGAATTAAAAGGAAATGTAAGAAAATGGTGAAAAGAAATAGCCCTCCAGATTATTCAACTTAGAAGGTGAGACACGGGTTCAATTCATATACTCTTGGTTGTCACTTGATGACACCGGTATTGAAGATCAAAGTAAGTCATGGACCCAATGACGCATGCACTAAACCTTCTTAGCCACTAAAGTTTCTCTCAACGAAGCTTGTTTCATTCTCACGGGAACCCTACGAAAACTATCGGCTTTCTCTTAGAGATCACTGGTATTGAAGCAAGGAGACCCTCCCTAGTCTCCGCCGGAAAACCAAAGCGCACTATTGAGTCTAGAGCCACGAGATTCATCAAAAGATCTCTTAGGTACACTTGACATTTCATCACTTGTCGTTCAACAATAAGGACGCAAGTGATACATTATCGAGTCCTACGGATCTTAGCAATCTGTCGAGAACATTTATGAGAGGTTCACATGTGATCCTCGGTGATTGAATGGAAACTCGCCGTGGTCAACATCAACAGCGACTCGACGGCAGTCACTTCGGTAACTCCTTGTGGGTTACGCTTAGTGTGTCTCAAGCGGTCTATCGGTGGGGTGATGCTTGGTGTACCTCGGCGACTCATCCGAACTAGAGGTGTACTTGGTACATCGCGTTATCTCACTTGTGGACTCAGTTCAGAACAACCTTTGTGAGAATTTAAAATTAAACAGTAAGTTTGGACCATAAGCAAAGTCATATAATCATTACAACGAATATAATGATATATGGATGAATGTCTATTACGTTAGCTCTAAGTTCATGCAACCGATACTACGACAGTTTCTGTATGCTAAAAGATATCATACAATATAGGGGCCCATAGCGAGTGTTTTGTCCCTCCACACTCGATTCCGACATGGTATACGTTTCGCCTTGGCCTAAGCATGGCCAACCGAACGGAGGAGTCACCCTCAATAGATCTATTTATAACATTCGCGTTTCCCAATGGGGAATTGACGGTTCATGAAGAAGGGCATTATCTAGGGACATAAGGGCTTAGGCTAAACCACGTAATAGTAATCATGCAATAGTTTAGGTCCATAAAAAGGTTTTGCATATTTTCTCACCCCAAATGTATAAAGTAATTTATCAAGTAAAAGAGGGGCTATGAGACTCACCTTAGCAAATGTGCAATCCAAATGTGGGATTTAGTGATTGTTGTGAAGCGGCACCGACACGCGACCTAGATAAGGAGGGCAATGTTTCAGTTCATTGTTTAAAGTATCACTTACTTAAAGTAGTTTAATGGTTTTTAATAATTACAATAAAACTAAACTTTAGTTTGTAAAAGTTATTAAAATGGTTTTACTAGTAAGTATATGAGTGTTTATATACTTTTCATATTGACATTAAATAGGGTTTTAATATCCAAAGTTTGATTTGATAAATAAATCACAAGGTTCCACTAGTGAGTATATAAATGTATATATACTTGTTTAAGTTGACACAAATGGTATTGTCAAAATTATAATTTATTTATTTTCTAATTGTCTTTAGAAAATACTTGAGTTACATTTGGGGACTATCAAATTTATTAAGTGATAAAATAAAGTAGTGGTCTCTATTTATTTATTAAGACTTGTTCTTAATATACATATATATATAGTTCAAATGAGAAGTTCACTTGTCATACATTCATTTACACATTGTCGTTAAATTTTGTCGTAAACATTACTATGTGAATCATGTTTTAAAACACTTGTTGTTTATGCCAATCTTCGTACATTTTAGTTAGATTACAACTAGTGTACATAATGGACGTTAAGGCGATTATAATGAGGTGAAAAGAAAGAATAGAAGGTGAAAGGTTTTCGTTATTTGTTGTTCGATAAATTGTTTCGAGTATTATTTGATGACTGTTTATACATTCAAACGGACTCTCCAAGGTTTCCATGGGCTGCGGCCCATATTGGAAAAATATTTTGGCGTCAGATCTTGGGCCTGGCCCGATGTGACAATTGCAACGAGGAGAAAGAAAAGAAAGGGGCTGGCCCAACCATTTTACCTCACTTTGTATAACTCCAGTTTTAGGTAATTTACTCATTTTTAGACTTTTATTGAAATGTTCACATCTTTGGTTATCAAATATAACGCAAGTAACATGGCTCGAGTCACTTGTTTCGTTCACGCTCCAACTTATGAAGCCGAAACTCTCGACTAGTGATCATGACTTCATTACTATGGTGCTACCAAGAATGGAGTTATCGACACTCTTTCATAGTTCCAATGCATATCTATTTAGATGACAAATATGCACTTAATGAAGATAAGTTAACAAAAGGAAATGACCATGTATGAGACTTGTTTGAACAAGATTAGCTAACATCATTAACTAGAAAATGTGAGCAAAATGGGTGACTATACCATTTGTTAGTTGAGTACTACTCAACTTGGTTCTACTCGCCAACTACCATTTCGACAGAAAAACCAACTCGACACCATTTGCAAATGACCACTTAAGTCCAAAGTAATATAGATTATTTACCCAATACCAAGACTATGCTTCAAGAACACCTAGTTCCTAGTCATTTTATTTAGCTTAAAATGTATCTTTACATGAAACCACAACAAGACATGGAAGGACGAATACTTCGAGTACCCGAGTGGGTTCTCAGTCGAGGCAAAGCCCATCGTACCAACAAGGAATGAGATGATTAACATGATCAAATGTTTAACAAATTTCTCGATACACAAGTTTTGAGTTCTAGACACGGTGCACATAACTAAACTAGTTTTCAGTTTTTAGTACTAAATGTCACTAGTAAAACCTTTATAAAATTTACTCTTGTGTTTTTCTTGGTTCTTGCTCCTCGACAGAAAACTCAAACACCCAACCAAAGACATCATGTTTTTACGTAAATCATTTTAACAAGTAATGGCTAAAACAAAACTCAATATAGCAACCTAGCATATATTATTATTAACGCGACAAGTATAGAACAAATCCTTTGATATAAGTACCAAACTTGACATCAAATAACAACATATAAAACATTACAACAAAGGTAAATTTGTAACCTCAACTCGATAGAAGATGCTTGAAGGACGAAGGTTGCTTCGTGGGTTTCGAACCAAACAAAGCTTGATTTTGCTCCAATACACTCCCAATTGCAAAACCCCAAATCAATTTTGAAAACCCTAAGTTTCACAAACCCTAACTTTTTGGTAAAATTGATGAGAAAAGCGAGATGGGGCATTTGCATCTCTACTAGAGATAAAGGAAGTATTTTGGGAAGAGCTTGTCCATCTTTCTCTTCTTGGTGTTTTGGATTGAAGCCAAAACTAGTTAACTTCAAAACCTTGGAAATCTTGGACTTTGGCTCAAGGTAGATTGATGTTGAGATATGCTTCTCTTTGAGTGGCTTTGTCTTGACTCTTCTTGGACTCATTCGAATAGTAGGTGGCGCCTCAAAG
The DNA here is from genome assembly GCA_022545495.1 of Chrysanthemum lavandulifolium. Lineage (NCBI taxonomy): Eukaryota > Viridiplantae > Streptophyta > Magnoliopsida > Asterales > Asteraceae > Chrysanthemum > Chrysanthemum lavandulifolium. The sequence goes on from CM040238.1 coordinate 177,976,766, forward strand.
GAGTGGATTTGAGACCAAAGATACATGGTTTTGGTAAGAGAAGAGGAGATGATGGAAGAAGCATGTTGGGTTTTCTCCTTTGGGGAGATTCGACCTACAATGGAGGTTCAGAAGTAGAGGTTGAAGAAGAAGATTTGGTATCTCCTTTTTCTGCTTATGTGTTTTGTCGTGTGTGGGAAGAGAAGACAAAGGATATATACCTCAAAGTTTAATAAAGGTTTTCATTTACAAAAAGAAATATAAACGTGTGTGTATATGTATATTATACTTATGATTTATTTGTGTACATGTATGTACTTGTGTTACACTTATATTTTAATTGTGTTTGAGTCTATAAGAGTTATTGTTTAAATGCAAGTGTATTAAATATTTTGTGTCCCATGAAATTAAGTTGTGACCAAAGTATCATTGTTTGATAATTTTTATAATGTGGTATCTTATAGATACGTATTAGAATATTATTATCTTTGTAATAATTTTCATTACGGAGGTTTGTCATTTGTTTTATCAAGCCCTTATCATAGTGTCGGTACGCGTGCAGTGTCGGTCACTGGGGAAAACGAGATAACCTCTCGTCTTACAATTTAATCATAAGACAAAATGAAATGAAATATTCATAAAATGATATAAATGCAAGAGTGGTGAAATTATCTACTGTATGCGAGTTATCTACTCAAATGATCAGGCAAAGCTTATGCATGCTTAATGACTTATGCTTAGTAATAATAAATTACTAATTATTAGTTAAATTTTAGTGAAAATTTACCGTGTGTCACAGAATTAGAGTTGTGTTCTCACACTATGCTGTTAACACTCTCGAAGTTCAAACTTGTAAGCGCTGGATTATTTCTAACCCATGTTTTTATGTTTTCTTCTTATGGATGCTTGCGGATGGAAAAGATCGTGCAGATTCTCCACATGCTCATACTTACAACATCACTAATTGAAGTTCTCTCAAAAGGCAACACAAAGTCGAATGATTCTTCGTCAAAGTCAAAGAATCTACAAAGTTTAAAGACTAAGAGAACTACATCGATCTTGAAATCAACGTTAAAGGCGTGTGAGCATGTTGGATAAAGGCGTGGAACACTGGAGACAACGAAGCGGACTGATGCGAGATAACCACAACATACTATCACTACCATCACAAAGAACAAAGATCAAAGAACAAAGATAATGAAGGCGTCAAAGTCGAAATACTTCAAAGTAAACAAGATCCCTACCTTGGGGAGATTGTTCGAATCAAGACACTTCTTCTCACAAGAAAGAAGAATGTCGGAAGGCGTCAAAGCTACTATTACATTAGCACCTACAACGTTATCACTCATATCATTAATCACCAACACTTGGGGAGATTGTTGGAATCACTCTAAACTAGATTACAAGTGTTAGTAATTAATATGTAATAGTTAGCTTAATTAGGCCTTTATGTTTGTTATTATGCTAAGGCTTATGTAGAAGGCCCATAAGCCTTGGCCCAAGCCTAATAAGGAAAGAAAGGGACTAGGAGTGTTGCTCTAGCTCCTCTCCTATAAATAGGATTGTAAACCTTCATTTGAAGGTTGGTTGTCCATTCATTTCAATATCTCATATCCATTCTTTCATTCATACGCATATTGTTTTGTCTTGTTCAACCGATCACTCCTTTACCTCATTTCTTATATTGATGCTTGTGTTACATAAATATGCACCTAACATATGGTTAGCAATTAGGGTTTACCATTGATCCATGAGTGTTACAATCAGTTCTTTAGTGTCAATGCATCTTGATTAAGCGATTCCAAGTTATGATCAAACTTAAAGACCAAACCCTAGAAACCAAGAAATTTGAAACCCTAGATCTGCATAAATCAATATAACCATCCAAATCAGCTTAGATCCATGACTTATAGACACCAATAAAAATATATCCAACTTTCATAACGAACTAATTCAATTAAGCGAATTAAGAAAGTTGAATATCAAGAAAACCCTAAAAAATTGAAAGTTATACCTCCTCTGCGGCGGTTTTCATGGTGAATAACTTTCGACTCGGACCTCGGATGGGAGATCCCTCCGGTGAAAAGCTAGCCATGGTACAAAGAATGTCACCAAAACTTTCGTCACGATCCAACGGTTAACAAAAAGTTATTGTTGTTTGAAAATGTACCACAGAAAGATATGAAAATTTGTAACAACTTGAATTTTCCATCTTTTCTTCGAAAAACCTTGTGATCCCTATATCAAGAGCAACCCGCTCTGATACCAATTGTTAAAGATCGTTTAAGCTCATCTAGAGATAACAATAACATTGATAGATAACATGCACAGCTGATTAAAGAAACATCATAGTTATTATTTAAAGTTCCTCGCCATCATCTTCTACTACTAAACACTATAATACTATGATACTATAATACTATACTAACCAAGGCGTTTACATGAACATACACCTAGAAACACACACACACTATTTGGTGTTTACATCTTGACACCCTAAAACCTAATTCCATGCCTCTCTTTATAAACTAGAGAGTGTAAGGTTACAAATACTACTAGGGACTAAATAATAAATACTTCTGTAACAAGTAGGTCCCTTGTATTTCTTTGACTTATTAAGTCCTTCGTCTTTCACATGTTTTGTCTTACCAACTCAAATATAATTCCCAACACTTCCTAGTACTACTACTTCTACAACTACGAGTTCTAAGGCTAGTAGTGCTGGGTGAACAAAAGCAAGGAAAGTCGACCGGTCAACCAAATCCCTATGCTAGACCAAGCGGGTAAAAATGTTTTAGATGTGGTGAACCGGAACATAGGTCGAATGCTTCTCCTCGGAGGAATCGTTTTATACATCGGAGGTTGGGAATGATGGAGTGTTTGGTAATGAGCTATTTCAAGAAGAAGGCGATTTGGAGTACAAGAGCCATTAGATGGAGAGGTTGACAAGTCGCGTGTGTCATCAACGTACTTTGTGTTCGCCTAAGGTTAGTGATTCTTCATAGCGTAATAAGATTTTTCAAATTAAGTGCTTAGTTAAAGAAAAGATTTGTTCTATTATTATTGATGGAGGGAGTTGCGAAAATTTGGTTTATAAATCCTTGATTAAAGCTTTTAAGCTACCAATGAACCTCATCCAAATCCCATCAAATTGGATGGATTGAAAAGGGACCGCGATTAAGGTGGCCGAGATTTGTAAGGTTTCTCTTGCTATTGGGAAACATTACAATGAGTTAGTTACTTGTGATGTGGTTGATATTGAGGCATGTCATGTCTTGCTAGGGCGACAATGGCAACATGACATGGATCTTATGCGAAGGTAGTCAAATATGTATTTGTTTAAATGGAGTGGAAAACTATTGCTATGTTACCTTTAGGTATTACTTCTCTCGGAAAGAAATTGGAAAGCAAGACTTTGGTGACATTGGTTTCATCACCAAAGGAGTTTCAAGCGAAAGGAATGAAGCGGAGTTTCTTATGCTTTGGTTGTTAAGGGGTTGAAGATGGTATGAATAATGCGATCCGAAAGTAATTAAGCTCGTGCTTGAAGAATTTAGTAAAGTTGTTGCGGATGATACACCGATTCTTTACCACCATTGAGGAATATTCAACACCAAATGGATTTGGTTCCCAAAGCTAGTTGCCTAATCTTCAAATGTAGGATGAGTCATAAGGATTCGGGATATCTTGCGTGAAAGGGTTGAAGAATTGTTGAAAAAGGGCCACATTCAAGAAAATATTAGTCCTTGTGCGGTTCGGCACTTCTTACACCAAAGAAGGATGGAAGTTGGAGGATGTGTTTTGGTAGTCGTGCCATCAACAAAATCATGGTAAGGTATCCTTTTCTATTCCACATCTTGATGATTTGTTAGATCAACTTTGGGGCTAAACTGTTTTCTAAGATTGATTTGAGGAATGGGTACCATCAAATTGGTTAAACCGGGTGATGAATGGAAACGCTTTCAAGATGAAGGATAGGTTGTATAAGTGCCTCATTATGCCATTTGGGTTGTCTAATGCACCTACCACTTTTATGGGTTTGATGACTCAAGTTGTTAGACCGTTTATGGGTAAGTTTGTGGTGGTTTATTTTGATGATATTTTGGTCTATATCCAAATGGAGAAAGAGCACTTGGATCATTCTGAAAGGTTTTAAAGGCTTTAACGAAAAATGATTTACTTGTTAACTTAAATAAGTGCGTTTCTTACTAACAAACTATTGTTTCTTGGTTACATTGTGAGTTCGGATGGGATTCATGTGGATGAAGACAAGGTTAAAGCGATTAGAGATTGGCCTTCACCAAAGGCGTTGACCAGTAAGGAGTTTTCATGGATTGGAGACTTTTTATAGGAGATTTGTGAGAAATTTTAGTAGTATAGTAGCGCCAGTTGCTAATTGCTTGAAGAAAGGTCCGTTCAAGTGGACTAAAGAGGCAGAATAAAGTTTCAAGATTATCAAAGAAAGATTGAAAACCACACCGATACTTTCTTTACCTAATTTTGATAAAGTTTTGAGTTAGAATGTGATGCTTGTGGAACCAGAATTAGAGCCGTTTTGTCACAAGAGGGTAGGCCCGTGGCATTTCATAGTGAGAAGTTGAATGAAGCTTGACAAAAGTGGTTGACTTATGAAAAAGAATTATATGTGGTTGTTCGAGCTATGAAAAAGTGGGAGCACTATTTAATCAACAAGAGTTCGTGGTTTATTCAAATCATCAAGCTCTCAGTATCTATAACAAAGGATAATAAAAGCAAGACATAAATGACCATGCTATTGAGAAAGATTTACGAAACTATATCTCGGACACCTTTAGTTAAATAGCGAGTGAGGCGTTGCTAGCCGTTTACATCATTGGTATTTGTGCTATATGCTACTCCGACTCCCAATTGGGGCTGTTGGAATATGAGAGTTGGATAGGCTAAAATACGCTAAAGGTGTGAGCCTATTGAGGCACACACGTTAAACACTAGAATCGTTATCGTTTATAGCTCGACTTTTGACCCGAACTTTGACCGTTAAACTAGACACGATTGTACACTTGATCCAAGCCATGGCGGTCCATAGAAGGCGGTTGGATTGGGTGTTTGGGCTAGTAGAGTTGTAAAATAATTAGGAGTACAAGCTAGCTTGGAGCATAAGTTTTGAGCCCAAGGATGCTAGGTTTTGAGGCTATATATACTCATATGTTGGCTCATAAACCATACGACATATACTCTTTTCACAACAAGAACAAATCGTTTCATCGCCTCTTTTGTGCCAAATCCGATCGGAAGTTTTATCCGATTAGGGTTTGTTCAATCGAAACCCTAAACATGCAATATCTAGTCAAGGTTGTTCTAGGGTTTGAAGTGGTTGATCATTGGTGTATTCCTAGTCGAATAGAAGCCGGTAAGTGGGATTTGATTTGATGGTTAAGCGGGCAAAGGAAGGTGAAAACATCGGGTAGGTTATACCCGTATCGGACGAAGAAGGATCTAGGTTCTAGGGTGCATTTTGGATCTCGGACAACACGTGGGCATCGGGCTTGGGTTGTTTGGTTCTAGGGTTTGAGCTTTATACAAGGGTTGTTTGGTAAATGTGACACGACTAACATATTGGGCATATTCGGGTTACGTGTTTGTGTGAGCACTCTTAGTGGTAATCGTGTTGATTACTTGGTTTCTTTATTGATAACTTGCGGGTGAAGGTTAGTTTTCTTATTTCCTTTTATTATTCCTTTGTTTATTATACGTGTTAATCTAATTGCTTAAACTAGATCCATATTCCATTTGCATACCCGTAGTATTAAATGGTTAACATGTTTCTAAAATCTCAACAATTAAGTGCATTGGTCTTGACTCGTCATTATTCTTCTGTTACGTATGAAGCATCTGTAAATTCTAATGAGACAAGGTGCGCTAACGGTTTATTTGTGTATGTGACACAAGGTCGTCTGAATGTGAATGAAAGGAAAGGACAAACCACATTCAGAGGGCTCGTGTATCTATTCATATCTATCTATCAAATGCATAAATTTAATCAATAAAGCGTCTTAATCAAATTTCAAATGGTGAAACCATTGTAATTCATGAAAGCTGCTATTGAATTGAGTATTATTCTTGTATTTTCTTTCGGTAAAAAATGGGTTAGGCCAGGGCGTGTTTAAATATCACTTGCATTTAGCTGAACAAACAAAAGCGATCACAAACTGACTATTAGACGAAGTTTACACTTTTTGCTACTTGTAACTTCGCGAGAAACTGCTAGTCATTTGCTTGCTAGGATTGAAAGAAAACAATATATGTGTTAGACAACATAATACAAAAATAATCTTGTAAATTGGTAGAAATTAAATTATTCACGTAAGTGACGTACTTTATACTATCTTAAAATTTACGGAGTACATAACTAACAGACAAAATTATTAGCTTTAAACATTAATACAAGCAACTAAAGTGATTAGATATTCATTGAGTCAAATTATTATTGAATGCATTTGAAGTTGTAATTAAAAGACTACTAAAAGGATTGCATTTACAAACCCCTTTTTTTATTTGAAAGTTACTCCCTCCATAAGTCGTGATTAAATTAGGTGAAAGAATGATTTTGTCGGCTATATATATAAAAGACGCTATTTTGCATTAGGGTAAAAGCCACTAAAATATTAATGCAAAAGGGAGTCGTGGTGATCGGTTCACTATCTACATTAGTGTCATATTAGTTTTGTTCCTCTCATTTGCCTTCACTTTTCTCATCTTTTACCCGTTCGAGTTTACCTTTCATTCTTGTCCTCTTTATCTGAGATATCCTCATTTAAATATTTCGCACACACTCACGAAACAAATAAAAGATATTAAAACAAAGGAGAGACCCACAATTTTTTGCACCTCACTATGATGGTAGCTCACCATTCATTTGCATTTTAGTTGTGACCTATGTTATTGTTTTGGTTGTCACGAGTGACATGCATGGCCACTGAAACTTGGTCACGATCACTCCATTCAGTCTAAGTTTTAATATATAAGACGTCCATTTATTGAAATTAACTTAAAGGCAATTAAAGTATATTTTTGTTCGTGTTTACATTAATTTTTGATTAAATTTAATCCGTATAAGTATCCAACGACAAGAATGAATCTAATACTAACATATTAAAATTATACACTAGTGACAAAATTTCATTTTTATCCTTCTAAATTACTTTTTATAATGTATAGTCACTCTTAAAACAAAAATGTAATTGGTATTTCAATCCAAACTTATAATTTGTATTGCTTTGATAAGTTATATGTTGCTTCCTCAATTATGCATTACAATTTTTTAGCAAAACTTTGGCTAGAATTAATGTAAATAAAACAAACACATGGTTAGACGACATATAACTTAATTTTAATAAAAAAATCGGTCTATATGTTAGACTTAATATTTTGGTGGACTTCACATGCATTATCCCTGCATCTCCGATTGTATCAATCGCCCAGCTTGTAATAATTATCGAATCCAAGTTGGTACACAAGACGTAATAAACATAAAACTTGTTTCTTCTTTGAGAAAATGTCCACGTTAATATTTATACTACATGTTCTTAACTAGTGTTATTATGTAGTTAACAAACAGCTAATAGCATGCCTATGGTTTTTTTTAATTAATACTGCCATTCCTCTCTAGCGAGAAAGCTAGCAAAATTGACAAACATCGAGCTTGGTCTACTAAGTAAAGTAAAATGATTACAGTTTACAAACCCTTTTCGAGTTCTACCAATATGGAAATGTTGGACAAATATGAAATTGGATAAATTTTGTGAAGGCTAAATCGACTACAGATAATAATGTTACGTATATGAAATGAAAGAAACAATGTGTATTTTTAACTTTATTCAGAATATTAAAGTTATTTATTTTGTTTATTTTAAAAGACTAAAATACACCGCGTTGGTCACTAAAACTCAGAATAAAGCGTCGTGATGGGATAAATCTTGCCCTTTTCATCATTGGAGGTCCAAAACTTGGGTTTTATATTCTATCAAGTCCTCGACCAATTTTACATTAGTCGGCGTCATTATTTTCCGTATGCCTTGCACATGAGGGCAAAATAAGCATTTCATTGTTTTGGTTAATTATTTTGGTGATAAAATGGTACAATCTTAGGGACTAACGGTGTATTTAATCAATAAAATTATACCATCATCACCACCCCTCCCTTTATCTTTTCATCATCTTCTTTCTACAAATTTATAACCTCTCTAAAATTAACGACGTCAAATTCTAAACAACCCAAAAACCTCCCCATTAAAGAAACCACCACCTAATCGATTCGACTCAAATTCACATCTTGTCTGATTTCACCGGACTAGGCACACCATCCATAACCAACGACCGTAAGCGCATTATCACTCAAATCAACATACTTCACATTCCTAAGCTCCTTAAAAATCGCGCTAACGTCCCCACAACTCATTCGAATGTAAATCGAAAACCGCCAACTAACGCAAATTCCCAACACCATTAGGAAACCCACCACTAAAATTATTACACTCAAATTCAAATAACTCAAACCATAAGGACCATTAATTTTCTCGGGACGGGTCCATAAAACATATTCCTAGACAGATCTAAATCTTGAAGTGAATACATTAACTTGGATAGGCGGCGCGAGGCGACCCGTAAACATATTACCAACAAGACTCAAATTCCTTAAAAACTTTAACCCAACTAAAGTACTAAACTTTAATTCACGAGACAACGCAAATGATCCAAAACAATGGAATTACCAAACCTATTCGATCCTCACATGTCACACCATAAAAGAAGGGCAAATCTTGGAATCGGACTAGTACGAATGTTTCAAGAATTGAATATTTTGTTTAAGGGATCTTCAAAGATTCCTTTTTAAACTCAAGTGACCGGAGTTCATTTTCGTGTAGAACCAAAACCAAACACGGCACCGGCGACACAGGTCCGAATATCATATAACTCTGCCAAATCCATTGATCTTTTGCGGGATTAAGGATGTTTTCTTTGTTTGTTTCTTGTCGATGATGATGCGTGTTGTTGGTTTAATAACTTTTGTTTGTGATGTGAATAAATAATAAGCAAAGATAAAAGGTTTGATTAATTTATGAGAATCAACTTTGTCTTTGCTCACTCTATTTACTCTAGTATTTACCATCCCTTCATATGCTTGTCTTCTTAAGTTAATTTTAGACTAAATCCATTGATCTTTTGACTAAGTTAATTTTAGACTAAGTTAATTTAGAGAGAAGCATAAATTTAGAAAGCGAGGATGAAGAGATAAAGGGACAGTGGTGGTAGTGATGGTATAATTTTATTGATTAAATACACCGTTAGTCCCTAAGATTGTACCAGTCTTACCACCAAAATAATTAACCAAAACAATGAAATGCCCATTTGCCTCATGTGCAAGGCACATGGGAAAATAACAACGTTGTGACGAGAAAATTGGTCGAGGACTTGTCTAGAGTATAAAACTCAGGTTTTGGACCTCCAACGATGAAAATGGCAAGATTTGTCCCACTGCGATGTTTTGATACAAGTTTAGGGACCAACGGTTTATTTTAGTCTTTTAAAAATTAGTTGAAATTAATTTGCAGCATTTCAATATCTTGTACTATATACTGCTAAGTTGCACATTCATACACCATTAATTAAAACTAGTTGGGTACCCGCGCTTTGCAGCGGCGGGTACCTTGAAATAAAAAAATTCAATGAATAATGTATTTTAGTTTATTATGTTTTTTTAACAATAAATTTGGATATCAAGAATTTTGTATAGCCGGTTCCCGTTCGGGCTCGAACCCGTTGGCCCGTGTCTGCTCGGGCTCGAACCGTTTGGTCCGCAACTGTTCGACTCAAACCCATTTGGCGATTGCGTTCGGGCTTGAATATTTGTATAATGTGCTTTATTATTTGTAGTAGTGAAATTTAATTTAGGAATTGTGTTTAATTTGGTTGTACAATATGCTTGATAATTTGTATTTCTTATGTAAGGGTATTTTAATAATTGTATTTATTATTGGGTTAAATAATTGACTACATTAAATAGCATTAATGTGGTGTTTTATTGTACACTATGCTTCTTGTCTTGTCGTCCGAAAATTATGTGCATTAAAGTGTTGTACACTAACTTTTTTTTCTTGTAAGTAGTAATCATTATAGTCATTAATAACATTGATCACTTTAATAGCATTAATGTTGTAAGTGTGAAAATAAGTCGAAAATTGCATCATGCTTATTTTGTTGTACACTATGCTTATTTTGTTGTAAATCGAAAATTGGTTGCAACTAATATCCACCTAACTAATATGTCAATCAACTTGTGAGTGGTTTCGTTGTGATATTTTAAACTACTCATCGTATTTAAATGCAAGTTATTCACAAAAGGCCTAAAATAAGAAATAAGTGTTGTAAAAATGTTTGTTGTATCTGCTCCATTAGTCCTTGGTCAAAATTAGGTCGAGTCCACTCATTAGTTTTTCTCTTAAAGTTACAAAGTAAATTAAAGAGTTTTTAATCTCGTTAGTTGTTTTTATAAAATTTAAATATTGATAAAGAAAAGCTGGAGTAATCATTAATCTCGTTATGGTTTATGAAAAGAGGGTGATTTGTACAGTCCAAAATGTTATTGGAACACTCATATGTATAAACAGATGAAGTACAATATTAATACTCAACAAGTATTTAATGCACAAATAGAGTGTCCCAATCATTTTTGAAATTGTGCAAATCAATTCTCTTATAAAAATGTTTAAGAAAAGTCTATCATTTTATTAATCATGGTAAAAATGTGTTTCATGCTTAGAGCATCCAAAATGGGTTAAGTGGTTTAAAGCTTTTTCTATTTAAAAAATCTTTTAAGAAGGTTTTTTGCATTGCAATCAAAGCTTTGGGAAAAACTTTTCTACAAAGACTTGAGAAAGCTGAAGTCTTTTCTCCAAACATTGATCACTAAATGTCTAGTGCATTAAATGCATCATGTCTAACATCTTAAACCTCTTCTAAATTAAATGTATTGGTGTTTAATGAGATTTTTATTAAGTTTTGAGTAGTTTATACATAATAGAAATGTTTATGAATTGATGATGTAGGAAGCCTTGACATTATTATAAACCTTTACAAAAGTTTATCATAAATGTCTTTGTAGCGTAGTAAACAATTATGTATGACGAAATTCATTTTGGGAATGTACTTTAAAATGTAACTGCTATAGCAGTATAACTAGTTTTTAACCCTTGCATACACGTGTTTATTAAATAATATTAGCCTATAAAATTTTGTAATTTATTTATACTTATATAGTTACAATACTCGTGCATACGCTGGCTACATATTTTTTTCATTATATATTAATATTGATAAATAGTTTGTATAATTATCCGGATTAAATTTAACCCTAGCTCCAACGTTGAATAAGATCTAACGCTAGCTCTACATGTGCAATACTGGTGGAAACATGACGCAACCAACACAAATAATTTTCCTCGTAAACCTTAATTGACCATGTGAAGGCATAAATAAGATTAAGAAGGTGATTCTGTGTAGGTAGAAGATTACTTACAGTTTAAGGATAACATGAACAAGTAAGCCATTCTATAAACATCATTCTTATGTGTTTAGGTTTAGGTTTAGGTTACGTATGTGATCATGATATCTTGATATTAGGGTTTTAGTCTACATGGTCTTTACTTGTTTATTTTCAGCTGTGAATGTTTTATAGACCATGCGGATGACCACCAATACCCTACAAAAACAACATGTACTCCGTGATGAGAATCAGTGAGCAAGTTTACTCCATGTTAAACTAACATGTAGAGCTAGGGTAAGATCTTATTCAACGTTGGAGCTAGGGTTAAATTTAATCCGGATAAATATACAAACTATTTACTCCATCAAGTTTTAAAGACTTGATGCATTGTAGATGTTCTTATGTGGCAAGAAAATGTCTAACATCTTGAACCTCTTCTAAATTAAATGTATTGGTGTTTAATGAGATTTTCATAAAGTTTTGAGTAGTTTATACATAATAGAGAAAGGTTGATAACAAGAAAAATGTTTATGAATTGATGATGTAGGAAGCCTTGACATTATTATAAACCTTTACAAAAGTTTATCGTAGTGAATGTCTTTATAGCGTAGTAAAAAATTATGTTGGGATCGCTCCTAACACGTAAATGGAACGATATTTACGGGGATTACATTAGTTATCATGTAAGCCTAATACACAGGTACTAGAAGCGTCATTATTGTAAAGTGGTGTGTATGTTAGGCTATATAAGCCCTCCTAGACTTCACTAGGAGGGTGAGACTCATTGTGTAATTTTTTTTCTTTCATATTTACCAATAAAACACATAGTTTCCTCTCTCTCTCTCTCTCTCTCTCTCTCTCTAACTATGGATATGGTGTTCTTCATCATCCCCGACCTCCCGATTCAACGTAATCAACCTAAAACACGATCCTACAAGTGGCATCGGAGCCAAGGTTATTATTATGGTTGATTTTTTATGGTGTTTTTCTTGTCAAAAATGTCATGTTTTAAGTTGATATAACCATAGGTCTACTGGTTTTACATATTCTTTTGGGTTAACAGTCTTTAACAGTTTTGTGTATCCAAATGGTCAAAAAATCATGTCCTGTATATTCATGGTTCTCAACATCTGTTTCTTGTGTCACTTTTTTCCAAATAACAGATTGCAATATCATATCTTAAATGATTTTTTGTACCATTCCGTGAATCTGTGGTCAAACGGGTCAAAAAGTGATGTTTTTATGCAGTTTTCTGTTTGGTCAGAAAAGTCATCGAAACAGGTGGTCAAATTGTCAAAACCCTCATTATGAATAAGGGATTATTTTACGAATTTATTGGAAAGATTCATAAAACCCTTAGGTTACGAGTAAGACTTTACGACTAAGGTTACGAGTAAGGTTTATGAACAAGAACTGAGTCTTACGAGTAAGGTTTACGAATAAGATACTGAGTTTTATGAGTAAGGTTTACGAACAAGAACTGAGTCTTACGAGTAAGATTTACGAATAAGATACTGAGTTTTACGAGTAAGGTTTACGAACAAGGGCTGATCAAGACCTTTGACCACAATCTAAATTACCATGACTCTTGTGACTTCAGTTAACCATCATAAGTCAAAGTTGAGACAAAAATAAGTAAACTAAAAACAAAAAAACATGACTGATGATGGAGGAAGAAACCACTGCCAAAACCAATCTTAAAATATACCACAATCCTAATCTCATCTACCTCAAGTACCCTACTAATCCACAACCTCATCTCAATTGTTATTCAAATAGATCTCAATTTGTTCACTTGGTGTACAATCTTTAAAGATTTTATTGGTGTGAACATAATCGTCATTGATCCCAAACGTAAAGAACTTAAAACGAAAATCAAATAATCTCAGTTATGTGTTCACTTGTTACCAATCTTTACAAGATCTCATCCGTGTGAACAAGACATCATCATAGATCATTACAATCAAACGAAGCTTCAAGAAAATACAATAGATCTCAGTTTGTGTTTGATTTCAGAAGCTAGAAACCTCTTAAAAGGTCTATCAAACAATATACCGTCATTGATCTTTGAAGGGCATAGCTCCTTTTATATTCAAAATACAAAAGAAAGAACAAAAACATGAATGTTTTATTCTATCTTTGATTCAGTTTATGAAAAACACAAAACTAAACAGCATTGTTATTTTAAACCTACCTGAGACCTTAGTTTAAGATCTTGAAGCCTTCACTCTTCTGGTTTGGTACACGGCTATTAAACAGAAAAGGGTAGTTTTGTTGTAATTTGTTTTTTCTTTCTTTCGAAGTTACATATGTTTTTTGATGTGTTCGTTTATCAAACAAGAAAGAAAGTTGAAGATGGTTAGCTGTGATAATAGACAAGGGTAGTGAAGGTGAAATGAGATGCGTCTAATGAGATGGGGGGCGCACGTTTATGTGTGAAATTATTAGGGTTTGTGCAAATGTGTGCATTTGGGTTAATGATATGAACAAATAATTAGGGTTATGAATGGGGTTATAACTATGTTAAGGTGGATCAGGTTTATCACTTTCATTGGGCTCGGGTTATAATGAATTGCGTAATGGGCTAAAAAGGTTATGACACAAGACGGATTGAATTGTTTTGGATCCAATATTATATGTAACATGGGCTGAAATGGTTATCACTTGTTTAGCAAATCCAAATTATATCAAATAACATGAGTTGAATTATGATTATTCAAATGTATTTGTTAATACATTGGGTTAAACTTTTGGTATAATATTTGGCGAAAAAGAGTGGTATTTTGGTTATGACAAATAATTTCACGGGGATACGTTTTTGACAAGATCGTGAACAACCATTATCAAAGTTCACTTAAAATCGTCAAAAGGCTAAGTTTTTGGGCATTTAACCGCAAGATGTAACTACGGCATTAATTCATTCTTACTCATTTGAGGTTGAAGTGGAATTTCACGGGTGCGTGTATTTATTATCTGAAGATATCGGGGTTGGTTGAATGCATGATTCTTCGAGATCCTTGTTTGAGCTTTTAACCGTTACAATGATGAAGACTTGGATATCTAGTTATTTTTGTGATTCTTCCTTTCTATTACCACAAAATAACTATCATTTTAAGGAATTGCAGTGCTTAGTGTCACACGAAGTTGTAGATAGTCAATAGGTGATGTATGTCTTATACTTGATGGTTGGTTGGTTGAAGAGTATAGAGTACTTAGGGATTCGAAGGTGGACGAACTCTCTGCACCACTCTTATTCAGACATTAGTGCAAGTTTAAGTCCCAAATTCGGGTTATTTTACTTCAGTCTCAAGTTCGTCATATTGGGTTTTCTCTATCAGTAGTCACTACAAAGAACCGTCAGAATGATAATGGGGTCGGTAAAGAGTTAGCTGAGAGGAGTATAAACAAGTAGAGAAGTTTTATCAGCAGTTGATTCTCACGGGATATTTATGGTACTTCGCACTTGTTCGATTAATTGGAAATACAAGGTTACATTGTCTCGAATTTCGTCATCAACATATGTTGTTGATGATGATGATGTTTGATGGTGATTATGAAGAAACAAACCAAGAATCAAGACTAGAACTACAAGACCTTCATTCTTGAATCAAGAAACTAGTAAATTCAAGGTGAAATGGTGATATTTTTGTGTGTGGGGCTCGTTCACATGGACAAGAGAGGGAGAAAGATGAATATTTTTATGGTGATATAAACTATGTGAATGTGGGTTATTGTTTTAAGTAAGTGGAAGATGTAAATATGTAGGACAAGTGTCATTGAAATGAGACAAGTGTCTCATATACTAAAAAAATGCCCCACATTGGGTAGTGGATGTCTAGTGTAGTTTATTTGTATAATGTTGGGTGTTAAAGATGTAGTTTGCTCCCGGTAATTGAAAACGTAAAGCTTTTAAGACGCGAAATGTAAAACCGGGTAACGTAAAAATATAAAACTTATAAATGTTAAAACTTATTATTATAACTTATTTGAGTAGTTTAGATGAGTGTTGAGTTCATCGGAGGGTTTAAACATATTTAAAAGCTAAAAACGTATGTTTAAGTCACATAAAACGTAAAAGGTGCAAGGTTTACGTAAAAATAGAAAAAAGTGACATATGACTCTTAAAATATGATTGTAAGGAATCAAAAATGCATAAAATGTGTAGACTGAACATAGTATAGTGTCGGTTAAGATTTAAGTGTACGTAAGTGAATTTATTTAATTACACGTAAAAGTAAATTTGCTTAAAATTAAAAATAAGGAAAATAGCGCAAAATAATTGCGGCATACCTGATGCATATAACTTTCTAGACCACTTTTATTTTTAATTTGAAAATGGACCGAGGGCAACCGCTGTCATTGGCAACTCATCGACATTGCGACAAGTGTCCCGTGTGTAAGGTATTGTTTTGGGCAACTAAAAGCGGTGGGCAACCGTATAATTTTAAAAAGGGTTCTATCGTCATTTCGTTAGACAAAAAAGTACACATTTGAATAGTAAAAGTACAATATCAATTAATTAAGAGAGTTCAAAATCAAAAGTCATGACCAATAAAGCATCCATAGTTATCGGTTTCTCTTGCTTCTCATGATACTATTTTCACAAATCAAACCGTCTTCTTCGTCACCCCTTCCTTATAGCGTCGGTTATGTCACCATCTTTAAAGCTACAGTGTTGATTGCAAACCACATTCGATTGATCAAGTTTTAAAACAATGTTCCCAAATATGGTACGTAAATATTGTTCTCGTTGTTTATTACATATGATTATTTCCAATTGGTTCTGTTTTATAATAAATCGTTTTTGTTATTCGATGAATAGCTATGTTAGATAGGTGTTAATTCCATTTTATAATCCGTTGCTCTTTTTTATGTGTATCTTATTCGTAATTATGTAGGTTATGATACCTTAGATTTCGTTAGTTAAGTATGTAACATTACTTGGTTCATTAAAAAATTTAGTGGCAGTTTGTAGACTAATAAGGAGTGGTTTTTTCATCAAAAGCTATATGATCCTCGTACTTTGAAACACCAAAGTTGGATCGCAATCCTTTACCCTTTCCAATATCGGTTTGAGTAACTACATCTTACGCAGGTTCACCAATGTTTAGAGTCTCGCAATAGCTCTAGGTGCGGGGATAGGGTGAGATTGCTTTTGGTTAACCAATTGTATGGCAATCTCATTGTCACCTTTTTGGTTTTGGTGTTGGTGTTATTGATGGGGTTATAATTGTAGCAATGGTTGCCTATGCGTTGGAAGCGTCTGAGGCGGCGATGGGTATAATAATAGCGGCGATGGTTACTCCAATACTAGCGGTGGATGCGAGAATATCGGAAGTGGTTACTGCACCCTTCATTCTCATTTTCTTCAACTGCGACCTTTAAAGAATCATCTTGACTCTTGAGGTTTGGAAAATTTATGTTTCCTAGTTAATAATATCAATAACTAATGGAATTTTGAGTTTAGTATTGGAATTAAGTCTAGTTAGAGTATATTCGCATGTGAAGAATATCGAGATTGGCTATTATTTTGATTATTTATGTTTTCACAAATGATATCATAAAATCATAACATAAAATTTGATGCGATAATCTAGTACCTTGTTAATTAGATAAATACTTATTACCTTACATACCTAATCGGTCCAAAATAGCACATTCTTAAATATTTACAAACACATTCATAATCCTAAAATCATCGAGATCATTTGCAACTTCTTTGAGTCTATTGATAAGGATTTTGGCACATTCAACCATCTCTTGATACTTAGCTTTGACAATAGCATTATGATCTTTCAAAAT
Source organism: Chrysanthemum lavandulifolium (assembly GCA_022545495.1). Taxonomy (NCBI): domain Eukaryota; kingdom Viridiplantae; phylum Streptophyta; class Magnoliopsida; order Asterales; family Asteraceae; genus Chrysanthemum; species Chrysanthemum lavandulifolium. The sequence goes on from CM040238.1 coordinate 177,994,068, forward strand.
CTTAAAGCTGGTTGCATCTCTTCATACTTAACCCAAAGCATCGGCATTATAATCTTTGTAAATCTTAAAATCGCTATCGCCTCTTCACACGTTGCTTCCAAATTAGCATTATCATCTTGATCCTCTTGAAAGCGCTTTCATATCTTCATACTCACATTCATACTCGGAAGTTGTTCAATCATTCTCTTCCTCTTATCAATCGACTCTTGTTTCTCTAAAATTTCCTTCTATTGGGAAAGTCTTTCCTGACTCACAAGCAATTACCATTCTCTTGAAACGGTCTATCATGTCTTTTAATAAAGAATCGTGCAAATTAGTACAATTCGGTGCATGTACCATCTTGACACAAAGAACACGCCATTTCAGTAAATGATTGTGATGATTGATAATCTAATTGATCTAAATGTCAATTGACTAAAATATCACAGATGAAGTGAAAGGTAAATTTAACAAATGAAAAGGTGTTTTTGTTTTGTGTAGACAATTGTATTATTTATTGACAATTTGAATTGGTGTATAGTGTGAATAATCCAAACTAACTGTAATAATTGGTGTTTGCAAATGGGTTTTTGTGGTCACAAAGAGTAAAGTATCGATGGCCTCTGCATTTTACTTTTTAACTTTTTGTGAACTCTAGCATTTGGCTATTTTGTTTTCACTTTTCACATTTCTTGGTAAGTATGTCGATTGCTTTTTGGGAAATGGTTTTGTATTTTTAAATCAAATTAATAATCTTCAACTATCAACATCCCACATTCCTCGAGCATTACCAATGCATCAAGTCATAAAATACTTGATGCATTGAACCTGATACTCCACGCAAAAAGCATTTGCATATTTAATGTTGGGTGAAAAATGAAATTTTATAAATACAAAAGCTTTTGACAATAACTTCAAACACTTGAAGTCTTTACTAGTGTTTTTGTAAAATGGGCTTTATTTTATGTTGCACCAAATAAGGCACTAGAAGATGGTTTAACATTGTTGCACAGAGACAATGACATTCGACGAATGTATGACCTTCTTGATGAGAATGGATCCATGGACGTTTACATTGTGCATGAGCTACGAGCTTTGTCACAATTTTATTTCAAAACATGGTATGGCGGAAGAGGGGCGGCATGCGTGCGGTAGTGCAACACCTTTCAAAAGAAGGAAGTTAACAAAGCGTGTTGCTATCACGAAAACCGAAAGAGGGTTCGAGATCATAGAAAAAAAGGGCTAGTGCAAGGAATGGTTCCACATGTTATGAATGTTTGTTCTTGTAAAAATAATTATGAGTTTATCTTGCCAACCATGCGATAGTGCTTCTATGCCAAACTTAGTTGTTGGGATATGAAAGTGTTGAACAGTTAAAGTCTTGAAGATTAATCAAAGTATCGCTAAATGATAAAGTCAATCTTGCATACAAAGTCAATCTCGCAAGATCAAAGAACTGTTTTATTCGTTTATAGAAAGTCTTGTAATTCTAGAATATTCTATATTAGATTACTTGACGTACAAGGATACAATTTGTAAACCGACTAGGGTATCCTTGAGCCTATAAAAGGACCCTAGATTGGCATAAGGCGTCACGTGATTTTATTAGAGTTTTAGAGAAGTTCGATATTATTAGAGTTGTTAAAGATCCGCATAATAAGCGAGTTAGAGTTATTAATAAAATCGTTCAAAGTTAAAGTTATTCTTCTTAGCTTTGTTAAGTAAATTCCGCATACTTAATAGAGTTTGCTCGGTGTTTCTTTGTTAATAACTTAGGATTTATTCGAGGTTATTAAACCTTAACAAGCTATTAAAGTTAGTTTGGTTAGAGTACATCGATCCAAAAGTGGTATCGAGCTTGTGTGGAAACTCGACTAAGAAGAAACCCTAAAACCTACTACAACAGAACCTAAAGATGTCGTGATTACATTCCAACACCTTCTATCACCTCGAGGAGTGCGGGTTTGCTAAGTATCAAGCAAGCAGGATGGTGAGAAACCAAAGCTGGAGCTAAAAGAAATTCCCATTCTTTGAAACAAAGGCTTTGGTTGCTCAAGAGAATTTATCAAGTTATTTGGGTGAAAAGTTTGATGATGAACCGGTGACTTATTGTATGGTAGCGATGGAAGAAGCGGTTGAAGATTGGTAGAAGAATTGGACTCGATCTTGTATTTGATGAGGAAGTTGATCATCTTGCTTTGGAATCTGGAGATGGGTATGGAGGATTTGATTGGAGCTTGGGTGTGAAGATGATCATGTTCTACTTGTAATGGTAGCTACTTCACCAAGTTCAACCCCTATCTCGAGGTATGCTCGAGTTGTCATGATTTCTATCAAAAAGCGCTAAATAATTATGTGTTTGAAAGAGATAAGCGTCTTAAGGCTAGGTGCGAGGTAGCGAGGTTATCAAATAACCTTAGAGTCAATGGAAGCTAAAATATTAAACCATGAAAATAATGAAATGGCTTGGTGAAAAATATGAACAACGGGATTACGGTTAAAACTCGGTGAATGGCAACTAAAGCGTAAAATTGCTGAAATTGAGAAACTCACTAAGGAGAGAAATGATTTGTTAGCAAAGTTTGATGCGGAAAGAATACAGTGCATCACATGTTACTTATGTTCAAAAAGCAGAGGAGAGCATACATTAGAACTGGATTAGGTTTTGGTATAGATTTTGATAACATAGAAGAAAACACATCTAGTGATAAGGATGAAGGTGATTTTGAGGATGTAACTACTAGTGATGATGAACTCATTAATTATGTAGACACATCTAGTAATGAGGGTTCAATTAGTGAATCACCTCTTGAGTATAAGAAAGATAGAGGTTATCATGTTGTTCGCATCCAGGTTGGTAGTCATCAACCCATAAGACACGATGTTTCACGTTTTGGTGTAGGCGATCTAGAGTTTAGGAAGAAGCTTATTGGTCAATCTAGGTGCGAAACCCCAAAAGAAATTGTTGAAACAAATTTTCAAAGTCAAGCGGTACCTTCTACTCAAAGTCTTGCTCCTGGCGATACCTTCGGAAAACCTTTTCAAAGCAGTCTTGCTAAACCTTTTTGGGATAATTTTGGTCAAAGCAGGTTTCATCATTCACCTAGAAGGCACAATAGTTTTGGTCATAGACATAGAAGAAGTCACTTTGGGAGTATGGGTGAAAAACGTGTTTTGTGTGTTTTAGTCCTAATCATTTAATCAAGGATTGTGAACATCACTCGAATATCTTAGGAAATTTCCAAAGAATAGGTGCACAACGAAACCTAGAGAACAAACCGGTTTGGAATAATTCTAATAGGTTTAATCACGGTAACCTCACCGGATCATAGGTACCCCACCGAGAAGACCTTATTCTAAACCACCAAGTACCTTCACAAGCGGTACCTTCTTAAAAAGTCTTGCTCGATCAAACTCAAGGTATTGCGAATATCACTTGGAGCAATCCTAGGAGATCTCATTACTATCAACCTAGAAGGTATTACAATCACATGGGGATCTAGATCACGGGAACCAAGTGTTAAAAGCAGAATGGGTTAAGAGGAAAATGCTGGCGAGGGACAAACAAGTACTTTCAACAAAAAGTGAATCGAGATGTTTTCATAATACAAGAAAAAGAGAATGATTTTTCAAAGAGAGTTCATTGAAAATCGAGAAAGTTTTGAAAATCCACATGCTAAAAATCAAAAGATAATTACGGATCATGTTTTGAAAAAGCGGTGGAAATTACATACTCAAAGAATTTGAGTTTGTAACTCCACAAGGAACACAAGTCGAGAATGGCTTGGGTTCCTAAAAAGACTAACTCTCTAAATCTTTGTGCGGGGCAACCCGGAAGAGGAGCTTAAAGATCATTTGATTGTAGATAGTGGTTGCTCGGAAGTATGACATGAGACAAGGATATTTTGTGCGATTTTAGATCTATTAGTGGAGGAAGAGTTGCATTTGGGAATGATCCCAATGGTTAGAATATTTCTTGCTTTTGCTTCATATATGGGATTTCAAGTTTACCAGATGGATGTCAAGAGTACTTTTCTCTATGGCACTATAACAGATGAAGTTTATGTGAAACAACCTCCTGGTTTTGAAGATTCTAAACATCCTAACAAATTCTACAAGGTGTTTAAGGCTCTTTATGGCCTTCATCAGGCACCTAGAGCTTGGTATGAGAGGCTCTCCACATTCTTATTACAACATGGTTACGGAGGGAGCTATTGACAAGACTTTGTTCATCAAAGAGACAAGAAGGATATCATGTTAGTTCAAGTCTATGTTGATGATATCATCTTTGGAGATACTAAGCAGTCTATGGTTAAGGAGTTTGAGCGGTGATGCGAAATAATTTCAAATGAGTTCAATGGGTGAGTTAAATTTCTTTTGGGACTTCAAGTTAAGCGGTCAAAGGAAGGATTTTCATAAGTCAAGACAAGTATGTATCGACATACTTAAGAAGTTCAATTTTGATGACATGAAGTCTCATTACTACCTATTAAATCAATTAATTCATTGGGCAAGGATGAAGATGGCCACCCAGTTGAAGTCAAGTTATCGGATCAATGATTGGTTGTCTTATGTATCTTCTTGCATCTAGGCACGATATCATGTTTGCGGTTTGTTTATGTGCAAGATATCAAGTCTCACCAAAGATTTCTCATATGAATGCGATAAAGAGAATTTTACATTATTTGAAACAACAACCTAAGTTAGGGTTGTGGTATCCCGAGGATTCACCTTTTCACTTGGAGGCTTTTTTAGATAGTGATTATGCGGTGATAATTATGACGGAAGATCAACAAGCGGTGGATGCCAATATCTTAGAAGAAGATTAGTTTCATGGAAGTGTAAAAACAAACAATTATGACAACATCATCAGCGAAAAGTGAATATGTAGGCTGCGCAAGTTGTTGTGGACAATTTTTGTGGATGCGAGAATCAACTCTTGGATTATGGGTTCAACTTCAAGAATACTCTATCAATATTGATAATGAGAGTACTATCGTATTGTGAAGAATCCGATCTATCATTCCAAGACCAAGCACATTCTGATTAGGCATCACTTTATCGAGATTGTTATGAGCACGAGACTCATAAATGTGGTCAAGGTTCACACGGATGATAATGTGGTGACTTACTCACCAAAGGTTTTGATGTTTCAAGATTTAATCACTTGGTGGTGGCGTTGGCATGATTAACTCTTGAGCTACATTTAAGGGGAGGACTATTTAGTATTAGTATAGTCACATGCATTGTTTGAGGGAGGATATTTATGTATACTTAGCTTTGATATAATTGATTATTGGCCAATTAGTTTCACATATCATTGAACATCAAGAAACCATAACACAAAGTGAAGATTCTTGAAGCGTATCGAGAAGAAGTTTAATGTGAGCTATTCGTTTTGATAGAGAGAAAGTTAGAGGTTTAGGGAACTTATGTGTGAGAGCTAAAAGTACTTTATGGGAAATTTGGATCTTATTATGAGCTCAACTAACCAAAGTATCTACCTTGGAAGGTGAGCTCCACTCTCTAGAGTATTTATAGTCTTACAATAAAGCGCCACACAATAGGCGTGGATCGGGCATCTGATGGGTAAAGACCCGTCCGTCCTCCACGGTGTTACTTAACTAAATACTACTTAGCTTAAAAGAACTACGACTACGAGCTTTCAAGCGATTACATATACTTGAGGTGACCGACTCTTTAATACACGGAATTTCTAATTCCTAACAATCTCCCAAGGAGGTCACCTCAAACATGTACTAAAATTACATTGAATACAAGCAGATATTACAATAAAATTGTTCTTGCATTCTTGATGTAGTACTTTGCTCGAAGCTCGTAGTCATTGATTCTTCTCATTGCATGTTTGGTTAATCCAAGTGGAGGTCTTTCTTGATCCACGTGATAATAATTTTGAGCCGACTTTTGAGATCATCACTAACAAAAATCTACGAGACATCCATTGTGGTGTTGGTATTATGTGATGTTGTGACTTTCGGACCGACATGCTCACATTACGGATCATGATATCTTCTCATCGAGTAGTGGAAGCTTTCGTTGATTCATGATATTGGCGTGGCGCGAAGCATGGAGTGAAAATATCGAGTCATTGATGCACTTATCATGATTTCTTTTGAGATGAATGTGTAGTGTGAGCATGCGGCTATGGATTGACCGCTTCATTACGATCATTTGCAAGCGTCGGGTGTACACGCATAAAGCAGTTAGCAATAAAGCGCGAAAGTGTCTTTGATCACTTCGTTGAATTGAGTACACGACCACGGTTCCCGTTGATCGATACAAATCTTGCTGTGATCGGTATAATTCGAAGAATTTCCTTGACGGGGTTTCGCGGTGCTCTATTTGTTCTCAAACGGAACATCTCAAAGAAGACAACACGAGTGAGTGAACGTGAATAGAAATTCAGCGATTGATGAAAAGAGATTTGAAAACAATCGTGTATTGCTCGATAGAAATTGTTTTGCAATACAACGAAGGTTTTAATGAAAATCAATTATCAATCATAAAACACCTTTTGATTTGAAATATTCATACGGTCGATTTGCTAAAGAAAAGAGTTTTTAAGCACAACGACCGGTTTTCAAAGGTATCCGTCAATCCATAACTGAACGAGGATTGATTCAAAAGATTGAATCGCCCCATTGTTTACATTCGGTTGTCACATGGTTGATCTATTTGATAGATCTCACATGCCACCCACCGGGAGCTTGTTTGATGTTGGCTCGAAGGCTTTCCATCTTCATTGTGAATATGTTTGCATATCACTCGGATGTTACGGCAATACCACAAGGATAATCGTGGGACTCAAGATATAATCTCTCTTTCCACATTATGTGAAAAGAGAGTCTTCATTGAAAGTGTCCTAATGAGATTTATTGATGATCTCGTGGCTCTAGACTTAATTAGTGCATATTTGGATCATGTATCGGAGACTAGGGAGAGGTCTCCTTCTTCAATATCAACAATCTCTAAGAGAAAGTCGATAGATAATGTAGGTTCCCGTGAGAATGAAACAAGCCCTTTTAAGAGGAATTTGAGTGGTTTGGGAAGATGTAGCATAGCGTCCTTTGGGTCCATGACGTCTTGTCTTCAATCTTGATGTTACCATCGGTAGCATATGAATTGAACCGGTTTACGCCCTATGGTTCAAGAAATGGAGGGCTATTTCTTTTCACCCTTTTCTCATTCAATTCTTTTCATTCTTCAACCCTTGATTGCTTACCGAGACTTCATAGCAAGAACCTTGTTGGGTTTATTCGATGCTTGCTCTGTCTCGATCCGCACTCTTCCCATATCTCATTTTCTCCTTTTATCATCATACCTAAGAACTCTACACTAACTAGTGGATAGTCCTGGTAGATCCCTCCGGTTACGGCGGATCATGGGAACAAATACCTAACCTTATCATCCTTATATCACCGTACATAAAGTAAATTTGGTCGGTCTATTTGGTATTGTTCATCGCCATTTGAACCAATTGAAAACCATTTGAAAATCAATCCGGATACTTGTGATATATTATCAAAACATTTTGTACACGAATTGTTTTGATATTTTTAGAACAAGTGCTCCCCTCAACATGTGCATCAAATGTTTGAAATCGTTTTGCACACGGAGGCAAGAGGAAGAATTAACTTCTTTGATTACCATTTTCTAAAGATATCAACCTCACTTCCTGATCAAATCAAGTAGATAAAGCATTTTGGGAAGGATGAGGTTTTCATAATTTTGCTCCCCTCAATATGTGCCTCGAGATTTGAAAAGAGTTTTGCACATACTAGAGGAACTGCACATTGAGATAAGTGATCACGTTTCAAATCATAGGTTTAAGATAGATGCTCCCCTCAACATGTGCATGGAAAATTTGAAATCGTTTGTCACATGTGGGAAGGAGAGCTTGTACATCCTTATAAAACCATTTACCGAATTATCGGTTTAAATCCAATTTAAATCACACATTCTCCCCGATCACAATTATCAAATCATTTGAGATTTGTGATCTCTTATAGATTTAAATTGATTTTGAAAGCTTTTAAGGAGAATTGTGACTTGATTATGAAAGCGTTTTAAGCGATAAGGATCGGATTTAAGACTTTAAACTCCATTGATAAAACATGCATGAATATCTTTTGAAAACAATTGAATGACAAATAACTTTTTAATTTAATTGAAATCATTCTCCCCTCAATCAATGACATAGGTTGTTGATTGAGAGATAGATATTTTGACAAATAAGTCCGGATGATTATCAAAAATAGAGTCCGAGTTATTTTTCAAAGCGATTAGTTTTCGCGAGATAAATGTTTATAGAATCGAGCATGGAATTTTGAAAACATGATAAAGTATGGCTCTGTTCTTTCTTTGAAAAGCGAGTTCTTGCTGAAATGACAATAAACCATTTTTCTCTTTCTCCCAAAAATATTTTTTGATTTTTGATTTTTTTTTTTTTTTTTTTTTTTTTTTTTTTTTTTTTTTTTAAAATCGAACAACATCTAAAGTCCGTGTCATTCTTTGAATGATGACAAAAACCGTAGATACTATCGAACCGAGAGAAAAAACATGACAAATAGACAATATTTTTAAAGATTTTTGAATTTTTCAATTTTTTTTTTTATGGATTTTGAAAGTTTTATATTTTTCTATTTGATTTTGAAGGTTTTATAATTTTGTATTTTGTTTTCGAATAGATATATACAAGAGATAGATGAAGATAGACCTTTACTCCTCGTCTTCCTCACGAAGGCGTTTGAGTGTTTCGGTTGAAGGCTTTTCAAGCCAAGTCGTGGAAGAATAAACTCAAAGCGTTCTCTTGGAAGAGCTTTGGTGAAGATGTCGCTAGCGGTATTCGAGACCTCACAAAATAGAGTTCCACCACACCTTTTCCACTTGTTCCACGATGAAATGATGTCGAATGTCGATATGCTTAGCTCTTGAGTGTTGAGCGTTATTGCATGAAAGAGCAATAGCACTTTTATTATCACGATGCGAGAGGATTTTGTTGAATACAAAGCCATAGTCGGTTAATTGAGATCTCATCCAAAGGATTTGAGCACAACAAGATGACATGGCTATGTATTCGCCTCTGTAGAGAAATAGAAGTACTCATTTGCTTCTTTGAAGACCGACTCACAAGCTTATCACCCAAAAGCGAGCACCTCGGATGTACTTGACGAGTATCTTGACATCTGCATGATCGGCATCTGCATAGGTCATTAGTGACATACCGGTGTCCTTGGTGCAAAGTCCCATATTGATGGTTCCTTGGAGATACCGAAGACCCGTTTAACCGCTTCAAGGTGCTTTTAGTAGGCTTAGCACGGTATCTAGCACACATGCAAGCAATGAACAAGATGTCGGTCTACTAGCGGTGAGGTACATCGGGGATCCAATCATACTACGATATTTCGTTTGGTCAATCATGATCCACTGAGTGGTCCTCATCTAGTTTGGTTCGATCAATCATGGGAGTGTCAGCGGGTCACTTGAATCAAATCCAAATTTCTTTAAGATCTCGGTTGCATATTTAGATTGATTTATGAAAATGCCTCCGGGACTTTGTGAAATTTGTAATCCCAAGAAAAATGACATTTGTCCCATCATTGACATTTGAAATTTTGAACTCATTTCATTTGAAAAGCGGTCACACTCATTGGGGTCGATCGAGGCAAAGATGATATCATCAACATAAATTTGAGCATGAATTAAATGTTTGCGACTTCACGGTGAACAATGTTGGATCAATGCTCCTTTGCTAAATCCGGTAGATAGAAGAAACTTTGATAGTGTATCATACCATGCCCTTGGAGCTTGCTTTAAACCGTAAAGAGCCTTCTTCAAGCGATAAGCGTGAGTAGGATGCTCTTGATTCACAAATCCTACGGTTGGTGGCGTGAGCGACTTCTTTAAGATCTCCGTTCGAAATGCCGTCTTTACATCCATCGATAGACTACCATGTTCTTACTAGCGACATTAGCCAAAAGATTACGATTGCCTCGATTCGAGCAACAGAGCAAAAGATTCTTCAAAGTCAATACCCTCCTCTTGGCGGTATCCTTTAGCAACTAATCGAGCCTTGTTCTTCAACACATCACCATGCTCATCAAGTTTCACTTTGAAGATCCATTTAAGAGCAATAATCATAGCCACGATCTGGGCGGTACTAACTCCCATACATCAAGTCGATCAAACTCATGAATTTCATCTTGCATGGCATTGAACCAACTATCTTCATTCATGGCGGTTTAACATCTTTTGGTTCGATCTTAGAGTACGGAGTTGAAGAAGCACCATAAGGCATCGGTTGCAAGTTGTTTCCGTGTGGATCTTTGGGCGAGAGGATTTCCAATGATGTTGTCTAATGGATGATCGTGAGTCCATTTTATGAGGTGTTCATGTGGTAGTTGTTGAGGGGTGAAGTAGCGAGTCGATGTCTCTGAAGAAGATGGTTCGATGAAGATTCGGGAGCAAATATGTTTTCAAATGGAGCATCTTGAGGGTAGCAAAGGGATTAACTTCATCATTGATGCGAAAGCAGTTCCATGATGTACATTTGAAGAATGATGATTTGTTGATGAGGCGAAGGATCGTGACGGCGCTTCTTGACTTAATGATATTGAGGCGAAGGATTGACTTCAATCACGGGAATATGAGCGACCTCTGTTGTAGGAATCGACACCTCATTAGTACTTGGCTCATAAAGTTCATCAAACATAGGATCAAACAATTTCTTTAAATCATCTTGGATGGAGGTACATATGGAGTTCTTTGGAGAAGAATTAGGTACAAGGGATGAACCAATGGGACTATTTTGAAGTGCGGGTCTGGCTGGATTGTCCATGAGCCATTTGACCGGTCGACTCATCAAGCGTAACGTGAATTGTTTCCATGATATTTCGGGTTCTTTTGTTGTAGATTCGGTATCCCTTTTGTTTGGTGCATACCTACAAATACTCCAATGTTTGCTTTAGCTCTAAGTTTGCCTAAGTCTTGACCCTCATTAGTTGGATAACACAATGCACCAAACACACGAAGGAAAGAGATTAGGTTTTACATTGTGGACAAGTTCATATGGAGTTTTCCATGAGCGGTGTGAATGGGAGCGATTTTGTGTGTAGCATGCGGTGGCAATAGCTTGACCCGGAGAAACATTGGAACCTTTGAGTAAATCGGCATTGTTCTAGCGGCTTCTACAAGAGTTCGATTTCGTCTTTCAACTACACCGTTCGTTGAGGAGTTCGTGGAACACTTCTTTGATGGTGATTCCAATGCTTTCATAAAATTCACTAAGTTGTTTGTTAACAAACTCGGTTCCATTGTCATTCGGATAATTACGGCGGTTTTGTTAAGTCGAACTGCAATTGTTTGATGAGTTTGATGATGATATCGAGTTTCATCCTTTGTCCTTAAGAACTTGACCCGGTGAATCTAGGTAATCATCAACCACAACTAACACATATTTCTTCCCAAAGATATTACGCACTCTCATTGGTCCACATAAATCCATATGAATTGTATGAAGAACTTACGTGACGAGTTAGTAGGTTTGGGTTTATGGGCATACTTCTTGCTTTTCCCAATTGACATCTTTGAACAAAGATGATCCTTTTCATACTTGAGTCTAGGTAAACCTACAACTAAGTCCTTTACGGAGAGATCATTGATGGTGCGAAGTTCAAGTGATTGAGGCGACGATGCCATAACCATGACTTTGTTTTAGAAGCCTTTGACGACAAGCAAATTGGAGAAGACTTCATCATATCTTCGATAGAGATGGTGTATAGATTTGAACCACGTGAACCTCTTAAAAGCTCCTTACCATCAAGTTCTCTAACGAAGCGGTGTGTTTTACGAAGGCTACTTCTAGATCGAATCGCGAAATTGACCAACAGAGAACAAGTTATGACCAAGACCTTCTACATAGTAAACCACGGAGATAACACTTTTGCCAACAACATAATCTCCATAACCCATAATTGCACCGAAATGATCATTCCCGAATCTAAGCGTCGATGAATTTGCTCACGAAGTTCATGAGCATGACCGGTCGCATGATCATATCTTGGAAGCGACTGAGTCCGGTACCACGAGCGATTTGAGCGATCTGCGGTTGAACACGAGACAAGAATGGATAAGCGGATAATTGGGATCCCCATGCAAGAATGGGTTCCATTTGGTTAGTAACAATGGTTGGAACACCCACATCGAAATAGAAGCATTCATATCGAAATTAAGGCAATGGAATCATTATGAATAGATGCGGTACTAGTGTACGTATTAGCCCTATTCAAAGTGTGCTCACTTCTTAAGGAATAGTTCTACCGGTAGGCATCCATTTTCTAGTGGGCATTGTCGATTAGTCTTATGACTAACGGTATCCAATGATAGCCTATCTTACTAAATGTTCTTCTGTGGGTTTCCTTTGTTTTCTAACTTTCTTTCGTTTTTGCCTTTTAGCCTTCTTAGCATGATTTTTAACATTAACAATATTAGCTGGACAATTAACATCATTAGGCAAAACATTAACACCACATTCATGATTAGAAACATAATTCAAGCGGACATCAATACAAGGTTTGCAAATAGTATCGAATTGAATTAATTACGATGCGCCTATGGCTAATACTAGAATCAACACGATTCGTTTTATTCGGCTCAAACTTAAAGTTCCTAGGTTGGTCTTCTACTCTCTTCCAATGCACATTCTTAGCTTGCGGTCGTGTCCTTCCTTGTATTGTCTTGAGACTTTGACACGCTTGCTTTAATGTCATGATTACTCTGTAGAGGAATGGGAACATTAGTTGGTTTTGCTACTCTTTGCATCTCTGTTTAGATGTTACGGGATCTGAATTACATGCAGGCACACCAAGGTTCACTTTCTTAACACTAGAAGTCTTTGGGATTTGTACTCCTAGAAGGCACACTAGAGTTCTCTTTCTTAGCATTGACGGATGGAATCGAACTACTTAAAGGCACACTAAGGTTCACATTCAAAACATTGGGCATCGAATGAATATCATACTTGGCACTAGGCATCGAACATGGAATCAAAGGATTAACTCTCTCACCTAAGGACTTTGGGCATATTGTGATTAAGCATTCTAGAATTTCTTGAGATCGTTTGGCATATAAGCATGCATGCCCAATTGCATTGTCAAGTGGTTTCTCTAATTTATCCTCTTCAACAATCTCACGTAGACATTCTAGACAATCCTTAAGGGATGAGAAATATGTTTGAATAGCAAGTTTGTTATTCACGAGATGAGGGGACATATTTCACGAGACAAAGCATATTTATTACAAGAGTGAACCTTTGATACACCATTCTCCCCATTGGTCATTGGCATTTTCCCTTTTACGACTCTTGATTCTCAATTTCCTTTTGCAATGAAGCTATTTGTTCGTTATTTTCGTTACGAGTGACCTTTATTGATTCAAATAACTCATTGAAATGACGTTTAACCTTTTCATTTTCTTCTAGAAAACTTTCGTTTTCCTTTTGTAATGCATTTACCAAGTTTTGAAGATGAAACGTTTGAGAATTACGAGAATCTAAAGGAGGAGGCATTTGGGAGCTGTCATATTGTTCGTTTGACCCTTTAATTGAGAGATTTGGGCTTTCAACTTTACGATCGTGTTGCAATGAGCTTGAATCATTCATCACGTTTGTTAATTTGAAAAGCGCATCAAACTCGGAGCATCGAGGATGTCTTGATATTTGAAGTTTTGACATTTTCTTTAAGATGTTGATATTTTAGTTGTAAATTAAAATGCTCGACCTCTAGTTTAGAAAAATGTTTAACCAAATTGTCGTGATCATCCGGTTCAATTTTCTCGATTAGTTTAGAATTAGTCTTTTCAAGCTCAATGACACGATCATGGGAGACTTTCGAGGCAACAGATAATTCATGAAATTGGGAAGCATTAATAGAACAATTTGTAGCGATGAAAAACACATCTTGAGCAACACATTCGATAATAAGAGTCTCATTTAATGTATGCAAGTTCTTCCTCTCAATCTCATTATATTTTAGTGCTCGCTCATAGTCACTAACCTCAACTATCATTGCATCAAACTCCTTTTCCATTTCTTTAATGTCTAAGTTCATTCCTTTTTAAGACTTTCAAAATGATCTTTTAGTTGTTTAAAGAAAGGCATGACTTGATTAAATAACATTCTTTCGTTTGCTCAAAACCCTTTCCCTTGATTATACCGGTGGGTGTGATCCTTTTCTTACAAGTTTTCTCAAAATCAACAAATAGTTGAAAAATAACATATTGATTGATTAAGGTCTTGCTTTTAGTGGCAATAGTCCTAGGTACTAAATGCATTGGTGTATTTGGAGGATACACGATCATTGAAGGCATTTTCCTAAAGGGAGGGTTCGTTACAACAAGATTCTCGCCTTTTGCTTATCTAAATCCTTTTCCGAACACTTGTTCGGGTGTTAACAACGTCTGAGGCTTAAACATGTTCAAGGAAATCAATTCTCCTTCTTGTAATCATGGGGTGTGATCTTTATTTTCTTCTCTTTACATTTAGGATCATCTAATTTCTTGTTCATCTTTTCCTAGTGACTTCATCGATTTCTTATCTTCCTCGGTGCACTCAGCGCAACTAGGTTTCGTCTAGGTTTAAGGATTTCATTGCCATCATAAAGAACCTTATGAGCATTTCTAGCCTTTTAATGACCTCTGGATTTGGTTCCTCAACAAGGGAATGCTATGCTTATCGCTTAAGACTCTATGCTTAGTGATTAAGTGAGCGATCGAATGGTATTTCCTTGTGCGTACAACTTATTTTCAAGCTTGTTTTCAAGGTTTTAGATTAGAAAAATCATTCAAAGTTTTGATTCCTTAGCTTTGAATTCTTGCTTAAGCATTTTAACATTTTCTTGAAGTTCTTGTTTTGCTTAGCGGTTTAGAAAGCTTTTCTTGTAAGGAGTTTAACTCTTGTTTTAATACTTCTTCTCTAAACCTACTTTTCTAATAGTTATGCGCATTTGGTCATCCATTTCACTGCTCACGGGTGGTCAACTCAAATTTTGCACGTTGTTCATAAATAGCAACACGTTCTTTATAGGCATTTAGTTCGAAATTACGAGAATCATCGAGGCACATGCGGTGAATTCATCAAAACATAATCATTGTTGATTGCGAAGATGCATCACTTGGTACAATCTCACTTTCACTTTGTTTCACATATTGATCATATGGGACAACATTGATATTACCCATATTTTCAATATCGACTCAATAAACACAGATTGATTGTACCGTTATGTATCTTTTGCTCATCAACTTCATCGTATAATTTTAATACCTCGAGATGAGTTTGTCTTTGGATGGACGAGCTTGTGGTGATGAAGAGACTTTAGGAGAGACCATTGGAGAAATGCTAGCCATGAAGATGGTTTGTGCGGTGGGTTCTTCATCAACATCAGTCGTATGCATCACAATCGACTACTTGAAAGGCATTCGATGATTATGGCCTATCTCACGAATTGGTTGCTCATCCACATCGCATCATATGTCTTAGCATTTCCCTCGACCAAGAACAACAATTCCTCTTCATCCAAAGTCGCACCATTATCACGAGCTTGCACAAGCAACATCTTATCCACAAGTACTCGGCATTCGAGGCGTTTTGGTGATGTGCGGTTCCTTGCAATGTGTCCTCACCTCCACAATTGTAACATTTGATTGGCTTTGCTTGACCACGATTTCCATTCCTTCCTCTGCATTACGATTTGCAACATAACCTCTACCGACTCCACCTCTTGCTTGTTCGTCTTGTCGTTCTTGAGCCCATTTTGCACCATAACCTTCCATCTCGGCGGTGGCTTGATTATGTGGATTGGGCGGTTTCGAGATTGTTGTTGGTGTGTGGAAGAGAGTTCATGTTTTGACTAATCGGAAGAGCTAGTTGATTAATGAAGTTTCCAGCGTGTGCATCGGCATCGACTTGTTTGAACATAGGATCGGGAATGAGTTTGTGATTACCATTACCCATGGGTATGACTTGTGAGGCTTTGGTTGTGATTCGATGTTTGAGTAGAAGGCGGTTGAGTCATTTGAAGAGCTTGTCTCTCCACGGTTGGTTTTGAGGCGATTAAGAATCCTTTTTCAAACATAGCATGTCTCTCATTACGAAGGAGGAAGGCATAGAGTTGCTCATAGTTTGTATTCTTCAATCCTTTAGTGAGCTTCACGAGTGACAAACTTGTGCCATTCGGGATTCATGTTGTTCACAAATTTTGAGTTCGGTGAATGTTAGGCATAGTCATTCGATGTTCCTCATATCATTAACAAGCTTGTGGAATCTCACATAGTACTCATAAACACTCTCATCGGTTTCATCTTGAAGTGTTCAAATTCATCATAGAGTTGTGATTCTCTGTCTTCCATAGTTAATTGAACACGAGAGAAGCATCTTGACATTATCCCATCGCCTTTGCTTGGTGTTGTGATTGATCGACTTGTAGATATCTTTTGGAAGACCTTGAAGTACGATGTTAGAAGCCTTGATATCGACATCGAATCTCTTTTCTCCTTATCATCGAGCTCATCATATGTCTTTGGTGCATCAATTCCATAGATCATTGTTCCATCTTCATTTGTATCAATTAAGTCTCTAGTCGTCTCAACCCGATATGGTCCTTCATCAATGGATTTGAGAATGTTGACTCCATTTTCCTTTCCAAGGCAGTACAATCGATTCGTTGAGCCCAAGAGTCGTAGTCGATTACATCAAGCATGGGTGGGCAGTATCGAACCATTTGCTTGAACATCCTCGACAGCGATGGAGATGATTGTAGGAGCGTTGGTAGACATGATGATAATTAAAGCGGGATTTTATAACTCTATGATTAAAGCGGAAATAGATTCTTTCACGGATTTCTTGAATCAAGAAAACCGTATTTAAAGGAAATCACTCAAGTCGCTAGGAAAGCGTGAACCAAGTCGCTAAGTGCTAAGTCGCTAAAGTTCCAAGTCGTTATATAACAACTCGCTACAATCCAAGTCGTTAACAAAATTTTGGCGACAATTAAGCTAAGCACCAAGTCGCTAAATATTCAAGTCGCTAAATAGCAACTCGCTAGGTACCAACTCGCTAACACCAAGTCGCTAACAATATAAAGTACAAGTCGCTAACTTAAACCAAGTCGCTACTCGTAGTGGGAATCCACTAATTGTCTTTTTTGTCGGCTTGTCTCAATAGACAAGTCGCTAGCTCAACTCGCTAAGACGTTAAACAACAACTCGCTACCAAATTGTAAAGCAAGTCGCTACCAAGAAAACTTTTCCGTGGCTCAAGTCGCTAGCATGAAAACACATAAACACCACTTTTCAATCCAAAACAACCCAACCACTATGATTCAAACCTTCTAAATCAAAACCTAAACACTTGAGATGATTCTAAACACAAAAGTACTACAAAATCCAAACTTTAACACTAGAAATCAACCAAATGATGCAAAACCACTAAACTTTTTCAAACTCAAAACCACCTAAAACCACTAGAAATCCAAAGATATGTAAGATATGATCTAAAGATGGCTCTTGATACCAATTGTAGGATATTGAAAGAAAATTTTATTATGAGCACACTCTCAAACCAGAGTATAACACAAAGTCGGGGCGTGGGTAAAGACCCGTGAGTTCCAGAGAGAAAGTTATAGGTTTAGCTTAAAAGAACTACGAGTACGAGAGAGAAAACGATTACATTATGAGCTGACCGACTCTCTACCTAATTCCTAAGGTAGAGAGTATTTATACAAGTTTTCTTGAACAAACAATGGCGATGTACCAAAGCCTCTGATTTACTACATGTTATTGTGGATCAAAGATTTTTACCTTTATGGTGGGTGATCTATTCAGGAGGTCCGACCTTTAACTACTTCTACGATGTTAGTTAACTAAATACTACTTAAGATGAAAAGAAACTACGACTACGAGCTTTCTACGATTACATATCGCATTCAAGAGGTGATCTCGACTCTTTAATACTTCCCAATTTCTAATTCGAGAAGATGTTGGGTTCACCTTCTCCATCTCCACAACATTTTGTTCCTGATTCTCAACCAGAGGAACATTCATCAAGTCAAGGAGATGATTCACATACTATATCCCCTAAAGGTTTAACATTTGATAATTATGTTTTGACAAGGGAGTTAGTCAAATTGCAAAAGACTACTGAGGCTCAAGCAAAACAGATTAAGAGGTTGAAGCTCAAGTATAAAAGTTTAAATAATTTTGTTACGCCTTTTATCAAACGTTATCGCTTATGGGTTAAGGAAGAAAACAATCGCCGAAGGCAATTTAAGAAGAAAAATAAAGGCAAAAAGGTTTATAAACCATCTTCTGTCCAATTAGGGAGGAATTTAGAAGAAAAGAATTTGAAAGAAGATGTTGTGAAGGAGAAAGAACCTCAAGGTCTTGAAGAGCATGTTATCATTGAAAGTCTTCAAGAAGAAAGGTCCGAAGATCAAGGTCTTGAACAACAAAATCGCTTTCAATCGGAACTCGCATACAAGAATTGGTTACACCAAGAGTATTAGACTTTGAAGAGGAAGTCGGTCCTTCAACTCTGTGTTAGAAGAAGAAGATGGTCCCTCGACAACTGTCATACCGGAAGAAGGCGATACACCCAACACTGTAAGAAGCGCAGTGATGATGAACTTATTGCAACTATATTGCATGATTTATCAAAGCCAAGGGTCGTATTATTTTCGAAGTTGCGAGGAACAACAAGAGCTTCTCAACTTCTTCGTTGATCCTAAGGATAAAGGAAAAGGTGTTTTGGTAGAAGTAAAGAAGAAACCAACTTTAGTACGGATAAGGTCGCTCAAGATGCTTTAAATGAACAAGCGACTAGAAAAATTCAAGCGGAATTAAATGCTAAAGATAGAGAAGATAAGGAAGTCAAGAAGCTCGTAATAGAGAAGCGACTAAGAAGTTGTAAGAGGAATTGAATGTTGAAGCTAGTGAACAATTAGAGTCACCTGTTCTGTTTCTTTTATGCCTAGAAAACTAAATCTTGCTAAAGAAAGGAATGCAATGATGGCTTATTTGAAAAGTCGAGGATATAAAGAATTACGTGTCAAGTATGTTGATATGAAAAGATTATATGATCTTTGAGACAGAGGCTTATAAGAAGGATGTTGCAAGTATCAAAGATTATAAAGATGAAGCTACTTGATGAAGCGAAAGAAAGAAAAGTTTAAAAGAAAAGGAAAACGAAGTTGAAGATATACGTTTTCAAAGAAAGAAAAAGTTGAGTTAAGATCTCAAACTAGGGATGAACTAAGAAATTATCTCGAATAGTAGATTTTGAATATTCTAGAGAAGATCTTGATATGAAGATGAGCAGATCTCGATTATTACTTTTGAAGTTGTGGAATCTAAAGATGGAAGCTATTTGATGTTTCATAGAAGATGAAAGTTTCGTAGTATTCAACAGACTATGGATTTATTGCATATCATAGATAGAGTGGATCTATTCTATTTATATCATGTGGTGAAAGATTATTTTGAACATCATCCATCGAAGGAATTGGTTTAGTTTTACTTGGAGATCTCACAACCGCATGGGAAATCAAGAACAAAGCGATGATGAAATTTGGAAAAATCAAGAGATCCGGGAAATTGTTTGTTGGAGATTTTTGAAGAATATGGAGTTCATGTTCTAGAGTGGAAAATGGTACAATGATTCACATGTTTGCAGATAGAAGATATCCTCTTCTGATAGATCTTATGAGGAGGATGCTAGAGCATGGAATGGAGGTTGAAGAAGACAATGAAATTGCTTGTATGGTCATCAATTTGTTTATCAACTGGACTACTATCGCCGATGATAATGAATAAGCGGTATGAGACTTAATTGAATAAATTATTTTGATAAATCGATTACTTTATTCAAAGTACTATCGATCAAACAAGATACTTTAATCAAAGCAGTCTTGTTTGCAACTTTAACGATTAAGTGATTTTTGAAGAAAACTTTGTTAAGTAACAAATATTTTGAAACAAAGGTTGAATAAATGGTTTTGAGATGATAACATCAATAGGTTATCAATCCACCATGGTTACAAAAGGATTGACTAATCCATGAGCAAGCGGCTCGGTAAAGATATATCAAATCCGCTTTTAGTTGACAACTTGCTAATAAGTTGGATGGTAATCAACTCACCATATCGATAATGTGAAGAGTTGGCTAGCCCACAAGAAAATGGCTTGTGGTAAAGGTGTGGAAAAACCATTATTGGTAATTAGTTCACCATTAGATGAAAGAGCTAACTAGTCCGTATGGTACGACTTTTGGTAAAGACAAAACAAATCTGTTGATAGTCGATGATTTGCTAAAAATCATATGGTTATCGATGTACCATGGTCTTACACACCAAAACATTTGGCTACTCCAGAGTTAATGGCTTTGGTAAAGAGATCTAAATCCATTAAATTTTCAATGATTTACTTCTCACAGGAGTTAATACACACGGAAGTGATGAGAATAGATTGCAACTTAAAGCGAATTAATGTACAAATTGTCATATGTTCTTTGTGTTGTTGAAAAGATGAAGCTTCTTTGGATGATGATGTAAAAGAATAATTCTAGAGATACTTTGACTATGCATGAAACTACAAAGATACAATCCAAAGACAAAGACATAATCTTTCCTTAAAGATGAAGTCGATAAAGATATATTCACAAAGGAACTTGAAGTCAAACAAGTAGAATTCAAGTTAGGGAGGATTGTTGGGATATGAAAGTCTTTGAGCAGTTAAAGTCTTCAAGATTAATCAAAATCTTGCTAAATGATAAAGTCAAAGCACCGCATACAAAGTCAAAATCTTGCAAGAGCAAAGAACTGCTTTATTCGTTTATAGAAAGTCTTGTAATTCTAGAATATTCTATATTAGATTACTTGACGTACAAGGATACAATTTGTAAACCGACTAGGGTATCCTTGAGCCTATAAAAGGACCCTAGATTGGCATAAGGCGTGCGTGATTTTATTAGAGTTTTAGAGAGAAGTTCGATATTATTAGAGTTGTTAAAGATCCGCATAATAAGCGAGTTAGAGTTATTAATAAAATCGCTCAAAGTTAAAGTTATTCTTCTTAGCTTTGTTAAGTAAATTCCGCATACTTAATAGAGTTTGCTCAATGTTTCTTTGTTAATAACTTAGGATTTATTCGAGGTTATTAAACCTTAACAAGCTATTAAAGTTAGTTTGGTTAGAGTACATTGATCCAACATTAGTCTTTGTTAGGTTTATCTTTGTTAAGTGTATCTTTTATGATCATATGGTTAAGAATTATGGTTGCCGATCGTACAACAAGTATTGCCCAATGATGGCATTTAGTTACCAGTATTGAAAATTGGAAGGTGGCACGAGGTTCCAAACGAAATTGCCCAATAACTTTAACTTGATAGTCGAATTTTCGTGTAGATACTAGATGACGATAACGGTTGCGTTTGCTCATTAGAATAGCACAATTGGGGATAAATCGCCTAAAAATACTAACAACTCGCTACAAGAGTTAAAGCAGTTGTTTTGAAAGTACAAATTAATTTTGATTAAATTGGGGATAAAAACCACAACATGGTTGCGTTTTGGAAAAACCAAAGGAGGCTACATGGTTTGAACAAATTATCAATTATATGCATATGTGAATACGCAACCATCGCACAGCTTTAAAAACCATCGCTAGGGTTGCTCAAACCACCGCTAGTGTCGCTCAAACCACCGCTAGTGTCGACGCAAATATCAACTTTGTTTCATTTTCCAAATGACTAGTTGAAGTTCAAATTTTAAAAGTGAAATTTAAAGCGGATATGAATGATTTACTTGAGTTTGTCAAACGCGCTTAGCAACATTTTCAAACCAACAACGGATGTACAGACACATCAAACTTTCGGTACAAAAGGATGATAATAAACCGATAAATTCAAACGGTTTATAATTACGGATAAGTCTTATCCAAATAACAAAAAGGAGAGAAATACGCAAGTAAATATTCACGTTCCTTCCTAGAAATTTTATGACAAATCCGGTAGGAAAAATAGATGCCGAGGAGCCTAGGCGCGTGCCTACCCACAAAACAAAGAATGGAAATTAATTATACCGCGTGCAAGAACAAGAAAATCCTCCCTTTAAATACGCGAGGTAAATAAAGGAAAGCACATAAAAAAACAACCATTCCTCCACCAAAAAAAACACCAAAGAGATGTTGAAGATGTTAACTTGTTGCCCACCGATAAGGTTTTAAAAGGTACCATTTTGAGGGTCGTTTTAGTCCTTATTTGATCACTTTGTATCCGTTATTGCTTAATATCGTTCCTTTTCACTTTTAGGTCTCTTGAAGGCAAAATCTGGAATGGCACTTATTTGGACGAAAAGGCGAATATATGAAGAAAATGGCCAAAGTCAAAATCGAGACACTCACATTTCTTTGAAAATAGAAGGCGACGGCGTCGGTGCTAGTGCGACGCCGTCCGAGGATTTTTGTGACGGTCGTAACCCAAACTCGTATTTTCAAGTGACGGCGCCCGGTTGTAAAAGAGTAGGCCGTCGCTACTCGGGCGGCCTAGATGCAATCGCAGACGACGCCGGTCGAAGAGGACGGCCACGGACATAAGGTGACGCCGTCGCAAGGTTAACGTGGCCAAGACGAAACCCTAATGACGGCGACACGGCGGCCACGAAACATAAGGTGACGCCGTCGCATATGTAATCTTATATATACAATCCGAATTTTTCGGTTTTAGAGAGAGTCTTTTGAGTGAAAACCTAAAACCGAACATAAGGTGTCTTGTACGATATTTTAGGGTTTTAAACCCTATCCTACATCAAGATAAGTATTTACTTCATTAATTCAATTATGTCTTTGATTATTTGTGTGTATGCTTGCATGTTCTCCATGTCCGCTAATTTATTTATGTGTTTGCTTAGGAAGTATGAAACTTAATTATTGAATATTGATTGGTTGTTTCTTATCTTAGTTGATTAATGATCTAGTAATGCGATAGGTCATTCGTTGTGTATAATGCTTGATTCATCTTTGTGAACCTTAGAATATAATTACCGAGTAGTTGTAAGCTAAACCATCCAAAGAGTGCCTTAGAGTAAGAGTTTATTATCCCTAGTGGGTTTTGTAGGCGAGACCCTTTGGTAAGTTCAAAGAGTTAGGAGAAACGCACACCCTACAACTTTAGACACACAACGCAACTAAGAATAAGGACGTGACAACTCAACCATCAATAGGAGATAATTAAGGAGTAGTACAACCTAAGTAAACACATCTTTAAACTATCATACGAGCACACAATTAATTAGACATAGACTCCACAACCTTAGTTTAGATAATTAGATAATAGTAGAGTAATCGGTGAAATACCAACCCCCAAATCCAATACCCGAGATTCGTACCTTTCCATTTCATAAAATATAAAAATACAAAAATAATCTTCCTCAACCTTAACCTTAGCGTAGTAACTCCTTACTAGCATTCCTATTCCCAGAGAACGATATCAATACCAGTTACACCTAATTACTACACTACAATGATTAGGTTCATTGCTGGGGTGTTATAAAACTTGCTCGAAGAAAAGGAAGTTTCCTTGACCACGAGCGACGCGTGAAGCGTTATCAAGTTTTAGGCGCGCCACGCGGGAATAGAATAGCTAGTTAGTAGTCCACTCGTTTAGGTTCTTTACTTGATTCTATCAAGTAAAAATTTTCTCATTTTTAGCTTTCTCTTAGTCTATCCCCTTCTTCGTGACCTTTGTTCGTAATCCCATCACTTTTCATCATGGAAGGTGATAACCAACAACCACGCCCCATACAAACCCCTTAAGCAACTTAGAACCCGGTTCCACCAAAACTCTTCTTGAACCATTTGCGAACCCGAAAGAGAGCTCAAAAGGCGAAGAAAAGCTCTCCATGATTCGAACTTCAAGGCACTTCCATCAATTTTGATGAAGTTACATCGATGAAGAATCCCTCATTCCCCACAATCTCCTCGAAACCATCATCATTGACAATGAGTCAAAATGGCGAGGAAGTTCTTGCCACTCCACCAATGGACCCATAAATCTTCCTAAAGCGAAAACCCTCGGGAATACTCCTACCCTTCGCATACGGATTCACGGTGCCATTGTCTATCCTCGGAACAAATCAATGAGGTATTGCATGCATCCGACATTTGGCTAATCCAAAAGGCATGTCAATTCCATGGATCCCACAATGAAAACCCAATTCACCACATCAAACGGTTTCTAAATATTGTTGATGCTATCTATACCGACGGAGCATCTAAGGAGACATCTAGACTCGGTTTTCCCATTTTCTTCAAGGCGAGCCAAGGAGTAGCTCGATAAGCTCCTCCAAGGTCCATTTTCACATGGGAACAACTTACAACCAAGTTCACCAAAAGTTCTTTCCCCTCGGAAGAACTGCAGTGATTAGGAGCAAAATTTCGCACTTTCATCAACCCGATGGAGAATCTATCACCAACTCCTCGGAGTCGTTATAAAGATCTTATTCAACAAGCTCCACTACGGTATCAACCTTTGGTTGCTTGTTCAAATCTTTTACGACAATGTCTCCGAAAGGATCAAAAGGGATTGATTTCTGATTGGTAGAAGAATCGCGAACCTCACCGCAGTGAAGAAGGGTGGAACCGAATAGAGGAATACATCCAATATCAAGAAAGCCATTGAATGAGCAAGAAAACGCGTCAAGCATTTCTACTTTCTCAAGTGAAGAGTTATCCTTCGATTATCGGATTGAGAAAGCACAAAGAAACTAGCTTACCTCATAAAATCACCGTAACCAAAAAGGTCGACTAACCCATATCTCATATCGACATATGTGGAGGACCGCGACGAGAGCGATGAGTGCGATGACACACACCGAAAGCGTCTTCCTCTAGTCATGATATTTATGATGACCCTTCACTCCTTGCATTTTATCAACTCGATGAATGTGATCCTGGGGCAATCGAAATGGAGAGCGGAAGGAAAGGACGGACTGAGTACACCATCCGTGATCCTTTTGAAGAAAAACTCGGCGCTCACCATGGAAGGGCTGCACTCTTGAAAGGTCTTGAGGGTTTATCCAGAGCAAAGAAGTCAATTAGAAAGTCGGTTCACCAATCTCCACGAAAGAATGAGTGGACCCGCCCAACCCTTCACGATCCAACTCTTGCAATCACTACTCGATCGGGAACTACTACCAGGATCCCCACATCCCAACCGAACCCCATCACAAGGAAACCCGAGTTAGGAAATGAGGCGATTCCGCACCTCTTCCAACTCCTCACGATCATCCCCACAAACACCAAAGACCAACCCAAATGACCAACTCTCGCACGGATTCCCTATCCTCTCGCCTAAAGAATCAAAGGTCAAGAAGACAATGAAAGAATATTGTCTTATTTGAAACAAACATCCGTCAACATACCACTCCTTGATGTATTCTATCACATCCCTAAACATAGTAGATACTTCAAGAGGTTGATATATAATCGAAAAAGCTTGAAGGATTGATATCATTAGGAGAAGAATGTTCACTATCATCAAAAGAGCATGCCCAAGAAGAAGGAAGATCCGCGGTTTACCATTCCTTGCTCTATAGGGCGCTTTCTATGAAAACGCTTGGCGGATCTTGGGGCAAGCATTAACACGATGCCTCACCTCCTGTTTCTTAAACTTGGATATTCGGGGCTTAAACCGACTAGGATGAGTATCCAATTAGGCGATCGATCAATCAAATATCCCATTGGAGTTTGTGAGAACGTTCTTGTAAGGGTGGGGAATTCAATTTTCGGTCGATTTGTAATTTTAGAGATGGAGGAAGATAATTCCGTCCCAATAATCCTTGAAGACCCTTCTTGGCTACTACTCGTGCCATCATTGATGTTCATAATGGTAAACTCACTTTACGAGTAGGATCAGAGAGCTTGACCTTCGACATTAAGGATTCTATGAGACATTCTTCTTCCTGCGGTCGCCCGTATATTTAGTTGAAGAAGTTGATGAATTTGTTGACGACATAGATGGTCGCATTGACGAGTATCTATTAAACGAATTCATGAATAATGATAACAACGTAATATCGACGACCAAGAAATTGAGATGGTTGGAGTTGTGTCCTTTATCCTCGTCGGGATGAAATTGAACCTATTGAGCTTGAGGCCGGAAACAAGCTAAAACCATCGATCAAAGAGCCTCTACCTTAGGCGAAAGATCTCCGAGTCACTTGAATACGCCTTCCTTGAGGGAGGACCAACTCCTGTCATCATAAGCTCTTCGCTAACCACTATTCGTAAAGATAAGCTCTTAGAAGTTTTAAAAGAGTACAAAGGGGTGATTGCGTGGAGTGTTGCCGACATTAAGGAATCGATTCTACATTCTCAGACTCACAAAATCCTCATGGAGGAAGATTACAAACCAACTGCTCAACCGCAAGGCGGGTTAACCCTAACATCAAAGAGGTAGTGAAAAAGAGGTCATTAAACTTACGGATGCATGTCTCATCTACCCCATATCGATAGCCATGGGTCACCGGTCCAAGTGGTTAGAAAAGGGAGGGATGACGGTTGTAAAAATGAGAAGGGTGAGTTGGTGCCGCAAAGAAGCAGTTCTTGGGTGGCGTGTATGTATTGACTACGAAAGTTGAATGATGCCACCCGAAGATCATTTTCCTCTGCCGCTTATTGACCAAATGCTTGAAAGGTTAGCGAGACACTAATACACTGCTTCCTTGATGGCTTTTCGTGATACTTCAAATTCCAATTGCTCACAAGATCGGAGAAAACTACATTTACATGTCCTTACGGAACGTTCGCCTACAAGCGAATGCCCTTCGGGTTATGTAACGCACCCGCAACCTTTCAACGATGTATGATGGCCATATTTCACGAGTTAATTGAGGACAGCATGGAAGTCTTCATGGATAATTTCTCGGTGTTTGGAAATTCTTTCGACCTTTGTCTTTCCAACCTTAGGAAGATGTTGAAGCGATGCGAGGAAACTAATTTGGTTTTAAATTGGGAAAAATGTCATTTCATGGTAAAGAAGGAATTGTCTTAGGGCATAAAGTCTCGGGAATGGAATTGAGGTCGATAGAGCAAAATCAAGCAATTTCAAACTCCCTATCCTACTACCGTTAAAGCCATTATGACTTTCTTGGTCATGCGGGTTTTTATCGAAGGTTTATTAAAGATTTTCAAAATTGCCCGCCAATGACACGACTTCTTGTTAAGGATGCCCTTTGATTTTTACGGAGAATGCAAGGAATCATTTAACCGACTAAAGAAAGATCTCACTCAAGCACCTATAATGGTCACCCCGATTGGTCTCACCATTCGAAATCATGTGTGACGCTAGTGATTATGTTGTCGCAAGAAGGTTCTCGGCAAAAGGAAGGAAAAGCATTTTCAACCAATCTACTATGCTAGCAAAACCATGAATGTAGCACAAGAGAACTATACAACCACCGAGAAAGAACTTTTAGCCGTTGTTTTGCCTTGACAAATTCAGGCAATATCTCGTTCTTCTAAAGCGTCGTCTTCACCGATCACTCCGCACTTACGCTATTTGTTTTCAAAACAAGATGCTAAACCTCACTTTGATTAGGTGGATCCTATTACTTCAAGAATTCAACATTGAAATTCAAGATAAAAGTAATTTGAAAATCTATCGCCGATCATCTATCACGCTTGAGAACCACGATCTTGAGAAGTTAGATCACACCGATATTCGCGATTCTTTTCCCGAGGAACGGCTAATGGCGATTAAAGAAATTGAGCCATGGTATGCGGATTATGCTAACTACACATCAAGAGGGTTTTGCCAAATTACATGACCAAACAAGATAAAAGAAGTTCTTCACTACGCTAAAACATTACTTGGATGAACCTTTCCTTTTCAGTATATGTCCCGATCAAATCATTCGGCGTTGCGTGGCGGTAGAGATTGATCGAGTTACGAAAAGAATGTCATGCGGGACCATCGGAGGACATCACGGTGTGAATATCACGGCACGAAAGGTTTCGGCGCGGATTCTATTGGCCTCTTGTTTTCGAGGCGTTAAGAGATTAGTTCAAATGTGTGATGCATGCCAGCGATCGTGAAATATTTCACGACGGGATGAGTCACCTCGTAACTATATCCAAGTCTGCGAAATATTTGACGTTGGGGAATAGACTTCATGGGACCCTTTCCATCTTCCTGAGGAAATGAATACATTCTCGTAGCTATCGACTATGTATCCAAATGGGTAGAGGCTCAAGCCCTTAGAATTAATGATGCAAGGGTAGTTATTCACTTTCTTAAAAGCTCTTCGCACGATTTGGGATTCCCAAAGCATTGTCGATGATAGAAGGACTCACTTTTGCAATGCTCAAATGGAAAAGTGATGAAGAATATGGCGTCCACATAGATTTTCTACCGCATATCATCCTCGGACAAATGGACAAGTAGAAAACACAAACAGGGCATTAAAGCGGATACTTGAAAAAGCGGTCCACCAAAATAGGAAAGATTGGGCATTTAAACTGGATGAGGCACTCGGGCATTTAGAAGCGCTTACAAAACACCTATCGGGACAACCCCTTTTCGCTGGTATACGGAAGGCTTGCCACCTCCCTATCGAACTTGAGCAGAAGCATATTGGGCCCTTAAGGCTGTAATATGGATTATTCGAAGTCGGGTCAAGTCGGTTCTTACAACTTCAAGAATTGGATGAACCGAAATTGGAAGCATACGAATCATTAATCACTTACAAAGAAAGGGCAAAAGATGGCATGATCAAGCGAATAAAGAATCCTAAAGAGTTTTGGAAGGGATAAGGTGCTCTTGTATAATTCAAGACTAAGATTATTCCTGGAAAACTCAAATCCAGTGGTATGGACCTTTTCAAGAAAAAACAGATGAGCAATGGGGCGGTGGTGCTACTAGACCATGATGGAAGAGAATTCACCGTTAATGGGCAACGGGTGAAGCATTATCAATTGGATAATATTGAAATAGTGAATGATGAGGATATTGTTTTAGAAGAAGAGGGCGGTGGTGAGGAAACGTAGGAGCACGACTATGAGTCTAGCTACAAGACTTTTTAATAAAGAAAAGCGCTTCGTGGGAGGCAACTCATGCTTAATTGTTTGCTTGTTAGTGTCATATATCTTTTATTAATTGTTTATCCTCATGTTTAAATTTGTAAAAATGCTTTATTTTGTTTTTAACCTCGTCTTAATTACATATAAAGGTATTTTACATAAAGGATAAGTGTAGGGAGGATTACACACGTTTTCAAAAGAAACGTAAACATGAGAATAGCAATTAACTAAAAGATATTTATGTTTGTTTGTTCGAGTCAAATGCTTGTATCGAGTCATAATGGATGTTTTGCATAAATTTTTCAGATTCTAAAGATGTAAATTTTCGAAATTTTTTCGGAAAATCATGAGACCGCTTTTTGTCGGGATAACTCGACGCGTCGAGATTGCAACCGACGGCGCGGGAAGGAGTAAAACATCAGATTACTTTTTCTCGTTTTCGAGCCACTTATAAATTTTTGGAATTTTCCGTGTCTTAATTTTCTTAGAAATTATGTAAACATCCATTCCACAAGCATTATATCCTAGTTTAAATCGAGTCTTATATATATTATTACCGCCGATTTTCGCGAAGGTTTCGTTTGTTTTCTTCAAGTGTGCGTGTTTAGTTTGTCAAGAAGAAGTTACATAAGATTGGAAGGAGGTTTTCACGCAATAATTCTTCTTGAAAAGGATTTAACCACCACTTTACACGGATCCTACCAAGCTAATCGGGAGTATTAGTTTCTTCGCTTTTAATTACATTCCATTATCATAACTTTGATACTTTCGGGGAACATTGGGGACAATGTTGGGTTTAAGTGTAGGA
The DNA here is from genome assembly GCA_022545495.1 of Chrysanthemum lavandulifolium. Lineage (NCBI taxonomy): Eukaryota > Viridiplantae > Streptophyta > Magnoliopsida > Asterales > Asteraceae > Chrysanthemum > Chrysanthemum lavandulifolium. Next base: position 178,024,000 of record CM040238.1, read on the forward strand.
GGGAAAATAAAGCGGAACTTTGAAACTATGCTTATCCTTGACTATTTGCTTTGTCAATTGTGATTGTGTAATAAACCATGAGAAAATGTCGGTTAGGGTAATTTTGGCACCAAATTTAAAATTTTCATGACATATAGGGTGGGCCATTAGTCTTAACAAAAGCGTCTCATGGATAGGAAGTTGCATGACTAGCACAAAACCCTTTACCACCCAAATTCCACCAAAATGTGAGGATCGCCCTTAGATTAGTAGGAATTAAAGCATTCATCTTCAATGCTTAGAGTGTGAACCGGTAGTATATTAGATTCTAGAACTTGTTTTGTGATGCATTCCGAGATCGCAAGTGAGGCTACACTTGTGTAGTTAGGAATAACTAAATGATAAGAGGCATTAGGATAACCCTTGTTCGATACGTAATATAATTACTTCTTCCATATCGGTTGAGTAATTCCCCACACCCTTTGCATTGTACTCATCTTTAGTACACGATACCCCTAGTTAACCCCTCGAGCCTATCCTTTTCGCGGTTCTTGTGATGTTTCGGTTTTCCGAATATCAATGAAGAGCATTGTTTACCCCACCCCAAATATACACCCAAATCGCTTTAGCTACCCCCTTATGCACTCACTTTTAGTGCAAATGTTTGTTATCACCCTAAACCCTTAGTTCAATTATCTAGTTGCTTGCATAAGTTGCTAAGTCAAGTCATATCCTTTGTATACGTTTTGGGACGATTGGGATTCATGGGAAAAGTTAAAGTTTATGAAATAACGGAAGGGCGTTAAAAATTCAAATTCCCTTTGTTTGCGTAATAATGTACCCCAAGTGTTTTGATCTTTTCAAATCGGGTCAAATTAGTGTTAGAGTCATAAAACTCAAGTGTATGGATATGCCTATAAATCCCTAGTATTTTGATGTTATCGTAGAGGATGGTAGAGTAAAAGTGTAAAAAAAAAAAAAAAAAAAAAAAAAAAAAATACTGCTACCTTCCTACATCTATCTTTGAATTTATGTTTATTTATTTCAGCTTATCTAGAGTTTAGAGTGTCGAGTCTTGGCTTAGCAACGCCATTCTTCATATGCATTTAACATAGAGATTTTTGACTTGCCACCACTAAATAGCCTATCCCACCAAACCCTTGTTTCCCTACCGTAAGCCTAACATTACAACCCTTTAAAAGACCTCTTTGATAGTCTTTCCTAGGTGCTTACGCCAAAGCGATGGAGGTTTGATCTATTCTCGCCTATGGTAATCTATGTACTAGGACCGGTTAATGAGTGTTTATCTTCCATTTCCTATTTGTTATATTTCATATATACACCCGAGAGATGTGAGTATCCAAACACCCCATGTGAGGTGCTAGTATGTAATTTCGTGCTTGTTATGACTTTTATGGGCTTATATGTGTTGTGGACCGTTTTGAATTAATGCTTCATGACCCCTAACTTATAAATTAATTGGTTCAAAGCACATTTGCTTGAGGACAAGCAAATAACAAGTGTAGGGATATTTGATAAGGTTTTAAAAGGTACCATTTTGAGGGTCGTTTTAGTCCTTATTTGATCACTTTTGTATCCGTTATTGCTTAATATCGTTCCTTTTCACTTTTAGGTCTCTTGAAGGCAAAATCTTGGAATGGCACTTATTTGGACGAAAAGGCGCGAATATATGAAGAAAATGGCCAAAGTCAAAATCGAGACACTCACAACTTTGAAAATAGAAGCGACGGCGTCGGTGCAATTGCAACGCCGTCCGAGGATTTTGTGACGGTTCGTAACCCAAAACTTGTATTTTCAAGTGACGGCGTCCGGTTGTAAAAGAGTAGGCCGTCGCTACTCGGACGGCCTAGATGCAATCCAGACGACGTCGGGCGAAGAGGCGGCGTCACGGACATAAGGTGACGCCGTCGCAAGGTTAACGTGGCCAAGACGAAACCCTAATGACGGCGGCCACGAAACATAAGGTGACGCCGTCGCATATGTAATCTTATATACAATCCGAATTTTTCGGTTTTAGAGAGTCTTTTGGGTGAAAACCTAAAACCGAACATAAGGTGTCTTGTACAAGATTTTAGGGTTTTAAACCCTATCTTACATCAAGATAAGTATTTACTTCATTAATTCAATTATGTCTTTGATTATTTTGTGTATGCTTGCATGTTCTCCATGTCCAAGCTAATTTATTTATGTGTTTGCTTAGGAAGTATGAAACTTAATTATTGAATATTGATTGGTTGTTTCTTATCTTAGTTGATTAATGATCTAGTAATGCGATAGGTCATTCGTTGTGTACTTAATGCTTGATTCATCTTTGTGAACCTTAGAATATAATTACCTGAGTAGTTGTAAGCTAAACCATCCAAAGAGTGCCTTAGAGTAAGAGTTTATTATCCCTAGTGGGTTTTGTAGACGAGACCCTTAGAGTAAGAGTTTATTATCCCTAGGTGTTTTATAGACCATAAGTTATTGTAAAAACGTCAACATCTTCACTTTAACGTAAGCACATAACGCTTCAGGTTATTACATGTGTAGAGTGAGTTGATTATTTTGAGGTTTATGCGACTTTTCTAAGCGTCATAAAATGGTGTCGTGTCTAGATAGTAGATGGCGATAGCAGTTGCGTTTGCTTATTAGAATAGCACATTTGGGGATAATCGTCCAAAATACTAACAAGCTGCTACAAGAGTAAAAGCAGTTGTTTTGAAAGTCTGATTAATTTGGATTCAATTGGGGATAAAAAAATAGAGTTACAAGCGCTAGGGAAAACATAGTTTAGACCACACACATCATAATTCGCAACACCTAACAATCATTGCAATCAATTTCGAAATAAACATCGATGGTGCCCAACTCTTCTGCTGCAACTCACAACATGGTTGCGTTTTTAGAAAAACCAAATGAGGCTACATGGTTTGAACAAATTCTCAATTATATGCATACGCTAGGTTCGCTCAAACCACCGCTAGTGTCGACGCAAATACCAACTTTGTTTCTGTTTTTTCCAAATCAGTTATAATAAAAAAAAAGTTCCTCCTGTATATGGTTTTTTTCGAATTAAAAGGTTGACTAGTTGAAGTTCGAATTTTAAAAGTGAAATTTAAAGCGTACCGATATGAATGATTTACTTGATTTGTCAAGCGTGCATAAGCAACATTTCCAAAACCAACAACGGTTGTGGAAGCTACATTTTCCAAAAAGTATATAGAGACATAGCAAACTTCAAGACAAAAAGGATAATAAACCGATAAATTCAAGCGGTTTGTAATTACGGATAAGGCTTATCCAAATACTAAAAAGATGAACAAATGCTAAGTAAATATTCACGTTCCTTCCTAGAAATTTTGGGACAAATCCAAAGAGAAAAATAGAAGGGTAGGAGCCTAGGAACGTGCCTACCCACAAAACAAGAATGGTGGAAATTAATTATACCGCATGCAAGAACAGTAAAATCCTCGCTTTAATACGCGTGGTAAATAAAGGAAAGCACATAAAAACAACCATTCCTCCACCAACAAAAACACCAAAGAGAAGTTGAAGATGTTAACCCGTTGCCCACGCGTCGGTTCCAAAAAGCCCATACATAGCCTAAATCTTTACCCCAAAAAACATAGCGCAAAGCGATTCTTGCCACAACTGAAACATGTTCTTAAATGACTACTAAAACAATTAGTCGTTTCTAAAATGTCGAGAATGACGACTAATAACACATCGCGACCATTCACAACATTCCTTCACCCAAAACCCGTGTCCTTTGAAGTTTGTGGAAGCATGCCGGACCATATAGCGTACCAAAGGTGGGAGTTTAAACCGATTAGACTCTCATTAGCCATTTGGGATGTTCAAATTTCACCGATTACTTTAACCTCGCTCTACCCGAGCGGAAGAAGGAAGTATATCATGGGTATTGGGTTGAAGGAGTGATAGAATATGCAAAGAGAGGCTTAAAATTATGGTCCGCATCCTCTGTTGATTGGTGCCCGTTCCCGAAGCAAGTGTCGTCTACCAATCTGGTTGATCGGGTTGGATAGGCGAGGTCAAGGTAAAATGACCGACTTGCGGCGCCGGGATAAAATAAAGAGCAAACCACCGCTAATGTAGTTTTCAACGCTAGTATGATTGTGTCGGTTTAATATGTAACATTCTTGAATTTCTTGGGTAGGATGTTTTGTATTAGATAAGTATGCTAAGTATAATTATCACAGATATTGTAAAGGACTCCTTAGACTATAAAAGGAGGTCCAAGCTAGAGTCGATACACTCCAAGGTTCTACTCGCTAATACTATTCAAAGGTATTCACGTGTATTAATAATATTTGTAGGTCTTTTATAGACCATAACTTATTGGTGTGAATTTAATTTGTTAACATTAATATTTGTTTTCAAACATACTATTCAAGTGAACACTGATGAAACGGAAATGTCGATGTATTGTAACTAGTTAGATTAAAAAAGTATTACATTGTTTTTGTTAGGTCACAGATTTTAAAAATACCACAAAATTGTTATAAAGAGCAACACAATTGGTTGCTCCTAATTGGTTGATTATATGTGTAGACTGAGTTTATCATCAGTTTGACGTAAGCACATAATGCTTCATGTTATTAGATGTGTAGAGTGAATTGATTATTTTGAGGTTTATGCGACTTTTCTAAACGTCAAAAATGGTACAATGCTTTTATGCTTGATTACTTAAATTAAATATACGTAATTATAAAATGAATTGGTTGCCAAATTACAATTGCTAGTTAATTTTACTCATCGCTAATTATACCGACTCGCTAGTAAACTCAATAGGTTGTATACTTACAAGCGCTAATATTATACGTACAATCGCTAGTTATTATAACAAGCGCTAGTGATAGAAGTTGCCCTACGCTCAACGATTAGTTGCCAAATTGATATTTGGAAACATCGATCATCGCTAGTAAACCGAATAGGTTGTATACTTACAATCGCTAGTGTTATACGCACAGCGCTAGTGATTATAACAAGCGCTAGTGATAGAAGTTGCCCTACGCTCAACAGATTAGTTGCCAAATTGATATTTGGAAACAAGCGCTAGTTAGCGAGATGAAATAAAAATGGATAATGGCAGCAGAGGAAATACTAAATCGTTGACATACAATGTTTCATCTGAGGCGACAACCTACAACATATTACGATTACTACATAAACCCTTGATAAGCAGACACACCAAACTTTGTGTACACAAATTTAATTGACGCAGGTATTGAAACCATACATAAAACTACAACCACTAGAACAATTTTACAACGGCTGCGACGGAAGATCGGGGGAGTTTCAACAACTTCCTAGCGAACTCCCAATTCGTCTTGATATTATCATAACCATCGTCCATCAAATCGCTGGCCTGATATACATTTTCTTTAACGACGTGGAACAAGAAAGTATAAACTTTATTATGTGTAATTCATTATGTGATCTAGGAAAGGATCGAAAAATCACTGTCTGAATCTGCCCATGACTGAATGTGGTTGTGTCTAAATCAAATGAAGGTTGTTCCAAAGGTAAAACACTAAGCGTGTGTGCTGCCTGGAAAATCAAATAGTATTGAGATAGAAAAACATGGCAGTTTACGGATGTTTATTTGATACGTATGAAATAGAGTAATAAAGTATTACACTTACTCGGTTTCGACTTTTTCAAGTTTGAGATACGCGAATCATTTGGACGATGAGTGACACGATATGATCTCGCCAAAATCAACTCCTTTTAGATTCGATTAACGAGGATACAAACGGCAAAGGGACATTCATCCCGAATTACCATCACGCATCAACTACAACAGTCGAGTTTTGGGTTAGTTTCAAAGATTAAATGTCGTTCTGAGTTACACATATATTTAACATTATAAAATTAGAAGTGTAAATCTCAAAGCGGTCTTACCGTGCAATAGTCAAAATCCAATGTAAGGGTCTCGAGATGGAACTCTTGTCGGTGAAAATATTGGATGCTATGATTGTCGTGACGAGATTGAAATACCGAATGACAAATGTAACTTCTTCAAATTCCTAAGACTTGCAAGATTCCATAGTTTCATCCCGTTTGTACTCTCGACATCTAATATAAGAGACTCAAGTAAGGGACAACCGACAATTAAATCCCAAACTGCAGGTAAGAAATTTGACTAAACACAATTCTAAGCTCAATAAATTTGGAAAACTAGTGAAAACACCAAACTAGGAAAATCACAACAATGAATTTCAAGATGTTTCAATTCAATACGCAGTAAAGTTCGGTTGACAATGGCGGTTGTCCATACCAGTTTCTAACTGTCGACTCTGAATTCCTTGCATTGCAAAACATAAGCCAATCACGAATCTCTTCATAATTCAAGTCTTCCATTCAGACAACGGTTTGGGATCTCTGAGAGAAGACAAACTTTTTATGGGACCCGTGGTGATTTAAAAGTCTAGTAACATGGCTCCCATCAAACTTATATGTTAAATAATAAAAGAAATCCTCATCAATTATGACTTGGTGACCAAGGTCCACTTAAACCTCCAATTTGTAGATAAAATAGAGGTGCTCACCCTTCGTTATTGGCAACCGATTCAAAATGTTACCGATCAACGATGTCGGCATGTTGCTAATATAATCTCTCATAATGGTGATAACATTAGCTCGAAACGACATGGTTTTCAAGGAAATTTTTTGTTTTTTAATTGTCGGTGGAGGCTTTGGATGAGGTTGTTGATTTGCAATTGATGGTCGAACGAGTGTGTTATGATCATTATATGTGGTTGTTGGGTTGGTTCATTAATTCGCACGCCCAAAATACAAGCTTTTCAAATTTGGTCCGTAAATATGGCCAAAACCCATTTCTTGCCTCCAACTTGGCTAGCTGGAATTCTGCTACCACGAACTTTTAAGAGGCGGACGGTACCCTAGGTCATGTGCCGTTAAATATTTGATGGGCCCAATAAAACCTATTAGTCTTCACATTAAAAGTCAAATATCCGGAGAAAACAAAACGTCTCCTCCTTTAATGTTGATCATGTGATACTTTAAATAGAATATTTTAGATTTTGTTGTGAAAGGTGAGTTTAGTAGATTATTTATTCTCTATTGTTGTTGTTTGCTTTTAATTATATCCAAATACATTAATACCAACGGTACATGTTATGGTTTATTAGAGCCATTGTTAATGATTGTAAAGTGAGGATAAATTGTTATTACGTCAAGCGACATTATTTATTGATGTATTATATTGGTTTACCATTATGCAAGCATGCAACATGAATGATAATGGCGATGGAGGTACGAGGAACATGGCGTAGATGAAGATGATTTGAAGAAAATAGTGAACATGAACTTGATGCAATGACATAGACTCTTGATCCCAATCAAGATGAATAGATGGCTCTTGGTATAGAAGTAGTAAAAAGCACTACGAGGATCTTGCAACATACAAGAGAACCTACTAATCAAGATGAAGAGATGGCTCTTATTACGTTTGTTACGTGATACATGTTTGGCTTATTCAATATTTCGGTTTAATGAGTCGCAAACTAAGTTCAAAGTTAGGTATGTATTTTAATGATACAACAAATGAAAAACTACGTAAAAATTGAAAACATTGAATCATGAAAGCAACGCCAAACATTGAAAATGAATTGGTTGTATACTTACAAGCGCTAGTTATTTTACTACCGCTATAGTTAATTTTACTACCGCTAGTAAAGCGAAGTGGTTGTAGACTTACAACTTCTAGTCATTTTTACTACCGCTATACTTATTTTTACTACCGCTAGTAAAAGCGAATTGATTGTATACTTACAACCGCCGATTATCTGAGGTTACTATCGCTAGCTATTTTAACCATCGCTTGTGATAGAACACATCAGCGAAATGATGCCACCGTCGTTAATCTTGTTGTGTATGGCCGTGTTTGTCTTTGGCCGTGTGTAGGTGCTCTGATACCATTCGGTGCCCTTGTGTAGGTGTTGGTCTTACTATTACGGGCTGAATAGAGACATATTGGTTTAGTCTTGCTAGTATTAAACTTACAAGCGCTAGTTAAATTGTACTAGTGTTGAATGGTAAATCTGTTAAGTTCAAGTGTGCATAGTCACTACTTGGTAGTTATTAGTTGATTGTAGAATCACGAATTGTAACAACTAGAAGGACTCCTTGGTTTATAAAATTAGTCAATAAGGAAAGAAGTTGCCTAAGTAGAACATTTAGTTGCCACATTGTTTATTGAAACAAGCGCTAGTTCTCAGATTAAACAAAGATGTATAATGCGATTAAAGAACATAGGAAATAGTAAATACGTTGACATACAACGTTTCATCTGAACAACCTACTACATATTACGATTACTATATAATTATGAGTTTAATGGTTACATAATATATAACCACTTGATTTATAAAATTCAACAAGTACGCAGAAAAAAGCTAACCACTCCATGCTTCCTTCACATACGAGACATCATACTAAAACCACAAAGCTTCATTCCCATTAAGCATGATCCCTAACCACTCACGAACAAACTGTTGAACATGAATATAATGGTGTAAGTTAAAATAAAACATTAATAGAATGGTAAGTTAAAATAAAAATAAAATATACTATAAGCGACATGGTGCAGGTGATTTAACAAATGAAGAGATTCTTTGTATGGGCGATGTAGAAAGATCCGCATCTCCAACATTCCCATGCGGACAAATAATTCAAGTTCTTTGTTGTACACAAATACCGACCGACCCAAATGATTGGCGTTGTAAGCTTCCACTATTGGAGCTTGATCATTCGTAAACCAAGCGGGCATTTAAAGCGAATATAGGGTAGGGATGGCGAATAGGCTTCTAAATGATGTTATGGAAGAACCATTGACGTCCAACAACCATCCGCAAAACAATGGAATGTCTTCACCAATGATCGTCCCAGAAATCACTAGAGAGGTTCCAAGATCGAAAACATTGAATGGAACTGGGAGTTCATTTTTTAAAATCGGTGGTAGGTCTATAACTTTAAATTGGTTAGTTACCAAATCAAAAGAAATCAACATATAAATCTTATAAATAACACCGTTCTCAATAGTTAACTTTTCACTCCCGGTCAATAGAGAAACGACCTACAAGCGCATGACTTTTACGTTTCAATTTGATAGTTTCACGGGGTGGAAATTTTCAAGATTGTCCACCTTAACGAGTTCAAAGAAAAGCAGAGACATACGAAACCACTTTCGAAAGCAGGATAGGAGACCTTCACGATCGTCGGGTCAAAAGTGTCGGGACGGACGGCAAAACCAAAACAAATCTTTTGACGTTCGATTTGATGCGTGTAACCGGGACAAATCGCAAGTGATTTTTGATTGTCGGGTTCCAAATAACGATCATTAGATTAGAACCATAGACAAAATACCAAAGACCATTAGAATTGCCAAGCTGTAATCATAGATGAAAGCATTAAATCAGTATTAAGTGGCGTGGCGATTAATTGTTCATCTAAAGCTAACACAAAACCTTGGTCACCCATATCGAATGTTAGCGTAAATAAACACTGATCATTACGACGAACACCGTAATTAAAGATGAAGCTTACACAATCTATACTAGCCTTCCATAACTTGCAAACACTACGTTGTTGGAGTATAGACTTAGGAGGTAGCCTACGGATGATATCTAGTTGAACATCCAATGGGATATTGTCAGACATATTTTCTAAACAAAAGCAGATCGATTGGGATAAAGATATGAAGTCAATAAACCAAAAGAAGAAAGAAATATTTTGTTAAACAAATTGTATTGAAGAAAGAAGAAAGTGATTGGAAAACACAAGACATTAAAGGACATATAATCTGTGTTTTGTGGGCGTTTATTTTTTTGTTTTTTTTTTTAAATATGAAATGACAAAACTATCCTCGTGTATAAAGCCCAAAAATCATAAAGATGCCCAAAAAACAATACAAGTTGCCCAAAAAACAATACGTTACAATACATGACATATACCTTCAAAATACATACTTGTGTCATAAGTTGTCGGACACATGGTAGCCCCTGGTTGGGTCCAAGAAAAGCGGTGGGCAACATATCTATTTTCGAATTTTAAAAAGGCGTGGTCCATAAAGTGATATGCATCAGGGCGCGTGGTCTATTTGACCAATTTTCCCTAAAAATAATAATAAGTAAAAGTAAATAATTAAATAATGACCTTAAAAATGCGAATTGTTACAAGTTTGGGGCAGCGATCTCACTTGGATTACTTAGAAGGTTAATATTCATTTTCACATTAAAAGTACACAATGCATCATCAAAGGAAGGCCCAGAAGTTACAATACCAGAATGTCGAAGTAGCTTAGTCTGTAATAATTACATTATCATTATTATTATTTTTTTATTATAAACATCACTTAATTAGAAACTCATAGGATTTACAAAAGATTAGTGGGAACCTGAACCACTATTTGAGCCCCCACTCCTCTAGCTATAGCAAAACTAATCTTACTAAAATTATGAATAGTAGCACGTACCCCAATGTCTTGAGTCACAGAGAATTTTCGGATTCGCTTCAGTAAGGTCACCACATCCTTCTCAAGTTCCCCAAAAGAAGAGAATGTGAAGGGGAGAAACGCATATCCAATATTCGTACACTTAGCCTTATACTTGACGCGTTTACGTTGTGCGGCCTCAATCACTGCACGACCCGAAACAAAATCAACCATACAAGTTTGCATCAAGGGCGATGACGCACTCAAATGACAAATACATCAAGACATCCATCCCACGAGTAGAGCAACATATTAGTTGGACGTAAGGGTGATAATGATTTAAAACGTGCGTTTTTAGAGGGCAATTTAAGCTCTAAACTCGTACATTTGTGATCAATTATTACCTTAAATCGTTCCTTTTCATATTTTAGGTACTTGGGACGCAAAGGCTGGAAAGCGACACGTTTTAGGCTAATGTAGACAAGAAAACGAAGAAAATGACCAAGTCACGAAAAAGTCTGGAAAAGGGCTCCAAACGGCGTCACAACTTCAACGTGACGCCGTCACTTGCATTGGGACGTGATGATTTGATGGAACTTTTACACGTGACGGCTCAGAAAATTTGAGAAAGACTATAACCTGATGACGCAACATGTATCTGAATACCAAGATTCAGAGTAAAAATTACACGAGACGGCTCAGAATTTTTAAAGAGAGACGGCGTCAAGGAAACAAGGTGACGCCGTCACAACGACGGCGATGCAAGTAAAGAAACCTTTAATGATGGCGAGTTGACGGCGGCACAACCATAAAGTGATGCCGTTACAATTTTAAAACTATATATATTCTCATATGTTTTCTATTATTCATGTAACACTTTGGAGAGGTGAAACCCTATATGATTTTCTAGTACTTTGTAAAACTTTTTGCAGCCACTTTATCCGTGTTTTATTGAAGATAAGTAATTTATCTTTAATCATTCAATATGCTTATGTGTTGTTTGATTTTATGCTTTTCTTTTCTTCACTTTAACATGCTAGGATAGATCTATTATTGTTTGCTTAGATTGAATGAAATCTAGTCATGGATTATTGATTGTCGTCTCTTGTTTAATTGGTTTCCTCGCATGAGGATAAGAAAACTGGCTTAATTCTTATATGTACTAGCTTGTCCATCTTATTAAACGCAACCCTAGAGTGCGCTAGTGGTTTTTCTCGTTGTATTTATTACGTGAATTGCGGCTTGTAGATCCTAGGAGACGTGATAAACTTTAAGCTTTCTTATGGGAGACTTATACGTTTATAGTGAGTAGACCTAAAACCATTCCCCAACACTGACGCGAATCCACCTAACCTTTCACCCGCTCATCACTTTGGTAATGATTTTTAGTGATGAATCCGACTATGATACTGACCATGAGAATGACCCTTTTATTTTTTGGATTCCGATGAGGATTTAGGTGATGGGGACGTTATTGATGAAGTAAAAAAAGAGGATGATGTTGATCCTCTTAAATATGTTGACCCTAGGACAAGGATTGAGAAAGATAGCCTTTTTAATATGCAATTTCCTTGTAAAATTGGATTTATAATTTTGATGCTTACCTTAATTCGTCTTTGCCAATGAATATAATCTCGCGTGCTAATTATAATAAAATCATGGTAAAGGAGTTAGATTATCAAGGAGATAATATAGTGGTTCAGATTGAACCCTTGCACGTCTTTGTTGGAAGTTTTATTTATTTGGTTGACTTCATGGTCATGGAAGACTTATGAGAATTTATTGATAACAAGTTGACCCAAGTCGTATTTGGAAAACCCTTTAAGAGGCTAACGAAGTTAGATGAGAGGCTTATGGATGGGTTAATTACATTCTCCAATGGAGTAGAGGATTTCATTTATCAGATGCCTCATTCACACCCTAGGTTTAAATATAAAGACATTGAGGCATGTAATAGAACGACCCATGCTTTATTATTAAGTGATAGAGATAAGTAAAACGGACTTAGGCACCCCTATGAGAAGAATGAAATATATTATAAAGGATGCCTAAAGTTAAGATATGATTACAAGAAGGATGATGCGACTATTACTTTGCTTAAATACAGGCATGTGAACATGCACGAGATGACGTAATAGGGCATGAATTTAAGCCTAGCTACAAGACTCGTAAATAAAGAAAAGCGCTTCTTGGGAGGCAACACATGTTTTTAATTATTTGCTTGTTTTTAAATTTGTTTGTGAAATATATATGTGATAACATCATATTAGCCTGATATTTTATATATCAAATTCCCGTGTTTATTGCCTCATTTGTATTAATTTGATACTTAATTTGTTTATATTCGTTCATATTTACATTTCAGGATAAATGATGCGTTGGAGCGGAAAAGATGCGGGAAATGGCCAACATGTGCAAATATATGTTCTGAAGATAGATTACGGCATAAGTGCACAATTTACTTACGCCGTAACACATACTACGAGGGCCTTATAATTATGTGTGAAGGTTACGCCGTAGATGCTTAATAATGTTACAGTGTAACTACAGTACCTTGAAGGATACGGCGTAACCAACTCTTTGGGTTACATTGTATTTATTAATTGTGAAGGATAGTGATAAGGTTTTAAAATGTACCTTTTTGAGGGGTCGTTTAAGCCCTTATTTGATCACTTTTGTATCCGTTATTACTTAATATCGTTCCTTTTCACTTTTAGGTCTCTTGAAGGCAAATTCTTTGGAATGGCACTTATTTGGACGAAAAGCGCGGATATCTGAAGAAAATGGCCAAAGTCAAGAATCGAGACACTCAAGTGAAATACAAGGAGATGGCGTCGGTGTTAATTGCGCGCCGTCGGAGCACTTCTATGACTACCAAGAGCAAATTGCTTATTTTCAAGTGACGATGTCGGGGCTTTAAAAGAGTAGGCCGTCGCAACTCGGACGGCCTAGATTTGATCGAGGCGCCGAGATCGAGGCGGAGGGCGTCACAAGCATAAGGTGGCGCCGTCGCAAGACTAACGTGGCCAAGGCGAAACCACTAATGGCGGCTACCCGGCGTCGTCACAAATCATAAGGTGGCCGTCGCGATTGTAATCTTATATATAGAATCCGAATTTTTCGCTTTTAGAGTAGTCTTTTGGAGTAAAAACCTAAACCGAACCAAGGCGTCTTGTACAGTATTTTAGGGTTCCAAACCCTATCTTACCACAAGATAAGTGTTTTACTTTATTAATTCAATTATGTCTTCAATTATTTGTGTGTATGCTTGCATGTTCTCCATGTCCGGCTAATTTACTTGTGTGTTTGCTTAGGGAATATGAAACTTAATTATTGAATATTGATTGGTTGTCTCTTATCTTAATTGTTAATGATCTAGTAATGCGATAGGTCATTCGTTGTGTAGTTAATGCTTGATTAATCTTTGTGAACCTTAGACTATGACACCTAAACCATCCAAAGAGTACCTTAGAGTTAAAGTTTATAATTCATAGAGATTTGTAGACGAGACCCTTTGGTAGTTTCAAAGAGTTAGGGACAAACGCATACCCTACGACTTTAGACACACAACGCGATTAAGAATAAGGACGTGACAATTCAACCATCAATAGGAGATAATTAAGGAGTAATAAAACCTAAGTGAACACATCTTTAAACCATCATACGAGCACACAATAATTAGACATAGACTACATACACCTTAGACTAGATAATTAGATAAGTAGAGTAATCGGTGAAATACCAACCCCAATCCAAACCTCGAGATTCGTACCTTTCTAATTCCTAAAAAAACATAAAAGATAAAAAATAATCTTCCTCAACCCCAACCTTAGCGTAGTAACTTCTCACTAGCATTCCTATTCCCCTGAGAGAGCGATATCAATACCGTGGCTTACCCTAATACTACACTACAACGATTAGGTTCATTGCCTGGGGTGTTATAAAACTTGCTCGAGAAAAGGAAGTTCCTTTGACCCGAACAGCAGCGTGTGGCGTTATCGAGAAAAGCGCAACATAGCAATTTATTTACGCCGTAGAAATATTTATGGAATGGATAAGTATAAGCGTACGAAGAATTACAGCGTAACTTAGTGAATTAGTTACGCCATAATTAAATACTTGAGCGCAAAGTTTTGAAGTCCGGGGGCTAGAATCGGCAAGTGTATATTAACTTTATCCACTTCAAGGACTTATGATATTAAGAAGAGGTGCGATGAGGGGCCAATTCTGTCAAAATATCAAAGTTCTGATACATATTACATATGTGTATACGAATGAGAAATTGGAAGAAAGAACACAAGGACCAAAGGCGTAATTATGTGAAAGTTGAAGGTGGAAATCATAAAATCTATTATTATAAATAGACATCATTGTACAAGATATCAAATCATTAATTGGAGAATTCATATTGTGGTTTTCGTCTTCTGGACAATACAAAAAGAAACAGTAGGGTCGAAGGTTCTCTTAGGGGCAAACCCTTCAGGGTTTTGCCCCGGTACTCAACTAGGAGATCTGTTGAAACAAACAAAGACCTTGATAGATCTTGAGCTCGTGGATCGTTATGTATGCCTATGTAATCACAAGCACAATAAAAGACAATCTCTACTACTAATGTTTATCGTGAATATAAACACAAGTAACAAATAACTAAGAACTTCTTGATCCTCTATGGATCTTTATATTAACTAAAGCGAGTTTTCCAATCGGTACATAAACCTTTCTAATGTGTTCCTTTTATAGATAAGGAACCCTAAACAATATCGCTAAACCGTTTCCCAAGAAGCGTATAATCATAAAACTAAATAAGATATACACAATCACTTCCTAATAAAGCTCATGTATATCACACTAAATAAACTAAATACGGAATAGACACTTCATGAAACAAACTAATCACTATTATACTTGAAGATTATGTCTTCTAGAATCCACTTCACTTCAAAGAGAAACACTTGGCATTAATATCGGCATAATCGGACTTTCACATAATTCCCAACAATCCTCCCTAAAGCGGAATTTGACTTGTTAAGTTCGGTTTCTTGATAGATCTTCTGACACGGAGGATTGGACACGAACAATGACAACAAAGAATCCAAAGAACATCTCTATGATGAAGAAACTACGAAACGCCATATCTTTGCAAACAACAAATGACGAAGGTACATCAAAACAAATTAGTTTCATACTATTCTCATCACATCCGGTGTGTTAACTCCTGTGAGGTGAATCATTGAAAATAAATGGATTTGATGTCTCTTTACCAATAGCCATCACTCTTTGGAGTAGCCATATGTTTGAGTTCGTAAACTATGGTACACCGATAACCATCGATTTATTGGCAAACCGGCAACCATATAAGCGGTTTGAAATGTCTTTACATAGCCGTTTGCTCGGGACTAGTCAATTCTTAGAATTGGTGAATTGAGAACCAAATATGGAATGCCACCGCCTTTACCACACACCATATACATGTGGGCTAGCCAATTCTTGGATTCCAAAAGGAATAAACCATGGTGAATTGAAAACCATACAACACTCGGCAATAAAGCATAGGTAGTTGCATACCCTATGATTTTTAGCAAACCATTACTGACTATCAACAGATTTGATGTGTCTTTACCAAAGTCGTACCATTTGGACTAGCTAACTCTTTGACATACACAAAGTATATCGGTGAGTTAATAACCAAAAATATACAACAAACACGCAAGAAAAGTTAGATAAAACCAAAACATATATATATATATATATATATATATATATATATATATATATATATATATATATATATATATTTTTTTTTTTTTTTTTAACTAAACAAAACAAATATTACAAACAAGATGAACCTCAAAGTGACATAAGGCGATTTTAATCAAACCAACACATTGAGTAGCATGCGTTCATCATTGCCAGCAGAATTAGGAGGCACTTTGTCAACTTTGTCTCAAAGAACTTTTCCATAAAAGTATCGGATAAAGGATAAAGCTTATCGATAGCATACACAAAATCATCCCACATGTAGTGCGAACTACATGAACACAAGGCAAGGATAAAACCTCCAACTCTCAATCTCCCACTTATGAGAATTCTTCCAAATAGAATATCCTTTACCGGTTGAAGAATTAGAATCAAACATAACTGAAGATCACCCATGAGATATAAACGAGAACCGGTTGCTTGATGAGACTTATAATCTTGAATAACATGATCATACAAACATTTTCAAATCATGTCTATTCACTAAATGAAGAATATCCTTCAAGAAGTTGAACTCAAAACAGTATTATCCAATTTATAAACGGTGTTAAGCTTGCCGACTTTCCAATCAACCAAAACCACATGAGTTCCTTGGAAAATCATCATCAGTTCGACTTTAATAAAGGTAGATTCATCGACCTTGAGATCTAAATCGATATTCCTTGAAGCATGTTTCTTAGCCAATCTGTCGAACTCCTTGTACCTAAGCTCTGTTGTTCCATACCAACAATGTTATCGATGATCAAGTGTAGATCGGTCTCACGAATCGGAGAATCACTTAACTCCACACTTGACAACATTTCGGAAGAAACCAAAGAAGATTCAGTGAAACACCCATATCGAGAAGAAGGAGTAGCATCGAAGTTGTATCGGAAGGAACAATGAAGATACCATCAAGGCAAACAATATCAAAATTATCCACAATTTCAAGCTGTTTTACGTCTCTCGTTTGTAGGAACATCGGTCATTAAAGCACTATTTTCCAATTTAGAAGAAGAAGTAGAACCGTAAGAAGAAAACTTCATAACCATATGATCTTGTCTAATCAAAGCATCATCGAGATAAAGTCATGATTTGCTTCATTGACATACCGTAATTATACATAGCGACATTCTTCACAATTCTCCTCATATAATTCCTCTTTTGAGCAACGGTCATAGGTTTTCTCTTTTGGCTTTATTTCTACGATCAATAAGACTCTTCTTTTTACGTGATTCTTGCTTCCTTTGATTACCAATTGCCACCATTTTATCCACAAAATTATCATCATGAAAAGATTCTCCTAAGATAAGTTTTGCAAGATTAGGATCAAGCACCTTGAGAAATATAACCATCCCATTGATCATCGAATCGTAGGAAATAATGCATCAAGCTCTAATTGCCTTTCGGAGACAAATCGAAGCATATCGATCTTGAAGAAATTTAGCCACAACACGACTTTTGGATATTCTCATAATCAAGAAACAATCCGGCTGAGCTTGATATTGTTCTTTAGTCACTCTACACGAATTGAGCAGATCATCAATCACTGTGGTCCTCGTCCTTTCTCGAAGATGTCTCAGCAGAACCAATTTCAGTGAGAACCAATGTGAGCTTGAAGACACAATCAAACCCACATCAGAGGAAATAGGTTGAGACAATTCCTCAACAGGTGTAGAGAAAACTTCAGGTGAAGCATTCAACTTATACATTCTTCCAGCAAGAAAAACCTCTTCCTCATCTGCTGAAGGAGAAACATTTGAATGTTATGATATAGATGAAATTTGACCATGATCAGAAACAACCTCCTCAACTATAACATCAGCAGATGCATCAACCATATGTGGCTCCTTTGAAGTGTCAGCAGACACCTTATTCAAATATTGTCTTTGTCTTTTGCTAGTATAAAGAATAGGCTCCTTGCTAGACTCCTGTCTTCGTGAAGGTTTAGCAATAGAAGAAGAAACATCAGATGTAAGTGCCACATCAGCCAATATCTCAAGAGAGTCATTAAGATTCTCTTCGTCCTCCTCCTCAGAAGAAACCAAACATCTCTTTTTACCCTTCTGGCTTAGTAATTCCTCCAAGTGCTCAACTTTAGTCTCCAATTCCACAATCTTATTACCAAGAATAGACTTGGTTTCTGCAAGTTCTTTCTTAAGACCACCACCTCACACGAAAGCTTGTTCATCGAGCATATAATGAGGTAAGTGAAATAGGATCCTCATCGACATCATGTGATTGCTCGATTGAAATTGGAACTTGATAGATCTGCTTGGGAGTAACATTAACCTGATCAATATTAGAGCATCCTTCACCAAATGGAATCCTAACAGGACTTGGTGTAGGCAATCTATCAATATCAACCTGAACTTCATCAATTTGATCCTGGACTTCATCAATAGTAACTTGAACTTCATCAATAGGAACTTGTATAATTGCAGGACTAGGACATGGTCTAGGTGAAGTTATAGATGCCTCAGCAACAATAGAAGGACCCTCATCACCATCTACTGAAGGATTTCCATCAGTAGGATTGAAAGAAGGTAAAACAACATTAAGCTCATTATCAGTCTCATTCTCCTGAGGTAGCATGGCAGCTAACAAAGGAAAATGTGTCCCTTCAAATTTAGTCCTCATTGTAGCAAATAACTTAGGAGTCAGAACACTTATGGGATGAAAAGCCTGGGTTTGTGTAGAAACATTCAATATCATCTGTAAGAACCTAGGGTACATCAAAAACTTACCCTTTTCCTAGTTATATTTTCTACCATATTATCAAAGATATACTTAGAGAAATTATAAGTCAAACCCTTAGATAAACAAACAATACCACATCCCATTTGTGTTGGAAAACTCATCCCATCCTCCGGACTTATTGCTCATACACCTGTAGCAACGTATGAACCAAGAACCTCCACATAGGACAAAGTTTGTTTTCAACCACATATCGTCCTCGTGCTTTGATATCCAATCGCTCTAAGCCCTTCAAGAACCATTGAAGAATCGTAATGATAAACTCCATTCTCATCATCTAAGTGAAGTTGTCTTGATCGGTTCTCTGTCACCACATACACTTGTCCATCAACACTTGCAACTATCTCAAGTATCACCTCTCTTTTACGACGCCCAAAATTGAGTAATCAAAGTTTCATAAATAGCATTTGGAGAATCGTCAATGCATACACAATCTTTGATCTTAGTAAGAAAGAAATCATCGGCTGCATGACTCATCTCCTCGAGCGGTTCCAAGAAAAGCAACCTTATTATGATCATGTTTAAATTGAAGCGCCATGAGAGATTTTGAAGATTAGGGTTAATATGTTGCACAAAGGAGTGTTTTTAATGAGAGTAATAATCGAATCACTTAATGTGTGGCGAAAATACGCCGTAGAGAATAAATAGAAATTTCCCAAATTTGGTCAAAGTTGACCAAAGTCGGCGTGGATTTCTACTTTACTCGAATTTACTTATAACCGGTGAAGCGAAACCATTACTCAAGTAGAATACTCGATGAAACGGATGACTTACTCACGAAGCTTGAAGAAATATCTTTTCTTTGTTTCACCCACACGCATTAATTCTCTTACCACTTGAACCCGTCTATAAAACAATCCCAATGTACATTGACTTCTTCATCAAAAATCCCCAAATAATATTTCAAACCCTAATTCCTTCAATACTTCACAATTAACCAAAATCAACATGAGTACCAAACCTGAGATCATAGATCTCACAACAACATCCTCATCATCTAGTGAAGATACCAATTCATGGTTTCACTATTTTCCAAAACCATATCCACTACCAAAGAAGTCACCCTTTCTCTCCTCATCGGAAGATGAAAGTGTTGAAAACCAAGTATATCTGTTGAAGACTCGATGACTCCTATAAGGAGGAACATCTTACTCCCAACCTCGGCACCTAGGCCTCAACGAAGGCCACGAGCCAAAATCCACCACTTCCTATGGGAAGAAAGGTGGTGCTTGGTCTTCTGCATCGTGTTTTGGTGCATCATCACATATCGTATAAGAGAATGGAAAAAGGAAAATGATGTAAGTTGTTGTATGATGGAAAGAGTAGATGATGCATAATTGAAAATCTTTCCTTCTCATCTCTACCACAATCGACTTGACTTCTTCGTTTTCATCAATCCATCCTCTCCATTTTGATCCTTAGCATCTGTTAGGATTGGTTATGCTTATCACAAAAGCATAGCCATCATATAGTGCCAAAAGATGTGAGTGATCGTGCATATCCAACAGCTATTAGTGTGAAAGATGTGAGCAGTCATGCTCATCGTGCTCATCTTAGATGTTGGAACAGATGATATGTAATAGATTAGGACTATTAAATCATGTAGATGCTTTTGATGTTGCTAGTACTCTGTAAGCAGTAAGCTGTAAACTGTTTCTTTAATGAATGAATGATCTATTTGTTTCAGTACTTCTTTTGATTGAGTCATATAACTTCAGTACTTCAACTTCAGAAGAAACAATTGACTAACTTCAGCACATTGATCTCAGTAGAAACAAGCTTAAGCTTTCTTGACCATCTCTCAACAGAACAGAAACAACCATTCTGCAAAACAAACACAGAAACATACACAAACCAACAAAGAAACACACTAAAATTACATTAGCAGGTTAGAGTTAGTTAAAATCTATCAAATATACAAAATTACATAGCAAAATGCAAAGTTATACACAAATCCTCCCCTGAGGCATATGCCTCCCACAGAGGCCTATGCCTCCCTTAAACTTTGCGGTTAAGGGTTAAGCATGCCAATATGGACCACAAGGTGTTGAAACCTTGGTCCTTCAAAAGCCTTTGTTAACAAATCGCCACATTATCATCGGTATGAATTTTGACCACATTTATCAAATTTTTATCATATGCATCTCTTATAAAGTGGTGTACGATTTCAATATATTTTGTTCATTGTGAAAAACTGGATTTTAACAATGCATATGGTACTTTGATTATCAATAAAAATTGTTGTGTTCATGAAATTATACCCATAATCCAACAAGCGATTTTGAATCCAAAGAACACATCACGCAGATTAGCAAGCGACCACATACTACGCTTGATAGATGAGGTAGCCACAATAGTTTGTTTCTTGCATTGCCAAGAAATCAATCTCTTTCAAGGAATTGGCAACCTTCGGTGGTGGACCTCCTATCCGATTAGCACCGGCATAGTCACTATCACTATAAGCTTCCAACTTAAAAGGAGACTCTTTGGGTACCAAAGACCTAGACAAGGTTGGCCTTTAAGGTACTTAAAGATCTTCTTAATAGCATTGAGATGGGAAGTCGGTGGAGTAACTTGATGTCGCGAACAAACACTCATGACAGAAAAGTAATATCGGGCACAGGAAGTCGTTAAATACATCAAAGACCCAATTATAGACACGTACAAATGAACATTCACGGGTGGATCGGCTTCATTGTTGGTCTTTGACTTTGGAGCTTCATAAGGTGTAATAGTGATCCTTACACCCTCCATACCAAACTTCTTCAATATGTCCTCACATATTTGTCCCGTGATAAAGATACCATCGGTTTCACGAACTTGAAGACCCAAAGAAAGTCATTTCTCCCATTGCACTCATCCGAAACTCTCCTTCATAAGCTCCTCAAACTCCCCGCACCAAGCTTCCTTTGTGGATCCAAAGATAATGTCATCCACATACACTTGCACAAGAATAATGTCGGTGGAATTCTTCTTTAGGAAAAGAGTCTTATCTATTGCACCTCTTACGTAACCATGCTTGGAAATGTAGAGAGCCTAGCATACCGGGCTCTGGGTGCTGATGTAGTCCATAGAGAGCTTTGACCACCTTATAAACATGATTAGGATGATCCGGATCTTCAAATCCTTTAGGTTGAGTGACATACACCTCCTCTTCAATTTCACCATACAAGAAGGATCCTTTAACATCCATTTGATAGACCATAAAGCCCATATAGGATGCATAAGCTAAGAAAATCCAGTATAGCCTCAACTCTTGCCCTTTGGTGCAAACACTTCATCATAATCTATCCTCCTCTTGTCTATAACCTGTGCAACTAACGGCTTTGTTTTAATGACAACACCTCTAGCATCTCTTATTCTTGAATCCATTTTGTCCCAATAGCATACTTACCATCGGTAGTGGTACCAAAATCCAAACCTCTTTGATTTTGAAGCGTACATCTCATCTGCATTGCTTCAAGCCAACTTGAGTCTTGAGCACGAGTAACACCTGGTTGGTTCCACTTGAGAGAAAGCAAGCAAAGACAATGTTGATAGTCGTGTGATTGTCTCTCGCGATTTGAGACATAAGAGATAAAAGCCACTGTCCATATTTAGAACACGCCACATTACCTCTTGTTCTAACAGGGCATGAGGATCACCAATAATATTAGGCTGTGGATGAACATTGTTAATCCTTGAAGTAGTGGTGGTGTTGACATCAATGGAAGAATCAAGATTAGTCACGATGGGTTCAAAGTCGATTATCATAGGAAGGTGTGTTGAAGATGCGCTTTAGGTAGATGATGACCAAGATCTCGAAGGTTTGGGAAACCTTGTATAGGGTTCACCAAGATCATTGACACTTTAGTAGAAATAGGAGTAGTGTCACCATGTCTTTCGGCCGAATTGGAGAGGTGAGGAGAAAGCAGAACTACCTTCAGCAGAATTGAAGTTTCACGAGAGCTTCATTAGTACTATTTTCAACATTCCTCTCGGCATCTAAATTGGTCGCATACTCTTGTTTCTTCATCCGCAAGGTCTTGACATAATAAAATTCATCTTCACCCACATCGGTATAATCTTTAGAAGTGTCACCTACAAAATTGTTAGGAGAGAAGGAAGGCACTACAATGGGTTGTTCATCATCATCGGACCCATTGTCGAATGAGCTTCAAAGTTTACGCACTAGTAGTTGGAGATGTTTGAATCTGCATTTTGATTAGCCATATGTCTAGCATAACCCAAGTAATCAGTCAAGTAGTCAAGATCAAATGACCAAACATGACCGTCCTTGAACATTAGGCTTGTCTTCAAGATACCTCGATTCAAAGTCTCCTCAATCTTCTTAGCGAGATACATTGTAAACCCAATATGCCTTCTTTGTGAGCGAATACCCCACAATGTAACCATCATCGACTTTCTCATCAAATTTGCCCAAGGATCACCGGTATTCAAAATTGTCACTTGCGTACCAAACGGTTTAAGGTAATGAATAAGCTGGAACTTTCCCAAAAAGAAGTTCATATGGTGTTTTAAGGTGTGGTCTAGTAATGGACACTCTATTGAGTACATAACAAGTTGTACCAACGACCTCATTCAAAACATGGTAGGAAGTTTAGAGTGCGCTAGCATTGATCTTGCGGCTTCTATTAAGGTTCTATTTTTCTTTACGCCACCCCATTTTGTTGAGGGGTTCTTGGAGTGCTATAGTCCCTTTTGATTCCCTTTAACTGCAGAGTTCTATTAGAATGGCATTTTTGAACTCGTACCATTATCACACCTAATACCTTTCACCTTTTTGTTCAATGATTCTCAATAAGGGTAATGAAGTCTTTTAAAACTTCGGATGTTTCATCTTTGGTCCTTAGAAAGAATACCCAACAAAATTTGCTAAATCCATCGGTGATCACCGGCGAAATATTTATGATCAATGCTTCTCACTTTAGTTGGACCAAGCAGATCCATATGAAGCGGTGAAGAGGTTCGAAATAATGGTTCTTCAGCATATGAGAACACCTTTGTAGGAGGCTCTGTCGCTTTCCTTTGTTGCATGCAACACAGGTATGATCATTGGTGAATACTTTGGCGGAAGGCCTTGAGCGAGGCCCGCCTTAGAGAGTCGGTTGATGGTCTTGAAATTGACATGGGCCATCCTTACGTGCCATTTAGTGGACTCATCCACGGATGCTTTAGCCACCAAACATGTTAAGTCACCTTGGTTGGACATTAGTTAAGTTGAATGTATAAAGATTATGATTGCGAGGAACCTTGAGAGAATTGAAGTTTCTTACGGGAGTTTGAAGTCTTTAGACAAAGACAAGACATTCATCCTCTGTGAAGAGTACTTTGTTCTTAGTGTCACAGTTTGTGAGATCGAAAACAAATTGAAGTGTTGAAGTTCCTTGACATAATAAACATTCTCAAAGTCCGGTGAGGTGTTTTGATGGTCCCTTTTCACGTAATTCGTCCATCACTTCCTCCAAAGGTTACATTGCCTCCACCTTCAATAGGTATAAAGTTATGCATCATGTCCTGTTTCACGACATACTTCTAGAACAACCACCATCAACAATTCCAACATCTTTATGCTTAAGGGATGATCCTACAACAACAACAAATATCTGAGAATTAGTACACTATGGAGGCTCAAGTCATTCTTGACTTGAACACGCCTTATGGATCATATGAGTTGTGCCATGTAGAAGTATAAGATCCACTATTGTTCTTGGGTTTCAATGAAACTTAGGTCTCTGTTTATTCCAAGAACAACTCTTTGAGGTATTTGACAATGATATCGATACCTCTCCCATCATCATAGGGTTTACATATCTAGGCCAAAACCATTTTTAAAATATTCACTTGTTGGTTGAACATATGGTTTTCCAAATGATCTTCTCAAGGAAAAGAAGTATTATAATTAGCGACTTGGAACATAAGGTGGTATATCATTAACATTGGTCCACATTGGTCTAGATTTCCTAGAATCACCACACCTACTCATTCTTTGCTCATGATAATCACAATCCTTAATTAAATGATATTTACTTCCACACACAAAACATTTCTTCCGAGAGAAGATTTATTCAAACCAAAAGAAGTATTCTTACAAGCGAGTATTCAAACCAAAATCATGAAAAGAATTGTTTTTAACAGTATTATTATGCAAAGAATTAAAAGCAAGTCTTCGAGGCAACTGTCTTGGAAGTGCATTCCTTGGCGACAACTCTGTCATGCTTATTGGTAGTCTTGGGTGCAGCGGGGGTGAAGACTTGGGAAGGTCGACTTGTCATTTGAATCACACTCAGAGACCCTTGCTTGGAGGACTTGTCTTTGTTAACACAAGAGACAAAGTCATTAGTAGAAGTATTAGGTCGTGCAAGTCTTTTGACTTTTGCCATCTGAGATGGTGTGATCCATCAAAGTCATTAAGAGTGGAAAGGTCAATGGGCATATGCTCACCTCTAATTGGTCCACGTCACGGCATGTAAGTCACCTTCTTTCACAAAATTTGCTAGGCCTCTTGGTGTAGATCTCGTGTGTCATCCCTAGCTTCTAAGCTACATATTTCTTAAAACCTAAAGCCAGCTGTAGAATTGGGAGCTTGATCGCTATAAATGAGACTAGCCAACTTATTACCATTCATCATCCACTCATTATTCCTAGCAATTTCCTCCTTAAGTTTCTCCTTAAGCTCTAGATTTTCGACTCTACATCGCTCTTAACTTCTCGGACCATTTTAATTCATTTGTAGCACATTCGAGATCTCTTTCTAAAACACCTATTTTCTCATCATAAGCTATTTCATTCTTCCGAAACCAAACCTTTTGTCTTTCTAGTGTTTTTAAAGCACATTTATAAGCTTCTACTTCACATAGCATTCATTATATTTTGGTTCCATAATATCATAAGCTTGTTTGAGTTCATTATAACGCTCACTACAACCAAACAAACAGTTTTGTACACGAGAGATGCCCATCAAGGCAATCGATCATGCCTATCCTCTCGAAGTACGACTTTGCAATCAACCCAACATTATCGTAACCATCATTATCGGACTCCTCATGTAGCTTCCAGGTCCACATTGCTATCAAGAGTGACCAACGCAGTTGATCCCTTTGAAGTTCACGCATCCTTCCGTCTGGCGATAAGTAGAGTATCGTATCTCATCACCGGCTTTCTGTCTTTGCATTCTCTAGAAAAGTGACCTATCATTGGCATGTGAAGCATTTAACCTTCCTTTTATCAAACCTTCTTTGGATCGCGTCCTTTGAATCCAAACCGCGCGACTTTGCGCTCAAAGGTCTTGATATCCATGGAAAGCATGGCCACTTGCCACCTTAGCTTCATCTCTTCAAACTCAAGTGGGTCCACTTGATAAAAATCCTCATAAGCCGGTTCTGCGAGGATCATAATCAAGAAAGAAAGATCCAAGAACATCTTCCATAATTCCACCGGATCTAGGAAGAGAGCTTGATGAAGGAGCAAACATTAGATGATGATGGATATGGGCTTGGACCATAGCTTGACTTTGGAGTAGAGGCTCCAACAAATGCGATATGACTAGCGATGAAGATGATCGAAAGGGCTTCTTACATCATGTTCAAGAGCTTTAAGTTTGTTATCTGACTCATCAAAGGTCATCATGTCCAAACCACCTTTAGCTTTTAAAGCTATGCTTACATGTAGCCGAGGATGGAGGTAATGACCTCGAAACTTAGAGTTGATCATCATTATCCGGGTCAGCATGGTGATTCAACCGACTTAAGATCTTGTGAAACTTATCATAGCCCTTGTGAATTCCTTCCTCTTGAGAGATCCGAAAGTCTGAAACTGTTGTGCGAGCATGGACTTCTTGATCTTCGGACTCCTCATTCCCACCGAACTTCGCCTTAATCGCTAACGAGATATCTTTGGCATCTTGCATGAAGTGAAAATCACTCAAGTGATCCTCGTGAATAGCTTGCGAAGAATAGTTCGACCTTTGTTTCTCTCGAAGCGCCAACAACTCTTCAAATAGTTTTGGGAGGAACATTCATCATATTACCAAGACATCCGTGGTAGTTCTCTTCAAACTATTCCCCTTCGAAATTACGCCATAGATTCCAATCAATGTTGGAGATCGAGTTACGCATCTTCATAGCCCAAAGATCATATCCTCCCTTTTAAGGTAAGGAAACTTAGCATTGCTATTAGAGACTCGATTGTTGCGAGATGAGTGGAGTTTTGGTTGTTGGTGAGTTCGGTATCAACATCCGAACCGTGCATGATGATAATGTGTTGGTTGTATTGGTGTTTAAGAAAGACTTGTCCTTAGTATCGTAGAGACTCTCACGAGGCTCGATACCACTTGTTGAAACAAACAAAGACCTTGATAGATCTTGAGCTCGTGGATCGTTATGTATGCCTATGTAATCACAAGCACAATAAAGACAATCTCTACTACTAATGTTTATCGTGAATATAAACACAAGTAACAAATAACTAAGAACTTCTTGATCCTCTATGGATCTTTATATTAACTAAAGCGAGTTTTTCCAATCGGTACATAAACCTTTCTAATGTGTTCCTTTTATAGATAAGGAACCCTAAACAATATCGCTAAACCGTTTCCCAAGAAGCGTATAATCATAAAACTAAATAAGATATACACAATCACTTCCTAATAAAGCTCATGTATATCCCACTAAATAAACTAAATACGGAATAGACACTTCATGAAACAAACTAATCACTATTATACTTGGAAGATTATGTCTTGGCGAATCCACTTCACTTGGTAGAAACACTTGGCATTAATATCAACATAATCCGGACTTTCACATAATTCCCAACAAGATCGATAGCATTTATTTGGCACGGTATGTAATCACTTTCCGACTCTTTTTATTAATTTAGTTTCATCATTTAATGATATTAATTTTGATTCCAATTTAAATGTTGGTGCATTGATTTTTATTGTGTTCTAATTAATTGTATATTAATTTATTATTAGTCAATTAATTATCGATGTTTATTCCTAGTTTATTTATTTTTTTATATGTTTGTCTAATTTGTCATTTCACTAGAGTATCTTTGTAATGTGGAAACTAGGTGTTAGCTTTGTTTCGAGTCCTTTATTATGCTTTCACATTTATTATTGTTTATGGCAAAAATGCATATATATCCCTCCCAAAGTGAATAATTGCATATATATCCTTTGTACAAGTTTTTTATGCACATAGTACAATGGTTTTTAAGCATGCTTTGGATATATATGCAATTTTGCATTTTCGGAAGGATATATATGCAAAAGCCCCGTTGTTTCTAGTGTATACATGCGTAGTTTGTTGGTAGTTACCCTTGTCTTGGTACTCTTGAAGGGTTGTTGTACCTATTTTTCTAGGAGAATTGACCAAAGGACCCTAAGCAAGTAGGTTGCGAGGATAGGTAAGAATTAACCATAGGGCGACCTATTTCTTGTGTGATCTAAGATGGTAGCACCCGAATCACCTTCATTCTGTGTAGACAAAAAGAGGTTGGGGATGTGTGTCTAAGATGCTAGCGCCCGGGCATACATTGTTACGAATCTTGCATGTAGCGGTACTTAATGACTGTCAATAGGTTTTCGAATGATCCTGGGTGACCAATAATCACCTTAGTGAGGAATCTAGGAACCATAGGTCGGGCCAAATTGACCAAAGTACCATCGGCGTATTTAAACCCCACTTAAAGCAGGAATCTAGTGACTTTTAGCTCTCATGTATTGCGATAGTGAACACCGACTCTTAATGACTGTGAATAGGTTGCTGAATGATCCCGGGTGACTTATAATCTTCTTGGTGAGGAGTCTAGGATCATAGGGTAAACGAATTGACCAAAGGAGTTTACCGATCTTTTGTACGATTCATTCGTGGATGAACACGGTTTGAGAATTGCATCACTATCTTTCCCATTAGCTTGTTTATTAGAGAACCTTCCCAATTTATCATGCGATATTTAACATATAATTAATTAAATAATCTATAAAAACTTTTATTTATGTGACATTCTATTTAATTAGACAACTAGAAATCAACCATTCTTGGAACGGCCTCGGTATTTCCATTCCCTCACTATATGCGACCGGGTACACTGCCCGTTAGTACATTAGGGAGGCCATAGGTAGACGAGTAATTATAAATGTAAAACATGGTCAGAAATCCTGCATCAAGTTTTTGTCGCCGCTGTCGGGGAGCTGTCTTTGTATTTTTGGTTGTTTGATTAATATTATTGATTATTCTTCTCTGTCTTGAAATTACGGCGTAACTTGTTCTTATTATATAAAAGATTGCTATCAGATTGAAGTTACTGCGTAGTTAGTAACTGGACTACGCCGTAACCAAGTCTGAAACATCTTATAATTATGAATTATGTGTTATATCTCGCTTGTTGCTTATGATTATTATTTTTACACATTTAATGTACGAGGTTGCGATCGTGCGCAGGTTGAGCTGCAAGAACAAGTGGAGATGGACGTTGGCATGTCGCGATGACAAGAGCAATGGACATGATTGAAGACGTCCAATAGATTCCTGTTGATGATGGTTGCAAGAGTCTAACTTAAAGACTCAGGAGATTAAAGAAAGGTTCTCGTCGGGAGACTACCCGTCCCTATCTTAGATTTAGTTTTCTTTGTTTTTAATTTATAAACCTTTTTAAACAGTTTTGGTAGTTTTTAGAATTTGTTTTTGGTTTGGCATGTTTTGTTTATTTTGTTTGAAGGTTTAAAGACCAATGATAGATGATAGGAGTTTTGATAACTCCTCTTGAACACGTAGAAAAAAGTTAAAACTTTGGGCACTACGTACGTCAGTATGTATTTACGGCGTAATGGGCCAATCCGACACGCCGAATCGGCAATCCGTAGGCCATCCGCCCGCCGATATAACTACGGTAACTAGGCCGATCTAGTTACGCCTGTGAACCCTTTCTGATGCACGCATTTTCTTAAGTCAACTAACCTCACGGCAGTAGCGCCCGATCCGATTCGTAATAATATCCCAGAATGAAATTTTATTTTCAAAAAACAGTTTCAAAACATTCCATAACTTTGTATTAGTAGTTAAATAAACTTTGCAGGTGTGTTCCCTGTAAACCCTCACGAGACTTCACTCGTCCACACGGGACACCGAGTGGTTTAAAAGGCTTGTTGCATACGCTAAATGCAATCGTGATTCCTACGAAAGTGAGTTAGGTTTTATTTTGTTTTTATTTTTATATTTCATGCTATTTTTGCTTTTTATCCGGAATTATGCTTTCTGGTATTAGTTTTTCTTGCAGCAATACAATTTGATGAATTATAAAGTGGTATTTGGCTGCAAAGAAACACTTTTTATCCGACTTAGTTGAGTACCGTGATTGTTGTAATGATGAATTGGTGGAAGTTGGATGTTGCTCGTGGAGGCATATTTAGAGCATGTTACGAGAGGTGACATTTATTGATCATACCGAGCAAATCTAGGGGAGTTTTCCGTTCCATTTCTAACCCTTCTTATTTTTCATTTATATGCTTAGTATGACCCAAGTGGGGGGAAGGGATTAGACATAGACACCCGCTTGATTTTACTTGCCTTTATTTTTCTAGTTTTTAGTAAAAAGTGTTTCATTTGTAAAATTTTGACATGTTTTTCATTGCTTAACTAGATTAATCTAGACTGAGCACACCTACCCTATATTCTATTGTGCGAGGATAAGCCCTTCCGTTTTTTCCTTATACATAATTCCATAAAAATGAGTGTGCTGGTGGCTGTAGTAGACTTTAGAACTTAATCTTTCATATCCTTTTGAGACCATTATAATGAGCATTGCACTGAGGTAACTTGGTGTAATCGGTGCAACTAGGATAAAAGGCAATTTTTAGGATTAAACCCAAATAGCCCATCCTATTATGTTATGTTTGTGTATATTGACTTTTCACATTGATCTGTCAATCCCACTGTTAAACCCTTTTTGTTGCACTCATTATTAGTGCAAGATATCCTTAGTAAACCCGTCTGAGCCATTATTTTTATTTTGTTCACCCAATATATGTTGTTTCGTTACACCTATAGCCTAGCCTACCCTGTAGTTTCCTTATGTCCATGGTCCGGGCGCTGTTAGTCAATTTTGGTTTCACTGGTGGAAGTCGCAGGTTTTGAATAAAGGGTTTTGGAAGAAAGTCTGGTTTAGATGATAGTTGATCTCAAGTGGGGGGATGCTTTATATGTTCGTATCATTTTCCATTCATGTATACCTTGTCTTGCATCAAAAAAATATAACGAATGCAGCAAGAGTTTGTTTATTAGTTTGTTTATAGCTGGTAATATAAATCAGCTTATGTGTCGTATTGTGGCAAGTATTCCCGCCTTGGCATGCTTAGCCCGTGCATTTCTATCTCTCCCTTCTATTTAAAGTTTCAGTTTGTACAATGGGGACATTGTACATCTCAAGTGGCGGGAAGGGAAATAGAAATGCGTGATTATGTCAAAATATGTGCTAAATTTACCCAAATTTTAAAATTTTATATAGCACATACTACTTTTTTTTCAATGATGATGAAGGCCGAGTTAATGCATCTTATTTGCCTAATTTATGGAGATTATAAGGCACTACGCTATATTTTATATGCATTGACTCGTGTATTGAAGACCCCTTAACTCGTGACCATCGGTTTTTGCTATGGGATTGAATGCGACTAGTAGTGGGGCGATTGTGGACTTAGGAAATTATTTGTTTTGTATTTTTTTTTATTTTTTCTTATTTACATCCATTAAATGTTTTCCCATGTCTCATCCTACCTTTGGTCGTGAATAGAGCTTAGGTGAGGAAGCGAGCATCATTGGTGTCTTGGCTATGGATTTGGTCATTTATCATTGGTTTTGTCCCCTTCTTCGTAGCTCGTTAGTAATGACAAAATAACCCCGTAAGCCTTTATGTTGTGTCAACTCTTTGCATTTTGGAATAGCTGCATCTATAGACTCTAGTGGTGGAGATTAGTATCTTTGTCAAGCCTATGATAGAATATTCGCCATGACTGAGCAGTTGAGTGATCACCCAAAAAATAAATACGTAGAATAGTGAGAGAGTGTGTGATTTCAATTCCCTTTTCGTGAGGTGCTCGGTTTGGAATTTTCTAGCTTAAGTGATTTTTAAACTCATATCTTCCAAGACTTCTTGGGAGATTTATTTTTAGGAATGATTTAAAAGGTCTACTTAAGGGCAAGTAGAGTTCAAGTGGGGGAATATTTGATAACAACAAATTAGCCTGGTATTTTATATATCAAAGTGCCGTTATGTCCACATTTGTATAAAGAGTAGTAATAGAGAGACCTAACTCATGTGACTAAAATCATGCCTAAAACATTCATCATGTGACACATGTAATATGCATTTTCTCTCTCATAATTTTCACTCTTGATTTTGCCACATGTCACGATCATAAAGTTAGGCATGCCTTTAGGTATAAAATTTAGGCATGCATATCATTTTTCTTGTATTAATTTGATACTTAATTCGTTTATATTCGTTCATATTTATATTTCAGGATAAATGAGGCATTTGAGTGGAAAAGATGCGAGAAATGGCCAACATGTGCAAATATATGTTCTGAAGATAGATTACGGCGTAAGTGCACAATTTACTTACGCCGTAACACATACTCCGAGGGCCTTAGAATTATGTGGGAAGGTTACGTCGTAGCTGCTTAATAATGTTACGGCGTAACTACGGTACCTTGAAGGATACGACGTAACCAACTCTTTGGGTTACGCCGTATTTATTAATTGTGAATGCTACGACATAACATGGCAATTTAGTTACGCCGTAGAAATATTTATGG
The DNA here is from genome assembly GCA_022545495.1 of Chrysanthemum lavandulifolium. Taxonomy (NCBI): domain Eukaryota; kingdom Viridiplantae; phylum Streptophyta; class Magnoliopsida; order Asterales; family Asteraceae; genus Chrysanthemum; species Chrysanthemum lavandulifolium. The sequence goes on from CM040238.1 coordinate 178,056,771, forward strand.
AATGGATAAGTATAAGCATACGAAGAATTACGGCGTAACTTAGTGAATTAGTTACGCCGTATTTAATTACTTGGGCGCAAAGTTTTGAAGTCCGGGGGCTAGAAGTGGCAAGTTTATATTACCTTTATCCACTTCAAGGACTTATGATATTAAGAAGAGGTGCGATGAGGGGATAATTTCGTCAAAATAACAAAGTTCTAATACATATTACATATGTATATATGGATGAGAAATTGGAAAAAACAACAAAAGGACCAAAGGCGTAATTATGTGAAAGTTGAAGGTGGAAATCATAAAATCTATTATTATAAATAGACATCATTGTACAAGATATCAAATCATCAATTGGAGAATTCATATTGTGGTTTTCGTCTTCTGTACGCTGGACAAGATAAAAAGAAACAGTAGGGTCGAAGGTTCTTTTAGGGGCAAACCCTTCAGAATTTTGCCCCGATACTCAACTAGGGGATCGATAGTAATTATTTGGCACGACATGTAATCACTTTCCGACTCTTTTTATTAATTTAGTTTCATCATTTAATGATATTAATTTTGATTCCAATTTAATTGTTGGTGCATTAATTTTTATTGTGTTCTAATTAATTGATTATTAATTTGTTATTAGCCAATTAATTATCGATGTTTATTTCTAGTTTATTTATTGTTTTATATGTTTTTCTAATTTGTCATTTTACTAGAGTATCTTTGTAATGTGGAAACTAGGTGTTAGCTTAGTTTTGATTTCTTTATTATGCTTTCGCATTTATTATTATTTCTAGTGTATACATGCGTAGTTTGTTGGTAGTTACCCTTGTCTTGGTAGTCTTGAAGGGTATTCCTTGTGTGATCTAAGATGTTAGCACCCGGATCACCTTCATTCTGGATAGACTTAAGAGGTTGGGGATGTGTGTCTAAGATGCTAGCGCCCGGGCATACATTGTTACGAATCTTGCATGTAGCGGTACTTAATGACTGTCAATAGGTTGCCGAATGATCTTGGGTGACCAATAATCTCCTTGGTGAGGAATCTAGGAACCATAGGTCGGGTCGAACTGACCAAAGGAGGACCGGCCAATTTAAACCCCAATTGAAGCAGGAATCTAGTGACTTTTAGCTCCCATGTATTGCGATAGTAAACACCGACTCTTAATGACTGTGAATAGGTTGTTGAATGATCCCGGATGACTAATAATCATCTTGGTGAGGAGTCTAGGATCATAGGGTAGACGAATTGACCAAAGGAGTTTACCGATCTTTGCCACGATTCATTCGTGGATGAACACGGTTTGAGAATTGCATCACTATCTTTCCCATTAGCTTGTTTACTAGAGAACATTCCCAATTGATCACGCGATATTGAAAATATATTTAATTAAATAATCTATAAAAACTTTTATTTATGTGACATTCTATTTAATTAGACAGCTAGAAATCAACCGTTCTTGGGACGGCCTCGGTCGTGCCATTCCTTCACTACATGCGACCGGGTACACTGCCCGTTAGTGCATTAGGTAGGCCATAGGTAGACGAGTAATTATAAATGTAAAACCTGGCCAGAAATCCTGCATCAATATGTTTCATCATTATTGTCATATTTCGAATAAATTTGTGAAAATACTTTATTTTGTTTTTAACCTCGTCTTAATTACATATAAAGGTATTTTACAAAAAGATAAGTGTAGGGAAGATCACATTTGTTTAATAGAACGAAAATCGAACATGAAAATTTACAATTGATGATGAACATATATTCTATCTTATTTGTGTCTTTGTTTGAGTCAAATGCTTGTATCGAGACACGATGAATGTTTTGCAGAAAATTCCATGTATTAAAATATTGATTTTTCCAGAAATTTTCCAGAAAACGAAACTAAAAATTCTATCGCGTCAATCCTGACGACGTCAGATTTAAACATGACAACGTCAGCCACTGTAGCAATAGTTTTCTAGATTTTTTTTTTGTCGAAACTTAATTTTTGAAAACAGGATCATGTAAACATTTATTTTACAAGCATTATATCTTATTCGCTTTCTAGGATAGTTTTTATTATATATAGTGTTTACCGCCGATTTTATGCGAGGCTTCATGTTCGTTTTCTTAGTGATTTACAGGTTATATTAGACAAGAAGAGTTAAGTGCATATTGGAAGAAAAGCGTATCATTGATCTTATCTTCTTGGAGGAGGATTTAACTGTATTTCTATATCATCCATGCCAAGCAAATCAGGGAGTATTAGTTTCTCTTATCTCTTTTATTTTTTCATGCTATCATAACTTTGGTACTTTTCAAAAACATTGGGACAATGTTCAATTTAAGTGTAGGGACGGAAAAGGGACACCTTAGAAACTAATCACCTTAATTGATATTTGTCGTATTTTCTAGTAATTGTGTAATAAACCGAAAGAAATACTTGTTAGGGTAATTTGATCACCAAGTTTAAAATTTTTATGACATTTACAAGTGAAACTTTAGTATTAATAAAACGACTCATGGATAAGAGTTATATAGCTAGCACACAAACCTTACCACTCAAATTCCACCCCCAAAATGTGAGGTTCACCTTTAGATATATAGGATAAAAGTATTCACTTTTAATGCTTTGGAGTATATAGATTCTAGAACTTGTTTTTGTGATGCATTCTGATATCGCTAGTAGGACTACATTCGTGTAGTTAGGATTAACTAAATAATAAGAGGTATTAGGATAACCATTGTTTTAAACCTGTTTATATAATTACATTGGCTACACCGGTCAAGTAATTATCACATACCCTTGCTATGTACTCATTTTTAGTACAAGATACCCCTAGTTAACCCCTCTGAGCCTATACTTTTTGCGGTTCTCGTGATATTTCGGTGGATTCCGAAATATTAATGAAGAACATTGTTTACAATCCACCCCCAAATGTTACACCCAAATTGCCTTAGCCTTCCTTGTATGCAATCATTTTTAGTGCATTATTGTTATTTGTTAAACCCTTAGTTATTTGTCTAGTTGATTACATGGTTGTTGAGTCGAGTCATATCTTGTGTATACGGTTTTGGGACGATCGGGACTCATGGGTTAAGTAATATTTATTATAGAGTAATAGGGACGAAGTTAATTTCATATCTACGCAAATGTTTAAGTATTTCACGTGTTTTGATCCTCTTAATTCGGGTCATTAGTTAGCTTTTATATATTTAAAAGTTCAAGTGTAGGGATGCAACTATAAATCTCTTAAAATGTATTATTTTGCGGGTGGTAGGGCAAGAGTGTATGAAAAAAAAATAGAAAACAAAGAAAAAGAAAGAAAGAAAAACATACTGACTATCATCCCGCCTTCTTATTTTTGTTTAAGTAAAGAAAGAGTCAAGAAAAATACAAAAAAAGTTAATAGTTTGTGAGTCGAGTCTTGGCTTAGCAACACCACGTTTTACATGTGATTAGCTAGATGATTGACTTGCCACCAGTAAAATTCCCTATATCCACCAAACCGTGTTTTCCATACCCTTACACCTAACGTTACAACCCTTTAAAAGCCCTCTTTGATAGCTTATCCTATGTGCTTATGCTAAAGCGATTGAGGTTTGATCCTTTATCAAGCCTATGGTAATCTATGTGCTATGACAGGTAGAGAATGTTTAATTTTTCCTTTTCCATACATGTTATACAACTTATACACCCGAGAGATGAGAGAATCCAAACACTTTATGTGAGGTGCTAGTATATAATTTCCGTGCTTGTTTTGACTATTGTAGAGCTTGTGAATGTTGTAAACTATTTTAAACCAATGTTAAATGTCCCTTAACTTGTAAATTGATTGAATAAAAGCACGTTTACTTGAGCACAAGCAAAATTCCAAGTGTATGGATATTTGATAAGGATTTAAAACGTGCATTTTTAGGGGGATCATTTAAGCTCTAAACTTATACATTTGTGATCAATTATTACCTTAAATCGTTCATTTTCACATTTTAGGTACTTGGGACGCAAAGGCTGGAAACCGACACATTTTGGGCTAACTTGGACAAGAAAACGAAGAAAACGACCAAGTCACAAAAAAGTATAGAAAAGGGCTCCAAACGGCGTCACAACTTCAACGTGACGCCGTTACTTGCATTTGGACGTGATGATTTGATGAAAAATTTACATGTAAATGCTCAGAACATTTGAGCAAGACTATAACCTGACGGCGTCACTTGTATTTGAAGACCAATGAGTAAAATTACGAGATGGCTCAGACTTTTTAAAGAGACAACGTCGGACATCCCGACAAAGATCGGGGACACAAGGCGGCACCACGTCATTGGCGATGCGATGCGCTTAAAGAAACCCCAATGACGCCGAAATGACGTCGTCAATAACCATAAAGTGACGCCGTCACAATTGTAAAACTATATATATTTTCTTATGTTTTCCATTATTCATGTAAAACTTTGGATAGGTGAAACCCTAGACGATTTTCTACTACTTTGTAAGGCTTTTAACAGCCACTTTATCCATGTTTTATTAAAGATAAGTAATTCATCTTTAATCATTCAATATGCCTATTTGTTGTTTGATTTTATGCTTTTTATTTCTTCACTTTAACATGCTAGGATAGATTTATAAGTGTTTGCTTAGATTGAATGAAACCTAGTTATTAATTATTGATTGTCGTCTCTTGTTTAATTGGTTGCATCACGCGAGGATAAGAAAAATGGCTGAATTCTTATATGTAATATCTTGTCCATCTTATTAAACGCAACCCTAGAGTGCGCTAGTGGTTTTTCTCGTTGTATTTATTGCGTAAATTGTGGCTTGTAGATTCTAGGAGACTTAATAGACTTTAAGCTTTCTTAGGGGAGACTTATACGTTCATAGAGTTAGGGCATATGGCATCTCCTTACGACCAATAATAAGGAATCCAATTAAAACAAGGGTGTGACAATTCGATTAATCAATAAGAGATAACTAGGGAGTAAAGATAATCTAAGTGAACACATTTTCCTATCATAAGAGTTACCACTTTTACTTTTCTGCATATTAGTTTAATTTTAGTTTATTTAGTTTTGTTTTAATTAATTAGAAGATAAAACGCCACTCTTCAAACCCTGATATTTTTAATTTTTTTCTAGAAAAATATGAAAATACAAAATGACTCATATCTCACCTTTAGACCTATATCGACATACGCTTCGGCCTTCACAATACTATTCCTCTAGAGAACGATCAATCCCCCGTGTCTTGCCTATAGTACACTACAACAATTAGGTACACTGCCTAGAAGGATTGTAAAACTTTGTGGTTTTGCAAAATTCCTCTATTAAAGGGGTTGTCCCTTTCTCCACTAAGCCCAATATCAACTTCTTTATGAGCCGAAATACCTAAACGTGAACAGATGTCAACAAGAGTATCACGCACCATGTTATGTCGATGTTTAATACCAATAATATTGTTGGGACAACATTGATTAGGTATCCTTTTGTTTTAATGATGATAAATAAACCTTCGCAGCACATAAAATCACAAACGTTAGCCAAAAACCAAAACAACCTAAGTATTGGGCATGGCGCTCCAGCACGCGGCCAGTGCGCCAGAACTTGTCTTGGTTCATCTCGGTTTTTGAAAGTTGGCTTTCCCCTTACCCGGCAAATGTGGATCTTTCAATACAGGTATGTCTATGATATGTGTTTTATTAGGAACACTCGAAATGAGTTTTAGAATTAGCGGAATCCAAAATCACAACCACCCATTTTTGACAAAACGGCAACTTAAGTATTTTACCAAACACCTCTAGCCAAGGCTTTTCTAAACCTAGAAGACTCATACTTTTCACATGACATCAAGTGAAAGTATACATATAATGATAATCTGTATTTACGTTTTCTCTAATCACGTAACTAGTTTACTCCTTTATTGGTCAAACAAAGTCAAAGGTCCTTTTGCGTAAACGTATCCTTTTCCGATATGGGATATGCTTTACTATGATGCAAAGTACTTAGTTTGTTTGCATCAAGATAATTATTGATTGCGTCAAGTTGTAGGAAATCACGAATTATGATATTATAGATACTTAACATTTGAGTTGTTTGGGAATATGAGTATTCTTTGATTTTATTGTCCGATACACAACCCATAATCATCATTGTTAATTCTTTTCTTTCTTAATGACAATGTGATTAAACCTTAATCAAGTATTTGATTATCTCCTACACCAAATAAACCTTTCAATCGTTTCAAAAAACCATTCAAACCTTAACTTAAACATTCACTAGATATTCCTTTACACACCTTGTACTTGCATGTACTTTTTGTCTTCCAACATTCCAATATTCTGCATATCAACCTCTTTTTCACTACATTCTCTCTTAACCACTAAGATTTGAACACATCACCCACTTTCCTATTCACTCTCCTATCCAACTCACTACACTCACACACACCGTATTTTGAATTAAAAATACACACATCCTCTCACATTCTTTCCCTTATACGCACTCAAAGCTTCCTCTACACACTTTTCTAACTCACACACTCACTAAACTTCCTTCACACACTTCACTCACTCATACTACCTTCAAATTTGAATCCAAGAAATAGACTCCTCATCACATCACTCTCATATCATATACAACTTAAACTCTCACTTACATACATACTTACTTACACACTCTTACATTCAAATTTGAATCCCAAACATATGCTCCCCATCACCTCAACATCACATCCTTACAACCCATCGTCTCTCTATCACATCCATGCCGACTCACTCTCTATACACCCTCTTCTTCAATAATAGAATATTCTTTGATACCTTTGACATATTCCCTTCTTAACCTAACCATGCCAACACCTAACCAAACCATGGTTCAACCTTAACCAAACTTCTCTCATACTCTTCCCTCTCACATACATTTGAATTCAAATTCTTCCCTCTCTCTTTATCTCACAACATCCACACTTCCTTTCCAATAAAGGAATATTCAATGGCATATTATTTCTCTCTTATCTATGCCATGTGAGGAATACCCAAACAACCCCTACCTAATTATCCTTTCTCTCTTTCTCTTTTTGATAATTGGTTTTACTAAAACACTTCACAAAATAATTTTTATCAAATGGCTATTTGAGTTGGTTGACCTTGAGGATGAATAATGGAAAGATCTAATGTGTGAAGTACAATTGGGGGTTCAGCAAGGTGGTCTGGCGCGCTGCTGGTGCTCTGACACGCCAACGATGCGCCAACCTCGGTAAATGTTTTCCCATTTGGGACTTTGGCCTATAAATACTCACCCTTGCCTATTGTATTACTCACCCCTTTCCATTCATTATTTCGCTCTAATTTCTTTTATATCTACCCTCTAATTCTATCTTGTGTTCTTAATTTATCAGTCTATCACATAACATCTTTGGAAGAACACATACTTTGCAAGGGAAGAATCACAAGAACCAAATCCACTCTTGTGATTGTGTCGAGGGTCTTATCCTATACCCTTTCTATTACAATCGAGTCTCTAGGTTAGGTTAGGTCTAGATTGAACAATCAAACATTTATTCATTCGATTTGGTTGTAAGGGAAGTCTTGTGTCTTGGTGACCAAGCCTAGATCTTTGGAGATCTAGTTGGGGTTTGATACTTCCTGTGGAAGTCTTTGTGGTCTTTGTGGGAAGTCGAATCACGAGATTCTTTTGGGTGGTTTCTGAGGGTGGAATACCGTTGGGAGTAACTCTTCTTTGTGAGCGCTGGTCTTAGTACATATTGGTTGAGTGAAGTTGTAATGGTTTCTAGTCCACCGAAAGGATTATACTTAATGAATAGTATCCTATAGTGGATTCATAACTCGGCGTACGAATGGTATAAACCCCTATCCTGAACCATTATATATCGTGGTGTCTCTTTACTTGCTTTATATACTTTGGTTATGATTGTGGTTGTTGTATTTGTTGTATAACCACAAGTTGATCTTTGAGGCTTGAAGTCTTTAAACTTCGAAGAAGCCGAAAAGACTGTATTCACCCCCTCTACGGGTCTACAATTGGTATCAAAGTGGGATACCCAAGTTTTTGAGCGTTAAAACCTTCTCGATAAGTCGTTTTAAGTCAAAAACTTCTTTTTCAAAAATTTAAAATACCTACCAAAATTTTTGAAAAAGTTGAGTATTGATCTATGGCTCAAGAGAACTATGTCGAGGGGTGTTCTATGCAAAGACCACCTTTGCTAGAATCCGATGGCTTTTATTTTTGGAAATCCCAATTTGAGACCTATGTTAGGTCTAAAGATATTGACTTGTGAAAAATAATCCAAAATAGCAATTTTGTGTTCATGGTGGAAGATCCGGAAATAAAGTTGATGGTGGAGAAGCCATATTTGGATTTAAAAGATGATGAGTAAAAGAAGCTTGGCAAGAATGATGAAGCCAAGATGACGATCTACAAGGCCTTACCTCGAAGGGAGTTCGAGATGGTCTATATGTGCAAGACCGCAAAGGAGATATGGCATACTCTTATCATTACTCATCAAGGTAACTTACAAGTCAAGGATTGCAAGTCGACTTACTCATTCAATAATATGCGAAGTTTTCGTACTCCGATGAAGAAACTATTGACAATGGCTATACATGTTAGGAATTGGAAATTCCATAATGAAGTGTCGGTCACCCCAAATATAATCTAGCATAAGTTAGCTCGTAGACATATCGTTATTTACGTTTTTTTGTAGTCAATTAGTTAGTTGTTAGCTTAGTTATTAGTTTAGTGCAACACCATGGAGGAAGGACGGGTCTTTACCCATCAGATGCGATCCGGCCGACAGGTGGGAGGCGTTTAGCTTGTAACTATAAATACCCTTCCCACTAAGGGAAGGGTGGTGCTTCTTTAATCTAACCTTTCATTTTTGATTATTTCTCTCTCTAGAAACACCCTCTCCTCTCTTCATTTCTCTAAAACAATGGCATACTTGTTTAATCATAATCCTAGACCACCCGAATCATCAAACAACATAAATATACGATCTTACAAATGGTATCAAGAGCCATGGTTTGATCACTCATCTTTCATGTTCTTGGATTTTAGTGGATTTCATAAGGTTTTTGGGGTTGAATGAGTTTAGAGTAGATTGTATCATTTGGTTCATTTCTAGTGTTAAAGTTTGGATTTTGATTGTACTTTTGTGTTTAGAATCATCATATGTGCTTAGGTTTTGAATTGGAAGGCTTGAATCATCGTGGTTGGGTTGTTTTTGGATTGAAAAGTAGTAGTTTTGAATATAAGCACGAAGCGAGTTACGGCCTCGTAGTAATTGTTCTTGGATGCGAGTTGAGTTGCTCTTTGAAGCGAGTTGTCACTAGAGCGAGTTGTCACTTAAGCGAGTTGTCGCTTTAGTAAGTTGCTTTGGAAGCGAGTTATCTGTTTCAGCGAGTTGTTACTTAAGAGTTGTGTTCTAAGCGAGTTGTCAAGAAGCGAGTTGGTTTTAAGCGACTTGACTATTGAGCGAGTTGTCTCGTATGCAACTTGATTCCATGCGACTTGTCTATTAAGCTTAGTTGTCCTCAAAGCGAGTTGATCGTGTCGACTTGTCTAATACACTACTTGTCTATTGAGACTTGTCACTTCTTCGTGCTACATTTTACGGTTGTTCTTTGATTTAGTAAAATCCGTGAAAGAATCTATTTTCGGTTTAATCAAAGAATAGTAAAATTACGAGAATATGATATTTATGTTATGGCTTACACCACCGATCCATTAATTATCAATGTGCTCAAACTATATGAATCGGTGGATGCAGACAAAGTACGTACTACTCAGAGAGCTTAACCATGACTGACTCAACCAATGATGATCAAAACACTTCGTACTTTGAGTCAAATCCTAAGGAATTACACCAGCTAATGCTGCAAAATGCCTTGCTAATGGAATGCAACATTGAGCCCTACCAACTACTTCACTCTCATCTCTTACAGTTCTTATCCACAACTATGGATCGAACATGTAGTGCTCTTTTCCGTCAGGACTTATCTACATTGACGAGAACCTTGCTGATGAACTTAGAACTATTGAAGCTTCAACGTACCAAAAGGAAGGTATTAAAAGATGATTCCAATGCTGCACTTCAGGTCATCCACAACCAATTCCAGCCATTCATCAATAGGGAATATTCCGCAGACTTCGATCAACACTTGACTGGAATTTCTTTCAAGAAACATACTAGAATGGAAATTCAGGAGTTCATCAATACATTTATCCGACTAATGGATAATGTGGAAAAGTACATTGAGGAAGCTGCTCAAGAGGATGATTACGTGAACGAGTGTCAAGTGCAATTAGGAGATAGTGGTGAAAAGTCGGGTAATGTTTCAGTTGAAAGGCCGGGTGTTGCTGAATGCAGAATATCAGATACAACAAAGAATGATGTAACCAAGCTCGATAACTCACGTCACATTTGATGTGGATGCACATGTCGGGACCGGTGGATGAGCAGGTGTCATCCGATGAGGTATCCTTAAGCTGCTCAACATAATGCATCGCTAATGTACCTAAACAAACCGATCTTAAGGCTAAACATGATTCGGATGAATGTTCCTGGTTGAGACCGAGTCTAGAATTTTTAAAACAAATGAAATGGTTGAAAAGGGTTTTGATGAACTTTCAAACAAATACTCAATTCTCGAAAAACAACAGAATTCCTTAGAAATTGCAATACAACGAAAAGAAGAAAGTTTTCTTGCTACAAAACCTTGCATAAATGGAATTCCATAATTTCGAGAATTTTTGAAATTAAATAGTTAAAACCCGACTTGGACAAAGACTCAACCATATGTAATGAAAATACAACTCGGATCGCATAAGAAAAGTAATATAGGGATGAACAATCTTAAATGTGAGGTTAGTGATGCGATTAAATCTAGGAATGATGAATTGGCTTTATGTGTGACCAAGCTATTAAGAGAAAATGAGTCATTGAGGAAGAACTTATTAGAGAATAATACCAAGCTGTTAGATCAAACTAACTCCTTGTTGGTGGACATTGATGCCCTCAAAGCCCAAATTCAGGATAAGAGCTTCACCATTGTTGCTTTAAAAAATGAGCTTAGGAAAACTATTGGAAATAGAGTGAACACTAAGTTTGCAAAATCATCAACCTTGGGTAAGCCAATTGTAAGTAATAATACAGAACGATCTGTAGTTAGGCAGCCCAATGCATTTAAATCAGAAAAATTTAAACCATCAAAATCTAAGCTTGCCTCCCAAGTTGATGAAAATATAGTTTTGTCAAAATCAGTCACTTCACTAATTCATTCCGATATGATGAATAACAATCCCCAGCTTAATGATCGAAGCTCTAAGATCAGGAATATAAGGAGATCATCTAGACCACATAAGAAGCATCAAATGGCTGACCACTCCCCTAAGAAACATACTAATTGCAAAAGGACCAATGTTCAGAACAGGAAAATGGTTACATCTTCTTCTGAAACTAAAGGATCTAACTCTGCTAGCTGTTGTTTTAAGTGGATTCCTACTGGTAGATTATTTAAGTTCACAAGATCCAAACGGACTTACTCACCTAGATCTTGTCTTAAGTGGATGCCCACAGGGAAAATCTTCAAGAATGTTGGACTCAAAGGGATTCCTATCAATGATACTCCTAGGCCTGAATGTAAAATATCCAAAGATGAGGACATAACTGCTACTATCCCCTCAAAATGTCATTCCACATATGCTATTAGTGCAGATACTCCTCAGTCTTTTTAAGGTACAATGCTCAATTCAATCATGAACATCATGACACGGTTCCCAATAGAATCAAGAGGCGCTCACTCAGGAATCGTAGCTAGTCAGAATTAACGTACCTCGTACTTTGACTCCTGATCACCTCTACTCGTGACTCGTTCCCATTAATTCTTGTACAAATTTATCCGCATTCTAAAAAAAAAAAAAAAAAAAAAAAAAAAAAAAAAAAAAACTTCACACTACATTTATTTTTCTACACTAAATTTAATTTTACACAAAATTGAATAAAAGATATATCTTTTCTGTCATCGATAACATCTACGAACCTAGAAATGACATTTAACAATGGCACGGGGCTTTAGATGAAGTTCGAACAGATTCTTTAAATTTTTACTATTACTTGTCCTAATACTCACATTCTTAAGTTGACTAAGATTCACGGCAAGGAATTGATTCAATCAATGATCACTTTCTCACTCGTATCATTGATTGAGGGGGAGAGTTGTATCTATTGGCTTATGTTCCCCATGTCCCTTTATGTGTGCCTGTGTCAGTTATCTTGCTTGTGTGTCTTGGTTGTTGCATGCTACTTGGAGTGATTTAAGTTGCATAATTTTATGTATTTTGAACTGATGTGCTTGTCTCTTAGGTTATGCAAAATGATAAGTATCTTCATGTATGCGTGTTGTTAGAATATGATTGTATATGCGAGTTGATGAATCTCTTAATGCATGCGAGTTGAACTTCCAGTTTTAACATGCGAGTTATTAAGTATAGGGACTGAATGTGTCAACTCTTGAAACTTTTTGTTTAAGTAAAGCGTGTTAATAAATGGTCAAAACACTTGGTACTTTGGTCAAACGTGTTTCATCATTCTCTCTCTATTCACATTCTTCAAAGCGAGTTGTATAACTTGTGATTGTGTGGTAGGTTATCTAATTTGCTATACATGCTTCTATCATGATTATTATTAGATCCACTTCCCTAATCTTAACCAATCATGCAGATTTCATCAACCTAAATCGTTTCGATCTAAAACCGTTACTAGGTTTGATTCATGTTTTTTTTAATTTAATTGATATTGGGTTTAGAGATAATTGCTTAGGGTATTCATTGTTATGATCTGAGATTGTCTATATGTGTGGATAATGGAGTTAGGTTATTTTGGTGCTTGTTGCGTATTAGATAGACTCATATGATTTGGTTGTAGGATATGTTATAAACAATGGATTAGGTCCTTTGAATGCTGCTTTCTTGAGTTTGTGGTTCATCCTTGTGGCAAATATCATGTCCTCTGTGTAGGAGTTTGATAAACCGGGTCTCTCGTTATACATTCTTATATGCGAGTTGCCACTGGTTGCTTATATGCGAGTTGCCGTACGTTATTCTTGAAAGTGAGTTGTCCCTAGTTGCTTATATGCGAGTTGCATTAGTTGTTTTTGTATGCGAGTTGTCTTTTGCTTATCAATATATGCTAATTGCTATATGCGACTTGTCACATACGTTTTGACGTATGCGAGTTAATACACATTGTAACCTATGCGTGTTGAGTAATGCGAGTTGTTCATACCTTTGACCCAAAGCGAGTTGATGAAATGCTGGTTATCTTATGCGAGTTGTATCATGCGAGTTGTCCATATTGCTAGCTGTATTAACTTACAACGTGTTCTATGCAACTTGTTCAAAGTATAGATGTGTCCATGCAACTTGTTTTGTATATCTTTTAATCTAAGTCTCTGCATGCTGATTACATTTTACCATTGATGTGCATCTTATGTCTCCATCTTAGTCATATCGTGCTTTCTTCGTATATTGTTTATCACTGTCAAAGAACTTATGATATGGGGTAGATATTTGGTCAAAATTGATAACTTTGTCTTCCCTAACAAACTTTCCGGATATTGTTGTTGTTGTATGTGTGTTACTCAGATCTCAATGGCAGACACCACATCCTCTGAGAACCTTGCTACCACTGCACCAACCATTGTTCCTACTGATGAGGAAATACTTCCATTTGCGGAATGGGTAACAATAGCTAAGAGCAACTAATATATAGATGTTGATAGAAGCTAACATAATCCAATTTACCGACTGGCTATTGACATTTTGAAAGACACCAACTTCTTTGGAGCCTTAACCAAGCGTTGCACTATGCCTTCCATTTATCTTCAACAATTCTGGAACACTGTTACATGGGACAAGATAACTGCTACATAATCTTGTAAGCTTGAAGACAAGTGGTATGACATCACCGTTGAGACTCTCAGGAATGCTCTTCAGATCACACCAAGAGACCCCTCTAATCCATTCGACATTCCACCCACTACTGAAGAACTAATAGAGTTTGTCAATGAATTGGGATATCCAGAAAAGCTAACTAAGATCTCTTCTCTCATCAACGCAGAAGTATATCAACCATGGAGAAGAATTGTAACGATCCTCAACTTATGCTTGACTGGTAAAACGTCAAGGACAGACAGAGTAAGAGCTCCTATTCTGCAAATTCTATGGGGGATGGTAAAAGGGAAAAACATTGATTTTCCTGAACGTATTTGGGAAGAATTCTCCTTGTCTTTAGACACATTTATCACTGATAGACTAAACTCTCTGAATAAAGTCAAAGGAAAAAAAGGCCTTGGCAAAAGAGTGATTCCCAGCATCAGGTTTTCAAAGCTCATTATCCAGCATCTGCAATAGATTTACAAGTTTACTCCACGGTGAGTCACCCTTCATGAAGCCGTGATGAATTCATTCTTGGCAACTTAAAATATGTTGCGAGAGGACATGACAAGGAAATCTTTGGAATGCCTATCCTCAAGCTCTTCTTACGGAAAGAATTAAGAAAGCGATTACTCAAGAGATACTTAAGAAGGCCTCGTGTGAACCGATGATGACACACCAAACCCTACTTCCACACAATCCAAATCTATACAATCGAGTCTACTACTCAAGTCTTCCCGAAGAAGAAGAAGAGACGATAGCTCAAGATTCTCGACTCTCCGTCTCTAAAGCAAAAAGGAGAAGGACAGACCGGAAAGGGTAAAGATAAAGGAGAGATGAGATTCTTGGATGAAGGCAAGCGACACTACAACAAGGAATCGATTGAGCTTGAAAGTCTCAGCAGACCACCAATACAACCAATGGGAGGAGGTGTTACGAGAACACATGCGGCAAGACGTCAATCAACTCCGTTCGCAAGGTAAAGGAAAAGGAATTGCGGTGAAGAAGGCATGTTCAAGCGGCTCGGATGTTGTTAACTATCTCTCTCGACTCAAAGCGACAAATCAATTTGAGCTTAAGAAAAGAAGCATTGAATCATCCTCGACTCAAGAACATTACAGGTGGAAAGGATGTGTCGATACGAAGGATACTCTTGCTTCTAGAAACACTCGGTCGGAAAGTCGAAACAACACCTTCATCAAGAGGTTCCGGTGCTTGAGGCGATATTGAACAAGTGACAGCAGGACATATTACGAGATATTGAGGCGATAAGCGTTGGAAGGCTCGGGGAGATCCACGAGCAAGACACGAGGATCACCTCCACGGAAGAAGCAAACATGTCCACGGGATCATTGTCATCGAAGAATAATGAGCGACTTTACGTATGGTGATCAATTCCTAAAGGCGGACCCTCGGATATCGAATCGACAAGCAAAACGATGAAAAGGAGAAAGTTAGGTCTATGTTCTCGGATTAACTATTCAACAAGACACATCTACCATTCCTCGATGTCAGCACCTATAGTCGCTCATCATCTACTATTCCATCAATCTCGCTTCACCACTAACTCACCTTTCGGATAACCGCACTTCCACCACCGAACACGCTTGGTTCCACCACCGTTGTCAATATTAGTGACCTTTGTCACACCACCGGCTTCACCACCTCCAGTTAAGTCTTCAGAGCAACTACTGGCAAAAGCACTTAAAAGAATCAAAGTCCTCGAAAAGCACCATTTGCCCGAATCCGTCATGCAACTGGATCATCGTGTATCCAAGCTGGAGAACCTCAACTTCGATACTGCTGTAGCAGATGCCATTGAAGCAGAAGTTAAAGATGCTGTAGAATGGGCAATGCAAGCTCCACTGCTTCAATGGTTTAAAGATTTGCCTATTTCATATATGAGAGCAGTTCTTTCAGATAGAATGTATGACGCTAACGAACATCTGGATGAGGTCCATAAGAAGTTATACGAGGCTCTCGAAGAATCGATAAAGCATGATAATTTTGCAGTTTCTGGAGGACATTCGAGAAAGAGAGGCAAAGAAGAAAAGGAGGATTGTTCTGATGGAAACGTTGCATAGAGGTCCTAAATCTCCACCACCCCTCCTCCTCCAACTGGTGGAGCTGGAACATCTGGAACTGGTGGATCATTTGGCGCAGCTACCACTTAAAAGACAACACCTCCAACGCCTCCACCAGAGTCTTCACAACAAAATGGGTCATCAAGTCACATATGGGAGCAACCTATCCGGCAAAATCATCGGTGAAGGTAATGTCCTTCATGACTCCATAGAAATTACCAATGTTGAGTATGTTAGTGGTCTAAATTTTAATTGATTAGTGTTAGTCAGCTAAGTGATGATGATTGTGAGGTTAAATTTACTAAAGTCGATTGTACTATTAGTAAAAATGGTAAAGTGCTTGTAGAGGTTATATGAGAAATAACTTGTATACTTGCAAGTTGGGAGATAACTCCAAACAACACATGTGTCTTGCATCCATGGTGGATAACTCAACGCTTTGACATAGGATGTTAGGTCACACCAATATGAGGTTAGTTTAAAACCTAGCTTCCAAAGAGCTAGTAAGGAACTTACCAAAGTTGAGCTTTGAAAGACATCATTATGGAACATGTAGTCTAGAGAGTTAAGGACATGCAAACAATAGGAATAGGAATGAAGTGTCAACTAATAAGATTTTAGAATTGTTACACTTATATTTGTTTGGGCCATCCCCAATTCAAAGCTATTGAGGTAACTTCTACACTTTGATGATTGTTGATGACTATTCAAATTATACTTGGGTGATATTTTTAGAATCTAAGGATAATGCTTTAGGAAGATTTGATATTTGTGGAAAAAGTTTGAAAACATACTTGATTGTTCAATTATTTCAATCGTAGCAAATCAAAGTAGTGAATTTGATAAATTGAAATTTGGAAGCTTTTGTGAACAACATGGAATATCTTATAAATTATCGGGCCCGTTCACTTCTCAATCGCTTGAGATTTTTGAAAGAACACATCGTAAGTTACGAAAGATGAGTCGTGCAATGCTTGAAAGTTTAAATTATATATAATTAATTCTTTTTTTTTAATAACAAACTTTGTTTACCAAATATCTTACAAATATCTAGCGATTTCATTAATAAAAAATATACATATGAGGAGGCCGCCGGATTACGAACAAAGCAGGCGATAATGATATACTTTTAACATACGTACGATTTTATAAAAAATATTAAAGTTTAATATTTTTTTAAAAATGCACCCTTAACCTACCAATGACTAAGAAGAAAATAGCCAAATGCTACATATTTTGTCCAATGTAAAAAAACAAGTATCTGTAGGCGTTTGTAATGTTTACAACAACTTAAGTAGATAGATGTATCTCGACTTCCATAAAATTTTACCAAGTAGTTAATCATAATATTAGAATTTTTAATAGTACAATTAAATTTATTGCCCACAAGGTATTATAATCATGCTGGATAGCAAAAAAGCTCCGCCGCAACACATAAGTGCAACTTTTCTCATTATTATTATTAAAATATTTCTTTTATTATTATTAATTATTAATATTATATAATATTATTATCAAATTGTACTTTTATTAATTTATTAATGTTTCTAAATTACATTATCTTACGAGTCTATAAAAAACAATGACAAATTTCATAAATTACAATTTAAACACATTTTAATTCTTTCAATTATAATTCATTCAATTACAATTTTTTCAAGTTACAATTTCTTCAAAAATATTATGTGAACCAAACACAATCTCATTTATAAGATGAGTTGAAGCCCAGTTAAAAGCATTCGTGAGATAGATTGTATAATATAGGTGTTACCGTTCTAAAAAAATATATATATATATATAAAATGGTTATAGAAAATTGAAATTACTAATTGTATGCATTAAAGTAATGAAAAGGAGAATTTAGAGCAAAGTAATTAATTAAAACCGAACAACGTGGGAGGAACAAGTAAAGAACCCAAAGCGAAAACCAAAAGAAAGCAATCGTCGTAGTTCATAATCATCATCGCTCCTCCTCATCCCTCGAATTTAGGGATTTCATTTTCCTAATTTTCTCACCTTCTTTTCAACTCGATCTCTGCTCTAATACCTTATTTTCACACTTAATTTCATCAATAAGCTGTTTTTAATCACAAATTAAGCTGTTTTATCAGAGAGTGTGCTCACTGATTTTATCAGTGAGCGACTTTGCCTATTTTTATGTTCAAATACTTGTGAGGGACAATTGGGTTAATTTCGACCCAACGCAAATCCTACTAAAAATATGAGTAGGAGCACGCGTCCCAATGTCTTGAGTTACAGAGAACTTTCGGATCTGCTTCAGTAAGGTCACCGCATCCTTCTCAAGTTCCCCAAAAAAATAGAATGAGAAGGGGAGACACCCATATCCAATATCCGCGCATTTAACCTCATACTTGACACGTTTATGTTGTGCGGCCTCAATTACCGCACGTCCAGATACAAAATCAACCATACGAGTTTGTGTCAAGGGCGATGGCCCTGTCAGATCGACACATACATCAAGCCCTCCGTCCCACGAGTAGAGCAACAAATCAGCTGAACATAAGGGTTGGTCCCTTTCTCTAATAAGCCCTATATCAACTTCTTTACGAGCTGAAATCCTTGACCGAGAAAAGATGTCAACAAGGGTATCGCGCACCACGTTATCCCCGTGTTTAATACCAATAATATCAGCACACGATACAACTTGGTCCCCATAAATATCCCCCGTAAAGACCCTTGAACAAGCTGAGCACAACATTTGAACAGAGACTAGGGGAACACCTGGTCGATAGCATAACACACACCGGTAGGTCCTAGCATTCATAGTTTGTCCCAACCCAGAGATCGGAACCACCTTAAGCCAGTCCGAAGTGTAATCCTCTATTTGTGATTTCCATGACGCCATCTGTTGAGTAGATAGTGAAAAAGTGGATTCAGCCATTTGGGTAACACGCATGAAATATATGTCTGCCAGTTTCTTCATGACTTTTGAGGCAACGATCTCACTTGGATTATTCAAAAGGTAATCTTCATTTTTGCATTAAAAGTACACAAGGCATAATCAAAAGAATTATACTTTTACTAATTTATTAATATTTTTTTAAATTACATTATCTTGCGAGTCAATCAAACGAAATGACAGACTTGATCGATTACAATTCTAACAATTTCTTAAAAAAATTATGTGAACCAAACTCCCCTTACTTATTATACATATAGCTAAAAGGCGGGGATTCGATGTAGTCGCGACACGTGTCGCAACGATTTATTAGTAGCTTCATGAGTTGGCGAGAATGGTCATGAGGTTCGTGTGTCGCTGCAACTTAAGTCCAAACATTAATTGCAAAGTTTACAACTTGGCAAAACGGTCACGAGGGTTTGTGTGTCGTTGAAAGTTAGTCCAAACATTAAATGTAAAGTTTACAACTTGGCAAGAACACCGAATTTTAAGTGTCGCTACAAAATAAGTCTTTTTAAACGTCCATTGCGTCGCGCGGGTTCTATTCGTTAATCTCATTTATAAGATGGTTATAAAAATTGAAAATTCTAATTGAAAGCATTAAAGTAATGAAAAAGAGAATTTAGAGCAAAGTAATTAACACCGAACAACGTGGGAGGAACAAGTAAAGAACCCAAAACGAAAACCAAAAGAAACAGTCGTCGTAGTTCATAATCATCATCAGCTCCTCCTCATCCCCTCAAATTTAGGGATTTCATTTTTCCCTAATTTTCTCACCTTCATTTTCAACTCGATCTCTGCTCTAACACCTTATTTTCACACTTAATTCCATCAAAAAGCCGTTTTTAATCACAAATTAAGCTGTTTTTTCACCAATAAGCTCGTTAATTCAGTTGATGAAATTGAAATTGAAATTGAAGGTGTAATTGTTCAATTGAAGTCATTTGTGTTTGGATCTGATCCTTAATGGTATGTGCTGATTAATTTAGTTGAATGTTGACTATGATCTGTGCTTAATTTGTATATTTTGATTTTTTTTGTGTCGGTTAATGATATGTTAATAAATGTGTTATTTTTTTTCTTTTCATAAGTTACTATTAATATTATTATTTATAAATATTTTTAGTTGTGATAAGATGACGATGGTTTGATTGGTTAAATGTTAAGACTTGAAATGGAAATGAGTTTTTGTAACAGATTTTTTTAAACGATTCGCGTGTTCGTATATGGATATCAATTGAATTTGGATATGTATGTTGCGAGAATGTATATAGTATAGAAAGCTTTTTAATGTGACATGAAATTAACTTTTTTTTGGTGCAAATTGCGAAGCTCTTTGTTTTAGCGATTTAATAAAATATGGGACCTAACCTATTTTGATATATTACGAGTAACTCTGTGTATACATATGATGGGATGGTATAGCAGTGGAATGTGTAGACTTTTTGGTTTATGTCGTTCACGTACATTTCTAGTCATTTTGTTTCTTGGATGATTTGTGTTCGATATTAGCGATATAAATTTTTTGTAAAACTTCTCTTAGTGGACACTGGCACTTGTTAAAGAAAAGTTTTTAAAAAATATTTTGGGTGTGTTTGTAGGCGGCAGTCAGTCTAGGGCTTGGGTCGCTAGTCTGGGTGGAAGATCCAGACGAGGCTTGGCTAGATGGGGAAGTTATTGAAGTTACTGGCGATAACATCAAAGTTGCTACTACTTCAGGAAAGACGGTGAGTATTGTTTCTTAACCTCTGGCTGGTTTCTGATGTTAAATAGTTTAGATGCCGTTTATTTAAGAGGGTAGGATTTCTTATGTGTTTCGTCTTGATTCTATCGCTTGATTGTTGCCAAGTCATCAAATGTATATCCCAAAGATGCGAAGCACCGCCATGCGGAGTGGATGACATGACAAAGCTTGCTTATTTGCATGAACCAGGGTTTTAAATAACTTAAGATCTAGATACGATATTAACGAGATATCGTGAGTCCTGCTATTCCCTTTTCTTTGTGAACAAGCATCTCGTATATGTAAAAATGAGGCTTATGAGTTTAAATGGTCCTACCAGACTTATACAGGGAGTATATTAATTGCCGTAAATCCTTTCACAAGATTGCCACATTTATACGATAGCCACATGATGGCGCAATACAAAGGGGCACAATTTGGGGAGTTGAGCCCCCACCCTTTTGCAGTTGCCGATGCAGCATACAGGTACTGTTTCTCTAGAGTTAGCAACTCTTTCTTTTGACCCAAAACTACTATCACATGCTACCCCACCTACCTGAACAACCCTTATTTCCACCCTCCTCGCATTCATATATTAGTATGTTAATCAAGGAACTACAGTGCGTCGCATGAACCGAAAAATTTCATTATTCTGTTGCAGAGTGATGATCAACGAAGGATAAGTCAGTCAATTTTGGTTAGTGGGAGAGTGGAGCTGGGAAAACTGAAAGCACAAAACAGCTCATGCGCTATCTTGCTTACATGGGAGGTAGAGCTTCTACGGATGGAAGAAGTGTTGAACAGAAAGTTCTAGAGGTTTTTATTTTTCAAATAAAGTTCCAAGACAGTTTCTTTACTAAATGTCGTTAATGATCTAACTATTCTTATGCTTGCTTCGATGTTGTAGTCCAATCCTGTTTTGGAAGCTTTCGGTAATGCGAAAACTGTCAGAAACAACAACTCAAGGTGGGGATACCTTCGTTTTACTGTTACCTGGAAAATTTTGCATATTTTGTAGATTAATTATTGATACATGCATGTTGCTGTTGCTTCAGTCGTTTTGGAAAGTTTGTCGAGATTCAGTTTGATCAAAAGGGACGAATCTCAGGGGCTGCCATCAGAACATATTTGCTGGAAAGATCTCGTGTCTGTCAGTTATCAAAACCTGAGAGGAATTATCATTGCTTCTACATGCTTTGTGCTGCACCACCAGAGGTAGCATGTCTTCAACCAATTTGTTTTGTGACCAGAAATGAATAAAAAAGATGCTTATGGACCTTCAAAGAATCTTTCTACTTTTAGTGTGTTTTTTTTCTCGTTAGTGCTCCTTAAACAGACAAATTCAACCTGTGCTGTATATATCTGTTCTAAAAACAAAGTTAAAATAAAGTTGATGCTAGTGAGATTTTCGCTTTTCATTCAATATGACTTGGTTGCTTATTGCTAGTGCTACCGCTTCAGTTGATACCGTCGTGTATCATATGTGCTCTTTTCTGGTTCACCAATAAAGTTGAAAAATTTACATGGTTTTTTAAACATGAAAGTTAATTTGGGTGCTATTTTTTCTTATTTTTTTGTTTAGGTTGCATTCTTTATATCTCCGTCTTTAATGTCGTTTCCTGAACAATCGTTTGTATTATGTTTCCAGGATCTAAAAAAGTACAAAGTGGGAGATCCGAAGACATTCCATTATCTTAATCAATCAGACTGCTATCAGATAGAAGGGATGGATGAAAGAAAAGAGTACATTGCCACAAGGAATGCAATGGATGTTGTCGGGATCACCTCTGCAGAGCAGGTATATTTACAGAAGCAATCTATCTAGAAAAAACTAAAAACGAAAAGCGTGAACTGCTGCATCTTAGGTTTTCTACTGTATTGTAATTTTGTTTACAGGATGCAATTTTTAGAGTTGTAGCTGCAATTCTTCATCTAGGGAACATAGAATTTGGAAAGGGAGAGGAAATGGACTCATCTACACCCCAAGATGAAAAATCATGGTTCCATTTAAAAACTGCTGCAGAACTTTTCATGTTAGTAATTGAATTTATATAATTGGCTAGTTATTTCAAAGTAAGAAACACAGGTATTTGTTCTAATAAGCTAAAGGTTTGTTTAGGTGTGATGAGAAACTCTTAGAGGATTCTCTTTGCAAACGTGTAATTGTAACACGTGACGAGACCATTACTAAATGGCTAGATCCTAAAGCTGCTGCTGACAGTAGAGATGCATTAGCAAAAGTTGTTTACTCAAGGTTATTCGACTGGTAAGCTTCATGCTGACGAAGCTAAATTTTCAGAAGCAAAAAGTAGCTGTATATTAACCATTATGCATTACAGGCTTGTTGATAGGATCAATAGCTCAATTGGTCAAGACCCAGACTCAAAATACATTATTGGGGTGCTGGACATATACGGATTCGAGAGTTTCAAGACAAACAGGTGCATGATATGCAAGAAACATTAATTACCCAATTAAACTAGTCATGTAAATTGGTTGGACCAAGTTATTCAGTATTAACACCATGTACAATGATTGTTACAGGGAATTCAGATTTTGCTTGTATGTTGCATGATAGCTTATGCAATTTTTGTTTACTCTTATTTGCAGTTTTGAGCAATTTTGCATCAATCTGACAAACGAGAAACTCCAACAACATTTCAATCAGGTTGCTTAGGAGTACTTAAATATTTTGTAGAGTCAGTTGTAAATATAAAATACAATATACCTATGCTTATTCAATGAACGCTTTCTGTTTTTCAGCATGTCTTCAAGATGGAACAAGAAGAATATACAAAAGAAGAAATCAATTGGAGCTACATTGAATTTATTGACAATCAAGATATCCTTGATCTCATTGAAAAGGTTTGATGTTTATGTGCTTATTTTCTACTCTATGTGGTGTTACCTCCACAGACTATATTTTAGTTGCTTAGGATAATAAATCTTGTATTTTCTCCGCTCTTGTTTGAGATTTTTGAATCATTGCGTACTCCTGTGATGAGATGATCCAGAACTACAAACTTAAATTTTTCTTATAGAAAACACAACAATATTATGTGTTATTATAAAAACAACACTTTTGCGTTTGTCATGTTAGATGATTTTTTTTTTTTTTTTTTTTAATTTTATTTTATTATTATTATTATTATTTTTTTTATGTATTTTCATTATATCATAATCCGATGACAAACGCATCACAAAGCAAAAGCAACACCAAACAATAAATTATAGTTGTAACAAAAGATGTATTTATCTTGATGATAAATTATTGTCGGTATTCAAGACTCAAATTACAACGCTATAATAAAAGCTATCTAAATCAATGGTTTTTATCATTTCAGTTCTGATACACTGTTTTAATATTGCACAGAAACCGGGTGGCATCATAGCTCTTCTAGACGAAGCTTGGTAAGTTAAAATCGGGAAACTTTTCTTCTCTTGTCTTTATCTTTATCAACGTATATAAAGAGTAATCCTATTAGTTTTCTATATACGCACACGGAATTCTACCATTTTGTAACAGATTGCTTGTGTTGTGCAGTATGTTTCCTAGGTCAACAAATAAAACCTTTGCAGAAAAGCTGTACCAAACTTTTACGAATCACAAACGTTTTGTCAAGCCAAAATTGTCTCGGACAGACTTCACGATTTGTCATTATGCCGGCGATGTAAGTTCCGCATAATACGTATTTCTTTCTTCTTGAAATCATGTAAGCTACTAATATCTCAAAATAAGAACAAATCCTGAATTATCTGGTTAATATGTATCTGTAGGTCACATATCAAACTGATTTGTTTCTGGACAAAAACAAAGATTATGTCATTACAGAACATCAAGCGCTATTGAGTGCGTCTAAGTGTGCCTTTGTTGCAAGTTTGTTTCCATCGTCATCCGATGATTCGCCAAATCATCAAAATTCTCTTCAATTGGTACACGTTTTAAGGTGTGTTCTCTAAAATCCATCTACCATGGATTCAACAACATGAACATGCATAAGTAACAAATTTTCTTCTTGTGTGTTTTTTTTTTTTTTTTTCCAGCAACAACTGACACAACTGCTTGAAACTCTGAGTTCAACTGAGCCTCATTATATCGTTGTGTAAAGCCTAATAATCTTCTCAAGCCTGCTATCTTTGAAAATCATAACGTCCTGCAACAACTGCGATGTGGGGTAAGGAGATATATGGGAATTTTCTTTCAGCTCTTTTTTCTGAATATAGTTTCTAAACATATTTTTTGAGACATGTTCTTATGTAATATAATTCAGGGGGTCTTGGAGGCAATCAGGATTAGTTGTGCCGGGTATCCAACCAGAAAACCATTCGATGAGTTTGTGGATCGGTTTGGCATCCTCGCTCCTGAAGTTTTGGATGGCAAGTAAGTTGATTGATCTTGTTCGATGTGGAAAATTAATATCTATTTGTCTGTGAATGGATCGATTGGGGTTATGCTTACTCTTATAGGTAAAATAAAAATTAGCTTAAAAGGAAAATCAAGGTCAAACAGGTCAAATGCTCCCAGAGTATATTTTAGTGCATAAACCCCTCCTAAATAGAAATGATATAACATTTGTAATCGTAATTGACACACTAATAACTATAATAACTCATCTTTGATAGAAAGTCTCAGTAGTTAGGACGGAAAGTGTAGCGAGTCAGATCAACACGTCTCACTATCTAGACAGCCCGACCTGTTCATATTATCACTAGTGGATCTTGCTTGCTGGTTTCTGAACACGTGAGTGTATGGTGAGATAATATAACTGACCCCGACTGTCTTTGTGACCAATCTATGATAGTAGCGATGAAATTGATGCTTGCAAGAGGCTGCTGGAAAAGGCTGGACTTGAAGGATATCAGGTTAGATAATTTTTTCTACTTGCAATATTTTATTTAGCAGTACTTTTTATGGACGCTGGAAAAACCCATTTACATGATTTAAGGGCTTCTTCAGCCATATCTATCTCTCTTATCTTAAGTAGAGGAAAAATATCACATTCCTCTGAATTTTGCTCATCTCCCCGACCATATGCTGGAAAAATTTAACTTTATTACTTATACTAGTTATAGTAAATTAGTGGATACTTGGTACACTAAAAATGTTATTGCAACAAAGTTTATAATGCACAACTAAATTTACCTTATAAAAATAATAATATTATAACCTTTAACCTGTATTTTGGTAAATTATAATATTGCTTTTAAATGTTCACTTAGTGCATTATGAAGTTCAGAACAAAGTTTTTTTTTTTTTTTTTTTCCTTCATGTAATATACGATAATGAGCTAATATATATCATGTTTTTGATTGCATTTAAGGTCTCAACGAGAGACAGTTCTCAGTGTTCTACTCATATGCCTATTTGACATTTAGTAAACCTTTAATAATGGTTTGGTGTGGACAATGCAGATCGGTAAAACAAAGGTGTTCTTAAGGGCTGGTCAAATGGCTGAGCTCGATGCTCGCCGAACTGAGGTGTTAGGTAGATCAGCTAGCATCATTCAGAGAAAAGTCCGTTCATTCATTGCTCGGAAAAGTTATATATTGTTACGTCGGTCTGTCTTGCAAATTCAATCTATTTGCCGAGGTACATTTTCTATTTTAAAGCGTGTTAATTTCATTAATTTAGACAGTTTTAAAGCATCTAACTTTGATCACTTATATTTTCATTTTGACCAGGTCAACTTACTCGCGAAGTTTACGAAAGCATGAGGAGAAGCTTCTAGTATAAAGATTCAGAGGAATTTGCGAATGCATATTGCCAGGAAAGCTTACAAAGAGCTTCAATTTTCCGCTATTTCTATCCAGACAGGTTTACGGGAATGTCTGCACGTAATGAGCTTCGATTCAGAAGGCAGACAAAGCAGCAATTCTTATTCAGGTCTTTGGTCAATCAGATATTTAGTTTAACTGATACTGAAACGTTGGTAAATTATGTTCATTTGACTCATTTTAATTGTTAACTACAGAGCCATTGTCGCAAGTTTTGGCCCAGTTGCACTATAAGAAGGCAAAGAAGGGTGCGGTTACTATACAATGTGCATGGAGGGAAAAGTTGCTCGTAAAGAACTTAAAAAGCTTAAGATGGTAAATTATTTCAGTTGTTGCTGGCATCATTATTTTTTTGATCGTCCGGGAAATGTAGTAGTTTTTGTTATTTACTGATGGTCTACGAATTATAGGCTGCTAGGGAAACTGGGGCTTTGCAAGCTGCTAAAAATAAACTAGAGAAGCAAGTTGAAGAACTGACATGGAGATTGCAGCTTGAGAAGCGTATGAGGGTAAGTGTACACACCAAGCTTTCATTTCGTGAAGTTGGGTCTCTATGAATGAATGTCTAATGACACTTTTTTCTTACAGGCCGACTTGGAAGAAGCCAAAACACAAGAAAATACAAAACTACAAACTGCGTTGCAAGATATGCAACTTCAATTCAAAGAGACTAAAGATTTGCTCATGAAGGAACGTGAAACGGTCAAGAAGGTAGTTGAAAGTGTCCCAGTCATCCAGGAAGTAGCAGTTGTTGACCATGATTTAACAAATAAGCTTTCTTCTGAAAATGAAAAACTCAAGGTAAGGCTGTTCAGCTTTCATGGTTCTTTATTATGTACTATGTGGCTAATTGCGGTACTTGAAATACCTTCTTCGTTAATATGTAATATCAGGCTCTAGTTAGCTCTCTAGAGAAGAAAATCGATGATACAGAGAAAAAGTACGAAGAAACAAATAAACTTAGTGAGGAGAGGTTGAAACAGGCATTGGACGCAGAGACAAAAATTATTCAGCTAAAAACTGCTATGCAGAGGTTTGTGCCCAATTGTTTTTGAGTAGTTACTAGTGTAATGCTGTAATTAATTGTAATTCTGGCAAATGACATTGTACTAAATCCGTTTCCTCATCCAGTCTCCAAGAAAAAGTTTCTGACATGGCATCCGAGAATCAACTTCTTAGACAAAAAGCATTGTCTACAACTGCTGCACGTATGACTGAATATCCACAAACTCCTGACGCTAAGGTGAGCTGTTTATATTTCTCATTCTCCTTCTTTTTTTACTTAAGTGCTAACTGTTTGCTAATTTTTTGGCAGATCATGGCAAATGGTCACTTCGGGAATGAGGTATGTAAATCAGTGTTATAATTGATGTGATGTATTATATTCATGTTAAAATATGTGGAGCTTGGATTTTTTACTTATCATGTTCGAGGAAATGTTTTTACAGGAGCCACAAACACCTGCTCGGAATTTGGCGAGTGAATTTGACAGCAAAGCTAAGAGACCACCAATTGATCGTCAGCATGTATGAAAAACAATATCATGATATCTATCCTTTTATTTTTGCTCTAGAATTTGGTCTGTAGTGTTATTTTGGTATTTTATTTATTAAATGTTGTTGCAGGAGAATGTTGATGCTCTTATTGAATGTGTTATGAAAGACATTGGATTCAGTCAAGGGAAACCTGTTGCGGCTTTTACAATTTACAAATGCCTTCTCCATTGGAAATCTTTTGAAGCCGAGCGAACAAGTGTTTTTGATCGACTTATTCAGATGATTGGTTCAGCGATTGAGGTGCTCTTTTAGAACTAGTTTAAATAACTAATAACAACCAAAATTATGTACACCGCATTTGTAGCAGTGATAAACTCTTTCTGAAACAGCTTCAGAAATATAGATGAATATCCCTACATTTCTTCTTTTCGTTAAGTTCCAGTAGTTGAATGTCCAAAACTATGAATTGATAATTACTCCGTATACTGGAATATGTGAAGTATAATGAAGGGTCGACTTATTGCAGGATCAAGATAATAATGAACACATGGCATATTGGTTATCAAATGCATCTACTTTGTTGTTCTTACTTCAAAGGAGTATTAAATCTGATGGTCCAAGTTCTGTTCGGAAAGCTCCAACTCCAACTTCATTGTTTGGGAGAATGACAATGGTATTGATACTTGTATCTTATTTTGCATTTTATAAGTAGGTCAAGGTGGCAAATGGGTGGCTCAGGTAGGTTGGATAACAAGTCAAATCAGTATATTATTGTACCACGCTAGTGAGGGATTGATCGAAACACTTTTTGTCCAAAAATTTAAGTTACTCCGTTGTTTTTAAACATTTAGTGTCTCAAATATGATTATAATAATTCTATATATTTTAGTGATAATAATTTTGAATAAAATAATTTAGGAGGTTTTATGCATGATGTATATACACTATGGGTGACCTTTTACCGGGTTGACCTGTTTCCTTATAAGGCAATCTTATATATTTTTACCTTTGTCAAGATTGCCACTTATAATTGGATGCTGCTTAATGCTTATTCACTCGATGATTTTGTTTGCTACTATGTACAGGGTTTTCGTTCTTCCCCGTCCACTGTCAACATTGCTGCAGCTGCAGCTGCACTTGATGTAGTACGACAGGTTGAAGCCAAATATCCAGCCTTGCTTTTCAAGCAGCAATTAACAGCATATGTGGAGAAAATGTATGGTATTATCCGTGACAACTTGAAGAAAGAGTTGGGGTCATTTATCACCTTATGCATTCAGGTAGACAAGCTTTAATTTATCCTTCCATTTGACTAGGGGCGGAAATTCAAACGGGTTTAAATTCAGATCGGCCCGTTATCCATTTTTTTATTTTACTGATTTTACCATCAGCAGTTAAATATAACATATAACAAATATATTCGTAACTAATTTAAGGAAAATCGCAACCTTTAAAGATTATAGTGTTAGTATGTTACCTACACACCAAAGTCACCATTTCACATTAACACAAGGATATAAAAGTATACACTATACTCTTTTACTTTTCCTGTTAACTTTAACGGCTAAATATCCCGCATTTTAGGTTAGGTTTGATGTTCCGTTCTGTGTAAGAATACCTGTAAGATTGGAAGTAGAAACCTAGGGTTTATGCATTAAAATTAATAATTGGAGAAGAAGGTTTTAAAAGACATTTTCAACCCGTTTGACATGTCCCCTTTCCACTTCTTTTATGACATATTCAACCCCTTTGACTTGTTTGACACGTTCCGTTTTTAGTTATTTTTAATTTATTTACACGTTTTATTCATTGGAGATATAACATAACCTTTTACAACCTATTTCTTAGTAGATGGGTTCAACGTGACTCCTCTACTTATAACCATACATTCAAAATCCTAGTCTCACAAGTCTTCGAATCGTAACATAAATATATGTTGCAATTGTCAAAACTGCAGGCACCACGAGCATCGAAAGGAGTGTTACGATCCGGACGGTCCTTCGGAAAAGATACACAATCCAATCACTGGCAAGGCATTATTGATTGCCTGAACACACTCCTCAGTACATTGAAACAAAATTTTGTATGTATCTTATTCGTTGCCCACTTAATTGTTAAATAGATGTTAGAATACTTATGGCAGTTGCATTTCAGGTGCCTCCTATAATTGTCCAGAAGATATTTACTCAAATTTTCTCATATATTAATGTACAACTATTTAACAGGTGAGTTTATCCACTTTAGTTTTCATTCGCTGTTATATTTCTTGAAAATACTGCTTAATTTCATACTGTATATTTTCACTATGCAGTCTTCTTTGCGCCGTGAGTGTTGTACTTTTAGCAATGGGGAATACGTTAAAGCCGGGTTAGCAGAGTTGGAGCTATGGTGTGCTCAAGCAAAAGAAGAGGTAATGCCTTACTAACATTCAAATGCTATTGTGTGTGTATAGCAGTGAAATTATTCCATGAAAGAAAATAAAAACATAGAAAGTGATGCATTAGGTCTTTCAGGGTTGTGTTGATCCTAAATTGAACTAATTACCAACTGTAACAAATATTCTTTAGCTGATGAAGCTACAGGAGTAAATGACACTTAAAATTGTTACATTAATCATGATCAACTTGATCTCTCGGGACAAGACATCTGTTACAAGTAATTTTACAGAAAAACTTCATAATGCAAAATTTTGCTTAATCACAATTCACAAACCAACCAAGAATTTCTCATAGCAAGTAGGAAAAATGCCATAAATTTGTTACCAAAGCTTTCATGTCTTTTCTCATGCATATAATGAAGTGATAGAGGTAGTCTAACAAGCGTGTAAAATCGTTATTGGTACTTGACTGTGCTCATGATAAGTCTTCTTCAATTGCAGTATGCCGGTTCAGCTTGGGATGAACTTAAGCACATTAGACAAGCTGTTGGGTTCTTGGTATGTACTTTCTTATAACAATTCATATAATATTTATTATATGCATATCGTTCTTTATTTCAAGATTATAATTTGCTCTATGTGTTTGTTACCCTCAGGTTATACATCAAAAGTATAGAATATCATACGATGAAATCATCAATGATCTATGCCCCGTATGTCCCCCTCTCTCTCACACACACACACACACACATACACCTGGAGACTTGCAGAATGCGTGCATGTTTTCTTTATGGACTGACTTGTGCCATGTTTATTCACAGATTCTAAGCGTTCAGCAGCTGTACAGAATATGCACGCTTTATTGGGATGACAACTATAACACCAAGTGTATCTCCTGATGTAAGTTTTAGTGTCAAATATCTTTTAAGAGAGTTATGATGGATCATCCTTTCTAAAATTAAAATAACCTGTTTAACCAGGTTATTTCAAGCATGAGGATATTAATGACAGAGGACTCAAACAATGCTGCCAGCAATTCCTTCTTACTGGATGACAACTCCAGGTAAGTTGGGCTCATGTTAATGAAGTTAGATTGTCGACATACTCACACATTAACCATTCATGTTTCTGTATGCAGCATACCTTTCTCTGTTGACGATCTCTCCAGTTCCCTGCAAGTAAAAGATTTCACAGACGTGAAAGCTGCAGTAGAACTTGTCGAGAATCCAGCCTTCCAATTTTTACACGAGTAAAGGCCTTGGAACTACTTGAACATATTCTTATGTTTGCAAATATAGCATAAGGTTTGATTGTTGTATAAAGCTCCATTCATTATTTTATTTTCTTTATTTTTATTCTCGGTTAATCCCCTTTCCGAACTGTAAAAGTGTTACCTTAGAAGTCTTGATAGGAGCACACCGATAGTGAAGTGCCATATTTTTGGGTTCTTTATTCCTTTGAAATTATCTGCTACTGTGAGCAGCATTCTTTATAGGAGTTAGGATTATTATTTTGCTCTTGTCAAATGTTTGGGTTGTTTTATGTTCCACCCATTTTGAGTTCTTGTAATGAAACATATGATATAGTTACACAAGTTATATGAAAGTATTGTCATTCGAATTATCATATTCTTGCATATTATGAAGCAACACAAGCGGTTGCACTCATGGTTTTTAATTATATGTTATCTGCTTTTAGAGTAAATTGCATTTTTGATCCTTGTGGTTTGGTCAAATTGCATTTTGGTCTTTTTTTGCCAAAACACTGTCATATATTAAAAAAAAAAAAAAAAAAAAAAAAACCCACACAAACACAAAACACAAAAATCTTGATTCTTCAAGATCTATCATCCCACCGCCACTACCACTGACCACCTCCAACACAATCAAAACGCAGAAAGAGTTTGATAGATCTGAAAACACATGCTATTTATGCGTTCTCAGATCTATATACATACATGCGACGGGTGGAAATCACACACAATCACCCGTTTTCATGTCAACATCGGATCTGAAGGTGTTTAGATTGGTGAGTAGGGTTTAATTTGAAGTTATGTGTTGGTTTTGAAAAAGTTAATGAGCGCGAATATCATTGTGGGTTTACAAACAATAAGGTTTTAATCAAAGTAGGTGGTTTTAATTAAAGTAGGTATAGAAAGGGGATGTTTGGTTTAAGGGTATGGTTATAAAGGAACAACTTCTATTCTCATTATAGTTGTTTGGTTAGTTGGTTTCATAATTGAAAATGGAAATCAAACTCTTGAAACTAAGCATTTTCTATACCACCAAAGGTGAGGGTTTCAATACCCATTCCAATTACCATACCAATAGTGATTCCATTATAAACCAAACGCCTTTAAGGTTTTAATTTGTAGATGTGTTGGGTTTTTGTTTATTGACATGGGTGTTGTGTTTATAAGTGTGATTTTGTGTTTTTGTAGTGTTTGATTTAATTTTAGAAAATTGATTGAAGATAATGAATTTGGTTTTAATAAACATATCAGATTTTCAATTTAAAAAAAAGAAATATTCATGTAAATACTCAAGGGGAAAAAGACAAAGGGTATTTTAGTCATTCAACTTTGACAAGATACTGAATATGCATGCCAAAGTTCAAGATAGGGATGTTCACTACATTTTTTGAAAGGATGGGAACCAAACATGCAATTTAGCCAAACCACAAGGACAAAAAATGTAATTTACTCATATTTTTATGTGTATGAGAATGTACGGTCTTACATTCACTTCAACTGATGAGAATGTTCTCGCTTGGGACATCTGTGATAAATTGTGGTGTATATATGATTTAGTTTGTTTGCCTACAACATATTTTGTCACTCGAAAATGCAAAACAATGTAATTCAAGCATTGAAAACCTAGTAAAATCGATATTTTGTACGAAAAAAAAAGGCTACATTTACATATTCAATCCACTATATTAGAATATGTATTAAGACAACCTCCACCTTTGTAGAATCAAAATAAACCAAATAAAAGATATTGTTTATAATGTAGTGATTAGTTGCACTCTTTTAACTTCTCTTACATGAGTTCTTTTCCATTCACGGATTCAATTATGATTTTCTTGAACCTAAGAAAAATTACGATTGGAATGGATTAGAATTTATACTATCGCCGAGCATAATTTGATCAAGTGCATTTACTGAAAAATTATACATAACTCGAAACACTATTTATCCGGACTAGGTGAAAGGTCTTTCACAAAAATTAACACTACGTCGCAAAATTCTATTGGTGTCCCCACCCTCGATTCGTCCTTGCTATCATTTCGTATTCCCTAGAGTTGTGCCTTTATCTGCTTACGATTTTCGTTAAAGGTGTATAATGTGCGGTCCGGCGATAACATCAAATAATCACGATATTCTAGTGTCAATTTTCTTCTAATATGCTCATCATTTGTATTGTTTTACATGGATATATGATCTTAGACTAAAATACACGGTTGGTCCCTAAACTTGTCAAACCGCTTCGCGATGGGACAAAACTCGGCGTTATCATCGCCGGAGGTCCAAACCTTGGCCTTTAAATGCCAAACTCGTCCCTTGACAAGGATTGGCATAGTCAACTTTAATTTTCTGGATTTCCTTCGAGGGTATAATAGATGATTGGTGCTAAACAGTCAAGTCTAACAGACTAAAAACTGCTCAAACACTAATGCAATTAAGATCGAGGAATATAGGAATTCACGGGTCGTTAAGTCCCACGGAGGATGAATTGGTGTAAAACACTTAATCGGATGGTAGAATGATCACTAAGGATAGCGATCGATGGGTTTTGGATGAAAATTATACCTAAAGAGAAAATTTACAAATTAAAGCGACTTAAATGCAAATTAAAAGAAATAAAAGATAAAATCTATTAAATAAACGCTATCACTATTTTTAAAGTCGATGAACGTTTAAAACCTAAAACTTAAAACTTACGTTTAAAATAAAATTACGTCTACGTACAAAATAAAAAGTGAGTTTTAAGGAAATAAAAGGCCTATAAATATGAAAATGATATTTTTACAATCCTAATAATAAAATAAAATTATTAGAAAAGAAAATTATTTTATTACTATTTATTTATTTATTATTAATTAAAACTATTTATTAAGTATTTAAAATGCACTAAAATACAAGAAAATACAAATTTAACCTAGAAAAATGAAATTATAACTTGGAAAAATCTAAAATATGATAAAACTTATTTTAAAACTAAAATATATTTTTATACTTTTTATGTATTTATTATTAATTTAAAACTATTTAAAACTAATTAAAATGCTAAAAATACTTTTAAACTAAGAAAATTATGGAAAAATACTTTTTATTACTTTTATATTTATCTTAACCTAAGAAAATTGAAAAATCATTTTTTGGACTTTTATAATTTATTTGTATTAAAAGCTATTTAAAATGCCTAAAAGCTGTTTTTAATTAAGAAAAATAGCAAACAGTTATGAAAAATTATGAAAATTTCAGGAAAAGTCTATTTTAATCTACTGAATCTAAGAAAAATAGAAAACATGATCTTGTGTGTAGAAATAAGCAAATGCGTGCTGCTATTTATAAATAAGACTTGAAAAAGCCAAATGATAACCAAAACCACCAAACCTTCACGAAGCTATATTAAGCTAAAAGAACTTAAATGGAACAAGTTTTAACAAGCTTAAACCTCTGAAATACCAATTAGCACAGATTTGAGGTTTTGACTTTTAAGCTAAAACAGTTTTGTAAGCTACTTTGAGCTATGCACAAGCTACAAAATAAGTTGAAATGGAAAAACAGAAATTGGAACTTGTAAAAGACCTGGTTGGCTACCTAAAAAGAAAAGATGAAATCAAAACAAGCTAAAATGAGCTTTTGAGAAGTTTTTTTCAAAACCTGAGAACCCACTGAGCACAACTCAGTTAATACTGATTGAGTTGGGACCAACTGATAAGCACATGCAGCCCTGGTAAATAAGCTGCAATTGGAAATTTAAAACTTGGAACTTGAAAAGGACCAGGTTAACTATCTTAAAACCAAAAATCAGATACTGAGAAGCTCTTATGAGCTCAGGACAAGCTTAGCAAAAAGCTTGGAAAATCCCATTTCTGAACAAACTTTGGAGCAGGACACATAAGTGCTACTTGATGAGCTTATTTGAAGCTTAAGAAAAATTAACAAAAATCTGAAAAAATGCTTATAAGAAACTAGACCAAGACAAGTTATAAAACCCAAAGTTTGACTTGTTTTGACCCAAAGATGAATCTGTGATAAATCCTTCTAGTTAGCCCAAACGGATTTTGCAAATATCTTGACTTTTGACTGATTTTTAACTTTGACTTTCTTGAAATTTGCCACTGATTTTAAGTACTTAGATTGATTTAAATGATTGAAATGGAACCTCTGAAAGCCTTGTTGATGACTTTTGAACACAAAACAAAAGTTTGATTTGCTAAGATCTCAACAGTTAAAGAGTTAAAGAGAAATTTAAGGAATTTTGACTTTAGGTGTATTGTAGGTGCAGACTAAGACAGGTATGAGTCCAAAAGGACTTAACAAGCATGAACCAAGAAGAAAATACCACTGCACTAGCCTAGAACTCGATTAATGCGACAACCAAACACACTTTATAGAACGATTTGATGTTTTCAAAGGATAACAAAGATTCGGACCATGAACATGATTTCAAAATTGATATTATCATATAAGGGGACTATATAAGTATAAAACAACAACACTAATAGTATAAAATTAAGAAATACAAAATATGCTATATTAACTGTTAAAATGAGATTTTTAATAACTACTGATTTAAAATAACAAACCACTGGTTTTAAAACTTAAATACACTTAATTATGGCTAATGATTATTAAGAAATAGATATTACAACTGATGAACAACTAAAATAAAGAAATGCAGAAAATGATCAAATAGCTTACAAATGGCTTCCAACTGAAAATTGAGAACCAAGGACTGAGAACCAATCCTAAATGCTCTCATGAGCTCTAAACCAAGGCCATCACAAATATACCTTGCTCCAAACTTCTTGATCACAATCACCATGGATTTTTATTTTTCTTTATTTTCTTGATATTTTGTGAATTTTGGTTTGGATATCGACATCGCTTTTAAGGTATCTAAAAGCTTTTATAAGCTTTATAAGGAGCTTATATGTACTTACGAGTCCAAACTAACAGTTAAGTAACAACATTCACCATTTTGAGATTCTTGAATTAGTAAAATTGCATAACAAGAGATAAGACTTGAAGCTGAAATTGATTATTGAAAAGGTTTCAAAATACACGATAATACTTAATAAAGTACTTGAGAGCTTAGCTTAAAATACCTTGGATAAAGAAAATTAACTAAAACGACATAAGCTTAAATAAAAATTATTCTAACTAACTTCTCCATTGCTTCTCTTGATATTTATTGACTTCAATCTCCTTGTCGACACTCTTGAGAATATCCCACCATAATCTAACCGTTGAAATCATCCGGATAATCGATTTGCCAAATGTCGAATTTGGCGCCATTTTCAAAGGGTTGGTTTACGCATTAATTGGAGTTGGATTGGTGTGGAGGTGGAGGGAAGGTGACAAGTGGAGATGGTGAGGTGTAAAGGTGAAAACCAGTGGTTAAAACCACTGGTTTTGGCTAAAACTGCTTTGGAAGAGACAATGAACAGTAGACGCGGTTTTATTTGAATTTAATTTTTGGGCCGGGTCACTGTTTTTGGGTTGGATTTGGGCTAAAGTAATAATAGGGTCCGTTTGGTTTGGCTTATCAACAAGGACCATTAGTGTAATTTAGCCAAAGTTGAAGGACTGGATTTGACAAGTTTCCAAGCATATTATAAGGATCAAACCTGCCAAGTAAGATTAGTACAAGGACCATTGTTGATAATTTCCATTTTTTTAAAATCCAAGGACCAAAACTGTCAATTTAGAAACTATAAGGACCAAACTTGTAATTTTCTCCAAAGTTTATCATAAGGACCATTTTTGTCAAATATGAATAGAACAAGGTTAAAAGTTGATAATTTTCACTTTTAAATTAACCAAGGACTATTTTGACATTTTTCAAAGTTAAGGACCAAAGTTGTCAATTTGTGATTTTAAACTTTAAAGGGTTTGTTTTGACAACTTTTGAATCTCAAGGACCTAAAATGATATTTTACAAGTTTTGGAATGACCAGGACCTGATTTTGACAACTTTTGTAACTTGGGGACTAAAGCGCCAATTATGCAAACTTGATACGTTTTCATCGATTTTGATGTTTTTGCATTTAAAACATATAAAACACTTGTTTTGATATTTTTATCATTTTGATGTGTTTCGAGTGTTTTCGGATATTTTGGCATTTAACAATATAAAAATGATGAGTATTTGACACTCATCAATCCCCACACTAAGATATTGCTAGTCCCTAGCAATGATTTGAGAAAATTTAATGGATTTCATCTCTTTACCAAAAGCCATTACTTACGGAGTAGCCAATTGTTTCAGTTCAAGTAAGAACCTTGGCACAACGATAACCAAATGATTTTGAGCAAATCATAAGTCGTCAACGGATTTGATTTTGTCTTTACGAAGCCGTTTGCTACGGACTAGCCAACTCTTAGATAAATTATCAATATTATCTTTGGTGAGCCGATTACCAATTATGGATTTTCAAGCGCCTTTACCACAAGCCATAACCTTGCGGGCTAGCCAACTTTTCACTAGTTAAAGATATGGTGAGTTGAACACCATACAATTTTAGGCAAATTGCAAGCCATAAGCGGTTTGATATATCTTTACCAAGAGCCGTTTGCTCTGGATTAGCCAATCCTTATGTGGGTTAGACATGGCGGATGATTACCATTTCTTTGAGTAAGTGAAAACACTTACTCCAAAAAATTTGACCAAAAGCAGGGGAATTGGGTGAAATAATTACATGATGAAATTAGTGAGAATTCCCCCACACTTAGAAATGAATATTGCCCTCAATATTCAAAGTACCGCGGTTATGCGAAACAAAGAACATAAAAGGGAAATACTACGGCCATTATTTTGTTTTTGATATATACACATTTTTTTTTTTTTTTTTTTTTTTTTTTTTAAGATGATATATACAATGGCGTGGGAAAAACTCCCCACACTAGGGTGATAGAAAGGGGATAAGAAAGCGAAATATGGGTGGAAACCCATATGATGTGTGCTACTATTTTTGATTCCCGAGTCATTAGCTTGACTCGATCCCGCATTCATTGGTTCATGGGGAATGTTTGCAATCCGGGACAACCACGGGGAATGTCCTCTCCAAAGTAATGCTTTAATCGATGACCATTTACTTTAAAATTAGGACCATCGGTTGAGATAACTCAATGGTACCATAAGGATAAACCTTAGTGATAGTAAATGGACCGGACCGGTAGGGACTTAAGCTTTCAGAGAAAATCTTCAATCTAGAGTTGAAAAGAAGGACTCGATCACCAACGTTGAAAACGCGGTTCTTGATTTTAGAGTCATGAATCTTCTTTGTCTTTTGTTTGTAGATCAAAGAGTTCTCATAAGCTTGATCACGAAGTTCATTTAATTCATTCATTTGAACTTTTACGTGATCACCGGTGTCGTATATCGAAGTTTGCATGTTTTAAGGCCCGATAAGCCTTGTGCTCTAGTTCAATCGGAAGATGACATGCTTTTCCGTACACTAGCTTGTATGGAGTACACCCAATTGGTGTTTTGTGTATGTCACGAAAAGCCAGTGCGTCATCCAGGTTTATCCGACCGGGATGCACGATTTTCACCTCTTGTCCTTTCAAGAATTCTTTTAATACCACGGTTTGAAACTTCCACCGCCCACTTGTTTGGGGTGGTATGCGATAGATAGGCGGTGGGTAACACCATACTTTTGCATGACACGATCAAATTGGTCATTACAAAATGTGTACCACGATCACTAATTATAGCACGAGGAGTTCCAAACGGCAAAGAGAGCTTTCAAAAATTTCACAACTACTCGGGCATCATTTGTAGGTAAAGCTTTCGCTTCAACCCATTTTGACAAATAGTCAACGACCACAGTATGTACTTGTTACCACGAGAAGATGGAAATGGCCCCATAAAATCAATACCCCGGATGTCAAATATCTCACAAACTTGAATGGCATTTGTGGCATTTCATTCCTTTGAGATATATTTCCATAATGACAAGAGTCATGAGTTTTGACATAATCGTGGGCATCCTTATAGATTGTGGGCCAATAGAACCGGAATCAAACACCTTTTTAGCGGTGTAGTTTGGACTATGATGGCCCCGGTGGGTCCGGCATGGCAAGCTTTGAGAATGTCAAGAGCTTCTTGTCCATAAACACACCGTCGGATGACTTGATCCGCAGATTTTGAATAAGAAAGGGTCGTCCGAAGTAGTGTTTAACATCCTTGAAGAATTTGTTCTTCTGTTGGTCGACATTCCTTTCACAATGAAATTACCCGCATGGTAATTTCGAAGTCGACAAACCATGGGGTGGTAGAATTTCCACGAAAAGAAACCGCATTGAGTGTCTCGAGAGGAAATGTTTCATTAATATCCTTTTCTCGAAAACATCTTGGTGAGGGTTTTCTAATCAGACGAGATGATCGTGACCTGGTTCTCGGCTCCTTTTTATCACGTATGATGATATCAAATTCTTGAAGGAGGAGAACCCAACGGAGCAATCTCGGCTTTGCATCTTGTTTTGCAAAGAGATATTTAAGAGCCGAGTGATCCGTATACACTACACATTTGGTCAAGATTAAGTCGGCGAAACTTCTCAAATGCATACACCACGGCTAATAGCTCTTTTTACGTGGTGGTGTAATGAGTTTGAGCCTCGATCATAGTTTTGCTTGCGTAGTGAATAGGTGAAAATGCTTGTTTCTTCGTTGCCCTAAGACTGCGCCGATAGCAAAATCACTTGCATCGCACATAAGCTCAAAGGGTAAATCGATCAGAGCAGCGAGAATGGGTGCTTGATGAAGCTTTTTCTTCAATGTTTCAAAAGCTACGATGCACTCGGTGAAAAGATAAAGGAGCATCCTTTTCAAGAAGATGGGTCATTGGCGGGCGATTTTGGAAAAATCTTGAATGAATCTACGATAGAAACCGGCATGACCTAAAAAACTCCTAATACCTTTGACGGTAGTAGGATGAGGTAACTTAGCAATAACATCGACTTTTGCTCTATCTACCTCAATCCCGTTCTTTGAAATTTTATGGCCAAGGACTATGCCTTCTTTGACCATAAAGTGGCTTTTCTCCCAGTTTAGACAAAGATTGGTGTCTTCACACCTTTGAAGCATTTTATCTAAATGGGAGAGACATGTTTGAAACGAATCCCCAATGACCGAGAAGTCATCCATAAACACCTCCATTGTTTCCCGATCATGTCGTGGAAAATGGCCATCATACATCGTTGGAGCGTGCGGGAGCATTACATAGGCCAAAAGGCATCGTCTATAGGCAAAAGTTCCGTATGGGCGGTGAATGTGGTTTTATCTTGATCCTTTGGATCAATGGGAATCTGAAAGTACCCGAGAAACCATCAAGGAAACAATAGTATTCATTCCACGCTAATCTCTCAAGCATTTGGTCCATAAAGGGTAGAGGAAAATGGTCTTTACAGTGGCGTCATTCAACTTACGATAGTCAATGCAAACACGCCATCCCGTAACGAGACGAGTTGGAATTAACTCGTTATCTTCATTTGTGACAATGATTATGCCACCCTTTTCGAACACAATGAATTGGGCTAACCCAAGGACCTATCGAGATAGGGTAAATCAATCACGCATCAAGAAGTTTGATAACCTCTTGTTTGATAACATCATGGAATTTTGGATTTACTCTTCTCGATGTTGAACTGCTGGCTTGAAGTCATCCTCCATCAAGATTTTGTGAGTACAAAATTCGGGGTTGATACCTTAATGTCGGAGAGTTTCCAAGCAATTGCTTGCTTGTGTGACTTCAAGATTTTAATGAGAGCGACTTTTCATCTTTACTCAAATCTCTAGCAATAATGATGGTAATTTATCATTACCTTCAAGAAATGCATACTCGAGATGAGGTGGTAAGTCCTTAAGCTCAACCTCGGGAAATTCTTGATTTTCTCAAGCGACTTGATTTCCTTGTTATGAAGTTCGACGGGAGGGAATCACTGATGATGATGATGGATCATCATTAAGAAACTTCTCAATGAGAAGTATGTCCCCCTCGATGTCGATGGGAGCGTGATCAATTTCCCATGGAACAGAATCACTAGACAAGTAGGCTTCAATCTCTTCTAAGATGAAGTCACTTTCCTCAAATGGGGTGAGAGAAGGAGTAGAATTGGCGATGATAGGTTGAGATGAATGAGTGAGATTATCACTCGAAGAATTATGATCATAACCAAGAACTTCTTGAGAGTACTCTTCAGAAGCAACATCAATGATATCTATTCGGTTAACCGATTCAGAATCATAGTTTGCGGAGTACCTCGAAGTTTGGTCAAGGTTGAAGGTGACAGCTTCATTACCAACACGCAATGTGATTTCTTGCTCAAATACATCTATGAGAGCACGGCCCGTTCTCAGGAATCCTCGTCCAACAATGAGAGGAACCCGATGATCGGCATCAAAATCAACAACCACGAAGTCGGTGGAAAATGGAACTTTCCTACTTTCACAAATCGTCCTCGGCAATGCCAAGAGGACGGGATATTGTACGATCTCGCAAGCTCGAGAGTCATGCATGTAGGAGTAAGTTCGGAAGAAAGTTTCTTCCACTTGAATATGGCATCGGGTTGATGCTTGCACCAAGATCGGCCAAGGCAAAACATTCAACCATTCACGAGGAATACACAAGGTAAGAGAAATTTCCGGGATCTCCTAGCTTTTCGGAAGCTTTTTAGAATAGCTATGAGCGGTTCTCGTTAAGAGGAGTTTAGCCATTTCAAACAGCTTTTCCTTATTGCTTAACATGTGTTTGAGAGTTGATGCAAACTTGGGCATCAGCATGATAGCATCCGCAAAGCTTATGTCAAAATGTAACTCTTGGAAAATTTGGAAAAATTTGTCCATTTGATGACTAGCTTTTTCACGGAGCTTTTGCTCATTCAAACGTGATGGATATGGAATAGAAGATTTGGATTTAGCATTTTCAATGGGAGCTACAGGTGGTTCAAAAACAACTCCTGGATTAGACTTGGGTTTCTGGACAACTTGAGGATGGACATCATTGGTTCTTCCGTTATTAACAGGAAGTTCCTTGATAACTTGACTCATTTCTCCTAGTGGAGGAGGCATTGGAGTCGTAGGTCCATTATGTGTTGGAGGTTCACTTTCCACTACCTTTGGGAGAGAAGAAGAAGAGGTAGTAGGAATAGCGGGTCCATTGTATGAAACACCACTTCTGGTCGTGATCGCCTTAGCATCGCCCCTCGGGTTAGCGATCGTGTTGCTCGGAAGTTTTCACGAGCCGAGGGTTGATCATTTAAAGACTTCTTGAGATCGTGATCGGTGACCAACAATCTGTTCATCTCATCTTGGGATTTCATGAAGCGCTTGATAACTCATCGGATGATGGTCTGGAGGAGTAATGACGGGAGGTGGATTAGGAGGAAATTTTGAGGTCGGATGTTTTGATTATGACCTTGTTGTTGAAAATTCCTTGATTAGGATTCACATTCCATGAAATTGATTCCCACGATTGAAATTGTTTTGATGAAGGTTCCTTGTTGTTGGAAACCTTGATTGGGTCGAGGATAGAAATTACCTTGGTTTTGATAACCTTGGTTCATTCTAGGTTGATTCGATTCGGTTAGGATTACGGTTAAAACCGGTGGTGCACGATAAGTGTTAGCACGGTAACTTGGATCATTTGAGGACGGTATTGATTACCCCTTGATTTGAAGTACCGGCTATAGCATTTGCTTCAAACGGACTACCATCGGTGGCGATCTGAGTTGTAGTATGCATGAGGACCACCACAAGTAACACAAACTTCAACTTTCTTCACTTCACCATGTGATGGTGTTTGAGTGAATGTGACTTTCTTTGGTTAGCAAGAACCAAAGCTCGAACAATGTCCGTGAGTTTATCAATCTTAGCATCGGTGCTAGATGTACTCACGGAGATGAAGTAGAAGGTCCGACGATTAGGCGAGTTTGATATGTCTTTGTGCGGAAAGGACGGACACAGGACTTGTTTTCAATTATTTGTAAGGCTTCTTTGGTGGTTTTGCTAAGGAAATTACCTCCGCGGAGGCATTCGAGAGAGTCTTGGTCGACTTGTCTCGGACCATTATAGAAAGTATCCATTTGCATTAACTCGGTAAAACCATGATGTGGACACTTGCGGAGCAATTCTTTGTAACGATCCCATGCCTCCCGAATGATTCATCAAATCTACGAGAAAATTTCATTATCTCATTCTTAAGACTTGTGGTTCGGGATGGAGGATAGAACTCGTTAACAAACTTGGTGACAAGATCTTCCCATGTCTCTATAGAGCGAGGGGTTGTTTCTCGAAGCCAATTCGGGCTTGTCCTACAGAAAATGGGAGCAGAAGAAGCTTGATAGCCGTGTGGGACATTCTTGTACTTGATGGTAGATG
Organism: Chrysanthemum lavandulifolium; assembly: GCA_022545495.1. NCBI lineage: Eukaryota > Viridiplantae > Streptophyta > Magnoliopsida > Asterales > Asteraceae > Chrysanthemum > Chrysanthemum lavandulifolium. The sequence continues at coordinate 178,100,674 of CM040238.1, forward strand.
CTATCTTGTTAAACCATCTAATGTGTGCATGAGGATCATCCGCTCAAAACCATAGAATTGGCTTTGGGTTACAGTTAAGCAACCCGGTTTTGAGTTCGAAGGTATCGACCGCAATGGTTGGGACAACAATGGCATCTCCGTAACCTCGATGGGTGCTTGGAGAAGCTCATTCATGGGTTTGTCTTCGCCATTTCGACGGTGGTGGTGGTGGTAGGCGTTCCTCGATCACGGTGAAGGAGTGAGCGTCCTCGTCTGCGAGGAATCTTTCCAAGTTACGAAAGTGGACTTGTAGAAGCGGAAGAGCAGTCTTGCATGCACTAAGTATAAAAATCAATTTTCAAAACAAATGAGGCAAAACACAAGTGAACTTAACCAATAATCACAAATGAAATGGCTTCTTTGAAAAGGTACACCAAATCACAAGTGACACAAAGGCAAGTTTTAAATCGATGTTTGGGAACTTATTATGGTCGCACCCCAGTTAGGTAGTGCCTTTGCCTTGATTTGCGGTGGTTGATTTTTATGTATAATTTAAGTACCGATGAAAAGGCGTAGGCAATGATTTGTCTTGATGGGTTCAAAACTTTTGACAATATTTTTGGTATCGTCTCGTTTAACCAAATCGTATTTCTTTAAGAATCACCTTAAAAGAAACACAAACGTAAAGCGTTACGATTGTTTTGTTGTTTTATATTGTTTTGGGTTTTAACACTTTAGGAAAAGTGTTAATGAACTTTTGATTTATATTAACTTTACTGAAAACTTTTACAAGCTGTGGTATATGTGCAAGTATGGGTGCGAAAATGCTAGAAACACGCTTACGACCTCCCGCGTGGCAAAATTTGATTGGTGCTAAGCGGTCAAGTCTAACGGACTAAAGCTGCTCAAACACTAATGCAATTAAGATCGAGGAATATAGGGAATTCTGGGTCGTTAAGTCCCACGGAGGATGAATTGGTGTAAAACACTTAATCGGATGGTAGAATGATCACTAAGGATAGCGATCGATGGGGTTTTGGATGGAAAATTATACCTAAAGAGAAAATTTACAAATTAAAGCGACTTAAATGCAAATTAAAAGAAATAAAAGATAAAATCTATTAAATAAACGCTATCACTATTTTTAAAGTCGATGAACGTTTAAAACCTAAAACTTAAAACTTACGTTTAAAATAAAATTACGTCTACGTACAAAATAAAAAGTGAGTTTTAAGGAAATAAAAGGCCTATAAATATGAAAATGATATTTTTACAATCCTAATAATAAAAGAAAATTATTAGAAAAAGAAAATTATTTTTATTACTATTTATTTATTTATTATTAATTAAAAACTATTTATTAAGTATTTAAAATGCACTAAAATACAAGAAAATACAAATTTAACCTAGAAAAATGAAATTATAACTTGGAAAAATCTAAAATATGATAAAACTTATTTTAAAACTAAAAATATATTTTTTATACTTTTTATGTATTTATTATTAATTTAAAACTATTTAAAACTAATTAAAATGCTAAAAAATACTTTTTAAACTAAGAAAATTATAGAAAAATACTTTTTATTACTTTTATATTTATCTTAACCTAAGAAAATTGAAAAATCATTTTTTGGACTTTTATAATTTATTTGTATTAAAAGCTATTTAAAATGCCTAAAAGCTGCTTTTAATCAAGAAAAATAGCAAACAGTTATGAAAATTATGAAAATTTCAGGAAAAGTCTATTTTAATCTACTGAATCTAAGAAAAATAGAAAAACATGATCTTGTGTGTAGAAATAAGCAAATGCAGTGGCAACTGCTTATTTATAAGCACTTGAAAAAGCCAAATGATAACCAAAAACCACCAAACCTTCACAGAAGCTATATTAAGCTAAAAGAACTTAAATGGAACAAGTTTTAACAAGCTTAAACCTCTGAAATACCAATTAGCACAGATTTGAGGTTTTGACTTTTAAGCTAAAAACAGGTTTTGGTAAGCTACTTTGAGCTATTGCACAAGCTACAAAATAAGCTGAAATGGAAAAGCAAGTAAATTGGAACTTGTAAAAGACCTGGTTGGCTACCTAAAAGAAAAGATGAAATCAAAACAAGCTAAAATGAGCTTTTGAGAAGTTTTTCAAAACACGAGAACCAGCGAGCACAACTCGGTTAATCTTGATTGAGTTGGGACCAACTGATAAGCACATGCAGCCCTGGTAAATAAGCTGCAATTGGAAATTTAAAACTTGGAACTTGAAAAGGACCAGGTTAACTATCTTAAAACCAAAAATCAGATACTGAGAAGCTCTTATGAGCTCAGGACAAGCTTAGCAAAAAGCTTGGAAAATCCCAATTCTGAACAAACTTTGGAGCAGGACACATAAGTGCTACTTGATGAGCTTATTTGAAGCTTAAGAAAAATTAACAAAATCTGAAAAATGCTTATAAGAAACTAGACCAAGACAAGTTATAAAACCCAAAGTTTGACTTGTTTTGACCCAAAGATGAATCTGTGATAAATCCTTCTAGTTAGCTGGCGGATTTTGCAAATATCTTGACTTTTGACTGATTTTTAACTTTGACTTTCTTGAAATTTGCCACTGATTTTAAGTACTTAGATTGATTTAAATGATTGAAATGGAACCTCTGAAAGCCTTGTTGATGACTTTTGAACACAAAACAAAAGTTTGATTTGCTAAGATCTCAACAGTTAAAGAGTTAAAGAAATTTAAGGAATTTTGACTTTAGGTGTATTGTAGGTGCGAGACTAAGGCAGTATGAGTCCAAAAGGACTTAACAAGCATGAACCAAGAAGAAAATACCACTGCACTAGCCTAGAACTCGTTAATGCGACAACCAAACACACTTTTATAGAGCCGATTTGATGTTTTCAAAGGATAACAAAGATTGGACCATGAACATGATTTCAAAATTGATATTATCATATAAGGGGACTATATAAGTATAAAACAACAACACTAATAGTATAAAATTAAGAAATACAAAATATGCTATATTAGCTGTTAAAATGAGATTTTTAATAACTCTTGATTTAAAATAACAAACCCTTTGGTTTTAAAACTTAAATACACTTAATTATGGCTAATGATTATTAAGAAATAGATATTACAACTGATGAACAACTAAAATAAAGAAATGCAGAAAATGATCAAATAGCTTACAAATGGCTTCCAACTGAAAATTGAGAACCAAGGACTGAGAACCAATCCTAAATGCTCTCCACAGAGCTCTAAACCAAGGCCATCACAAATATACCTTGCTCCAGCTTCTTGATCACAATCACCATGGATTTTTTATTTTTTCTTTATTTTCTTGATATTTTTGTGAATTTTTGGTTTTGGATACTGATACTGCTTTTAAGGTATCTAAAAGCTTTTATAAGCTTTATAAGGAGCTTATATGTACTTCTGAGTCCAAACTAACAGTTAAGTAACAACATTCACCATTTTGAGATTCTTGAATTAGTAAAAATTGCATAACAAGAGATAAGACTTGAAAGCGGAAATTGATTATTGAAAAGGTTTCAAAATACACCGATAATACTTAATAAAGTACTTGAGAGCTTAAAATACCTTTGGATAAAGAAAATTAACTAAAACGACATAAGCTTAAATAAAAATTATTCTAACTAACTTCTCCATTGCTTTCTCTTGATATTTATTGACTTCAATCTCCTTTGTCGACACTCTTGAGAATATCCCACCATAATCTAACCGTTGAAATCATCCGGATAATCAGATTTGCCAAATGTCGAATTTGGCACCATTTTCAAAGGGTTGGTTTTCGCATTAATGGAGTTGGATTGGTGTGGAGGTGGAGGAAGGTGGACAAGTGGAGATGGTGAGGTGTAAAGGTGAAAACCGATGGTTAAAACCACCGGTTTTGGCTAAACTTCTTTGGAAGAGACAATGAGCGATGAGAGCGGTTTTATTTGAATTTAAATTTTGGGCGGGTCTTTGTTTTTGGGTTGGATTTGGGCTAAAGTAATAATAGGGTCCGTTTGGTTTGGCTTATCAACAAGGACCATTAGTGTAATTTAGCCAAAGTTGAAGGACTAGATTTGACAAGTTTCCAAGCATATTATAAGGATCAAACCTGCCAAGTAAGATTAGTACAAGGACCATTGTTGATAATTTCCATTTTTAAAATCCAAGGACCAAAACTGTCAATTTAGAAACTATAAGGACCAAACTTGTAATTTTATCCAAAGTTTATCATAAGGACCATTTTTGTCAAATATGAATAGAACAAGGTTAAAAGTTGATAATTTTCACTTTTAAATTAACCAAGGACTATTTTGACATTTTTCAAAGTTAAGGACCAAAGTTGTCAATTTGTGATTTTAAACTTTAAAGGGTTTGTTTTGACAACTTTTGAATCTCAAGGACCTAAAATGATATTTTACAAGTTTTGGAATGACCAGGACTGATTTTGACAACTTTTGTAACTTGGGGACTAAAGCGCCAATTATGCAAACTTGATCGTTTTCATCGATTTTGATGTTTTGCATTTAAAACATATAAAACACTTGTTTTGATATTTTATCATTTTGATGTGTTTACGAGTGTTTCGGATGTTTTGGCATTAACGATATAAAAATGATGAGTATTTAGACACTCATCAATAGACCATTCACATTTTGACCCAACATAGTTAAAATGTACCCCAACCTTCAACCATATTTGTATCGGCAAGGACCAACATTGAACCCTAAAATACAATCAACACACATTCTACCCAAAAAAAAAAAAAAAAAAACACAATAATGGCACAAAGCGATAAGGGAAGGCTTTGTTGAGTTCGTTGAAATCGGATCGCCCAAATGAAAAGGGTTTAGGTGTTAAGAAGGAGAAGGAAGAGGTCGACATCTTGTTATCAAAGTTTAACGATTTGGGAAAAAGGATTAAAAATCTGGAAATTTTGTTTAAATATCTTAAGGAAAGGAAGGAAAGAAGGAAAAGGATGATAGGGAGAGTTGTGGGTCTAGCTAAGTGTAAGTTTAGATGATAGTAAACATTTGTAGGTCTTGAGAACATGAAATCGATGAATAAAAAATTGGGTTTGGTTGTGCATTGTATCTGCTTGAAATCGTTTTGCATTTCTTAATAGGTTTGACTTACCCAAGTCATACCACAATAGTAAGTTACAATTTGTTGCCTTTCATAAGTTTGTTTGACTTGGGTAAGTCAAAATTCAAGATGTTACAATACACCATTGTTAATACATTATTGTTTACTGCTAAAGCATTTGCATTTTCAACCCATATTTTTAAACACACCTCTAATTTTGCCGTCACGGGGTGTTTGGTTTCTTTGTAACAACTTTTTGCCGATAAAAGGGGCATTTGGTTTAAGCGATACAGGGGATGTTTGGTGATACATTATGATTTAGTGCTAAAGTATTTGCATTTTCAACACATATTTTAAACCATTGCCTTTGCTTTTCTTCGATACAAGGGGTGTTTGGTTTTCTTGATTAAAGTTTCTTTGATAAAAGAAACGTTTGGTTTCTTGATACAAGGGATGTTTGGTTTTGTTGATACTAATTAGACTAAAATACACCCAATATCATAATACAAGAACAGATTAAACAACACAAAACCAAGATGATATATTATCATTAATATAGTCTGTTAAAGATCATAGATAACTACATCAAACCAAGACCAACAACTAGACAAAAGATCCAATTTACATACCCTTTTTACCCAACCTATATTTTCAAAACTAGCACCCAAAAGACCACCTTTATCTACCCCCATGGAAAACCCAAAATTCAGGCATTATGTTCAGCCATTTTCTTAACAAAATCTTGGTTGAAACGAATAGCTTCATGAGTTTGACCAACAATCTGTATGAGTTGAACAAGTTGGTGTGTGTGCCTCGACTGGATTTTTGTCAACAGCATCCACACGGTCAAGCGCATTCCCGAGGTCCCGAGCTTCATTCTCTTGATCGGCTCCCTACGCTTCATGATTCCTCTCTTGGATGATCAATGCCTTTGAAGAACTAGCTTTTCGAATCCTTCTTGTGCAACCTCTTGTTCAAACCACACGACCATACGATCATTCAAGTTTGATGAACCGGCAACCTCCATGAGTTCATTCAAAATGGAGAAATCTGCCATTGGAAAATTGTCTGTGTGTGGAAAAAGTCTTAGATGGGTTTATCGTTTGGTGGGCACTAGTTAATAGCGTCTTCGGTAAGAGACGGTCAAGGGTCTAATAGTGATTTTTTTTCACACTCGGTCCCTGAATTTGTCTTGGTTGCCGTTTTCATATACTTAAAACTCCCGCCCAATAATCACTGTAAAAGACACAATTGGTCCCTCAAGTTGCCAAGTTACGTATACTACAACTTAGTTGAAGATTAAACAACACAAAAAATGTATTAGAAGTTTTACTTTGTTAAGTCAAACTTCTAAAACATATCTAATTAACAATAAACTCCAAAACAAATATTGAGTAATGGTTTTGCAATTTTGACTTTACAAAGTCAAATATTTGAGTAATGGTTTTGCAATTTTGACTTTACATAGTCAAAATGCAAATACTACCTACAAAATAGCCATTCACCATTTTCAAGTATTGACTAACTAAAGTGAACTGGAAATGCAGTTTTACTTGCCACAATCAAATTGGAATGCTAAATGAAAGTTTGACTTTCGAATGTCAAACTTGCATCACCTACAATACGCACAAACAACAATATATGAACAAGCTAATTTTAAGCAAACCATATCAACAAATACTTTACCAAAATACCAAAACTATTTTGCAACATTAATTGTCATAGGGTATTCAACCCATACATAAACTACAATCACTCAAAGAAATCTACCACGGCTGTGGGGGAAGCTCGATGGAGTTTCAACAACTTCCTAGCCAACTCCCAGTTGTTCTTGATATGTTCATTCCCATCATGACTCCTATCATGACCACGATATTGATTGTCTTTAGCGGTAGGGAACACAAGTATAAACTTTATTAAAGTTAATTCATGCTCTGTTCTAGGAAAAGCTCGAAACACCACAGTGTGGTGGCCATGCACGAATGTGTTTATCTACAACATTGGGAAAATTTTCCAAGGTAGAACACTAAGCGTGTTTGCGACTGAAATATCAAATAGTGTTGAGAGATACACAAACATGGCAATTTAGGAATGTTTATTTGCTACATATGCATTAATCCAAAACACTTACTCGGTATCCAGCATTTTCAATTTGGACATCCACGAATCATTTCAATGATGAACGATAACATAACAATATTCCCAAAATCGACATGGGACAACTTAAGGTTTATCAGGGATACAAAGGGCACATTTATCCTAGAATTAGCTTCCCGTATCAACTACAACAAGTTTTAAAGATTAAATGTCATTACTGTTACACATTTCTTTAACATTGTAAAATCATAAGTGCAAAACTCAAATTGTTCTTACCGTGCAATCATCAAAATCCAATGTAAGGGTATCAAGATTTTGAAGTCTTGTCAGGTGAAAGATATCGGATGTTGTGATTGTCGTCACAACATTATAACGACCGAAACTCAAATCTAACTTCCTCAAATTCCTAACTTTTGCAATATCCCATAGTCTCATCTCGTTTGTAATAGGACGATTCATTTTAAGAGACTCAAGTGAGGGACAACCAGCAATAAAGTCCCAAGCGCACCGCTTATAAAATTGACATGAATCAATTATAAGCTCGATAGATTTGGAAAGCCATGAAAATATTCCAAACTAGCCATCGACAAACATGAAGTACGGATGTTTCAACTCACTACGAGAGTAAAGTTGGGTTGGGAGCGTAACTAGGTCACCATACCGTTTGTAATAATCAGCTCCTCAATTCCATGCTCACCAAAACAAGAGCCACTCACGAATCTCTTCATAATAAAAGTTGTCTATTCCAATCATTGATCTTGGCTCTACAGCAAAGACAAACTTTCTTATTGGACCCATAAGCTGATTTAAGAATCTAGTAACAAGCCTCCCATCAAAATCATATGTTAAATAATAATAGAAATCCTCATCAACAATGACATCGGTGAGCAAAGTCCACTTAGACCTCCAGTTTCGCGCTAAACTAGAGGTTCTCACCGCTTCTAACAAAGGCAACCGATTTAAAATGTTAGTGATCACTACATCGGCATGTTGCTATCGATCGATCGACACGGTTTTGTTGGAAGTTGGGTTGGTCTTTGAGTTTAGAAATGACGATTTAGATTGGATTTCGATTTTCGTTTATCGTTTCGGATAATGGTGTATTATGATTGGTAAAGTTGTTTGTTGGATGGGTGTATTGGTTGTGAAATTAAATGCAAGCGTGTCGGGAAGAAAGCGGCTAGTAGGCGTAATCACAATTGGTCCACAGGTTGAAGGTTGGGTCAAAATGTTGGGATCTGAGAAAGTCAAAGTCTTTGAAGAGTCAAAATCTTGAAGAGTCAAAGTCTTGCTTAATGAAGAAAGTCAAAATCTTGCTCACTCATCAAAATCTTTGCAAGGATAAAGGATTGTTATGCAATATGTTAAGGATTATTATGTAATTCTAGAATGTTCTCAGTTTAGTTTAGTATTACTTGTCATACTAGGAATAGAGTTGTAAACCGACTAGGGTTATCCATATGCCTATAAAAGGACCCCTAGATTGGCATTAGATGTACGTGCAATATTAGAGTTTACTAAGTTCGATATTAGAGTTGTTAGGGATTGTTAGTGAATCTGTATATCAAGCAGGTTCAGAGTTTTAATATAATTGTTAAAGTTAAAGTTAATTCTTCTTAGCTTTATTGAAGTAAATTTCGCATACTTAATAGAGTTTATTCAGTGTTTCATTGTTAGTGACTTAGGATTTATCCGAGGTTGCTAAGCCCTTACAAGCTACTTAAAGTTAGTTTGGTTAGAGTATATCGATCCAACAAGTGGTATCAGAGCTTGTGTGGAAACTCTGATTAAGAAGAAAACCTTAAAACCTAGTTAACAACAAACCCTAAAGATGTCATTGAGTGCACCACCCCATCCATGACCTCACTCGAATTCCTATCATCAAGAAGGAGAGTATGATCTTTGGAGCATGAAGATGAGGCGATACATTGCCATTCTGAGACCATGCACTATGGAATGTAATTGTCAATGGTAATGAAGTTGTTGCGAGAACACAGAGAGATTCCTAGACAACCTAAACCACCTAAGGTCGTCTTACCGGCAACAACAATAAGAAATCAAGAAAAGGCTCTCAACATACTTGTTATACGCTATTCACGATGGTCATCTACTCAAGTTCCATGATGCTAAGGATGCAAAGCAACTATGGGGTGCTCTCAAGACAAAATTTGGAGGTAATGATGCTTCAAGAAGATGCTGCAATGTTGAAGCAACAGTTTGAAACATTCACTTTGTTGGTGAAAGAGAAGGTCTTGATGTTGCCTATGATGATTCAAAATCTTCTTAGTATCTTGGATTTATATAAAGCGGTATCTGTTGAAGATGCAAATCTGAAGTTCTTAAAAGTTTGCCATCTACATGGCATGTGATTGCTACTATGATCGAGGAGGACAACTGGTTTGGATGTTATGGACTTTGATGATCTTTACAACCACTTAAAGGTGAATGAGCATGAGATGAATGGACAAACAAGTTCAAAATCTCACAGTATTGCTTTTGTGTCGTGCGAAAGAGGCAAGTACTTTACTAAAAGTCTTGCTTATCCTACTCAAAATCTTGTTGCTCAAATCTTGTTACCTATCCTACCCCGACTCATCACCTACAAACACCATTCATTCGATGAAGTTGTATGCTCATTCTTTGCTCAACAAGCCACTTTACTGTTACTTATGAAGAGGATTTGTCACAAATTGAAGAGGATGCTCTTGAAGAAAGCGATGTCGGTGGCAAGTTGCTATGATCTTTGCAAGGATCAAAAGTTCATGAAGAAAGCAGGAAGAGGCATTGATTTCCAACCCAAAAGGGTATAACCTTTGACAAGACCAAGATTGAATGCTTCAATTGTCAAAGAAGCTGGACACTTTGCAAGAGAATGCAAGTTTGCTCAATATCGAGCAAATAGAATGACCGAGAAACCCAAGCTTGAGCTAAAGGAAATCCCTATTCTTGAAACAAAAGCTTTGGTAGCTCAAGAAAATCTATCGAGGTTGTTGAGTGCTAAATTTGATGATGAACGGTAACCTCTTGTATGGTCATGATGGAAGAATTTGATTGAGCACGACTTTTGATGAGGAACACGGATCTCTTGCTTTGGAATCCGAGATGGTCTTGGAAGCTTTGATTGGAGCATGAAGAGTGAAGATGAACACATTCTACTTGCTATGGTAGCTACTTCACCAAGTACACCCCTATCTCAGAGGTATGCTCTAAGTGTCATGATTTTTATCAAAAAGTGCTTAATGATTATGTGGCGAAAGAGATAATTATAGTAGGGCTAGGTGCGAGGTGGTGGTTATCAAATTACTTTAGAGTCTATGGAAGCCAAAATAATAACACATGAAAATAATGAAATGGCTTGGGGAAAAGTATGAACAACGGATTATCGAGTTAAAATTAAGTGAATGGAAGTTAGGATGTAAGATTTGAGAGATTGAAAAAGCGACTAAGGAAAGGGATGAACTGCTAGAAAAGTTTCTTTGCTTGGGAAAATCGTCCTTTCACATGTTAGTTTTGTTGAAAAACAAAAGAGCACATATTAAAGCGGCCTAGGTTTTGGTATGGACTTTAGTAGCATAGAAGAGAACCCGCTAGTGATCGGGAACAACTTGATTATGAGGATATAACAACTAGTGATGATGAGCTCATTAATTATGTAGATAACACATCTAGTGATGAGGAATCAATTAGTCAAACACCTTGAATTCAAGAAAGACAAAGGTTACCATCGGTTCCTCCACCCACTGGTAGCTTTCAACCACTTAGGAGATGTTTCTTGTTTTGAAGTAGACAACCTAGAGTTTAGGAAGAAGCTTCTTGGTAAATCTAGTTACGAAACCCCAAAAGCAGTTGAAAACCTAAGGTTGATAATATTAAAGTCAAGCGGTACCTTCAACTCAAAGTCTTCTACACCTTCAAGATACCTTTAAGAAAATCTTTTCAAAATCTTGCTAAACCTTTTTGGGATAAGTTTGATCAAAATAATTTTTATAATTCACCAAAAGTCGGGTTAGGTTTGGTCATAGAACTCAAGGAAGAAATTTTAGGAGTATGGGTCAAAATTGTGTTTTGTTTGTTATAGTCACGATCATCGATTAAGGCGTGACTTTCACTCGAGACTATCTAAGCAATTTCCCAAAGACCGGACACATGACCAAAAACCAAGGGAGAATAAACCGATGCGGAATCATTCACATAGGGTTAACCACAACAAATTCTCACAAGATCATAGGTACCCTCACCGAGAAGATCTTATTCAAAATCACCGTACCTTCTCAAAATCTCGCTAGATTTTCACCCAATCAAGGTATCGATAGCACTTTTGGAATAAAAGCCCTAGGAGATCGATTACTATCAATCTAGAAGGCGTTTCACCTCAAAAGAGTATCTAGATCAAGAACTCTACACCAAAAGTTAAAACAAGTTGGGTTAAGAAGGAAAATCGATGGGGAACAAACAGTACTTTCAGCAAGTGTGGGTGAAATAGATATTTTTGTTAAAAACAATAAAGAGAATTTGGATAAAAACGAGATTTTTATTGAAAAATCAACACAAGTTTTGGAACAACCAAAGATAATTGATCATGTGCTTAAAGACATTGGAAATTACATACTTAAAGAATTTAAGTATGTAACTCCTAAGGAACACAAGTCGATAATGGCTTGGGTTCCTAAAATTAACTAACTCTTTTAGCTTTGTGCGGGGCAACCCGGAAGAGGAGCTTAAAGATCATCTAATTGTGGATAGTGGTTGCTCGGAAGCATGACATGAGACAAAGAGATTCATCGATTTTATATCTTATTGTGGAGGAAGAGTTGCATTTGGGAATGATGCTAGTGGAGGAAGAATAGCGGCAAAGGAACCATCAAGGCAAGAAGCATAGATTTTGAGAATGTTCGCTATGTGAAGGAGCTCAAGTTCAATCATTTGTCAGTCTCTCAGATCTGTGACAAGAAGCACCCTGTGTTGTTCGTTGACACATAATGTCTTATTCTTTCCCCTGAATTCATGCTTGTTGATGATAACTTGGTAGTACTGAGAGTACCAAGAAATAATGATGTGTACAGTTTGGATATGAAGAGTCTTCACTCTTCTGGAAGAGCAACTTGTTTAGTAGCAAAGGCAACACTTGAAGAAGCACATCAATGGCACATGTTAGGAATTAGAAATTCCAGGTATTAAAGAGTCAGTCACCTCAAGTATATGTAATTGTTAGAAAGCTCGTAGTCATAGTTATTTTATGTTAAGTAGTATTTAGTTAAGTAACACCGTGGAGGACGGACGGTCTTTACCCACCTGTATGCGATCCACACCCGTTGTGTGGCGTTTATGTAAGACTATAAATACTCTCTACCTTCCAAGGTAGAGAGTTGAGCTCATAATAATATCTTTCACTTTCTCTCACTAAGTTCCCTAAACCTCTAACTTTCTCTCTAGAATTCCACTTATCGCCTACTTTGTGTTATGGTTTGATGTGTATGTTAAATTAAATATCCTACAATTGGTATCAAGAGCCATGGTTAGATCATATCTTGCACATCTTTGGATTTCTAGTGGTTTTAGGTGGTTTTAGTTTAAAAAAGTTTAGTGGTTTGTGCATCATTTGGTTGATTTCTTGTGTTAAAGCTTGGATTTTGTTAGTACTTTTATGTTTAGAATCATCACAAGTGTTTAGGTTTTCATTTGGTAAGCTTGAATCATCTTGGTTGGGTTGTTTTGGATTGAAAAGTGATGTTTGTGATGTTTTTCTTGCTAGCGACTTGACCACGGATCTCTTTCTTGCTAGCGACTTGCTTTACATTTTGTAGTGAGTTCTGATTAGTGGAGTTAGCGACTTAGGCCTAGCGACTAACAGTACAAGTAGTGGATGCTCCACTATGGGTAGCGACTTGGTGTTAGCGACTTGGTAAGTAGCGAGTTGCTATTTAGCGACTTGATTCCTTAGCGACTTGTATCTTAGCGAGTTGCCAAAATTTTGCTAGCGACTAGAGACTTAGCGAGTTGCTATTTAGCGACTTGTCTTTTGTTTAGCGACTTGGGACTTTAGCGACTTGGTGGAATAGCGAATTAGAAGATAGCGACTTGGTGCATAATTTTCTAGCGACTTGGGTGATTTCTTTATGGTTTTCTCTTGATTTAGTAAAATCCCGTGAAAGAATCTATTTCCCGGTTTAATCATAGAGTTATAAAATCCCGTTTAATTTGTCATCATGTCTACCAACGTTTCTACAATCATCTCCATGTTCCGAGGGCGTTCAGCGGTGGTTCGGATACTAAATCCACCCATGCTTGATGAGGCGACAACGATTCTTGGGCTCAACGAATCAGATTATCTTGTCTTGGAAAGGAAAATGGTGTCAACATTCTCAAATACATTGATGAAGGACCGTGTCGAGTTGAGGCGACTAGAGATGTACTTGAATCGTTGAAGATGGAACTCGATTTCTGGAATGGACGGACCAAAGATGTATGATGAGCTTGATGATAAGGAGAAAAGAGATTCGATCTTGATATCGGGGCTTCTAACATTGTTCTTCAAGGTCTTCCTAAAGACATCTACAAGTGATCAATCACAACACGGAAGCAAAGGCGTTATGGGATAATTTCAAGATGCTTCTCTCGGGTTACGAATTAACTATGGAAGACATAGAATCACAACTCTATGACGAATTTGAACACTTCAAGATGAAACCGGATGAGAGTGTCTATGAGTACTATGTGAGATTTCATAAGTTGGTGAATGATATGAGGAACATCGAATGACTATGCCTAACATTCAAATTGAACTCAAAATTTGTGAACAACATGAATCCCGAATGGCACAAGTTTGTCACCTCTGTGAAGCTCACTAAAGGATTGAAGAATACAAACTATGAGCAACTATATGCCTTCCTCCTTGAGAATGAGAGACATGCTATGTTTGAAAAATGATTCTTAATCGGTTCAAAACCAACCGGGAGAGACAAGCTCATCTAATGACTCAACGCCTTCTACTCAAACATCAAATCACAACCAAAGCCTCACAAGTCATACCCATGGGTAATGGTAATCACAAACTCATTCACGATCCTATGTTCAAACAAGGCGATCTTTGATGCACACGTGGGTAACATCATTAATCAACTTGCTCTTCCGATTAGTCAAAACATGAATTCTCTCCACAAACCAACAACAACCTCGAGCGACATCTAACCCACACAATCAAGCTCCGTTAAAGATGGGAGGATCGTGGTGCAACCGTTCGGGAAAGACAAGTATGATCGGGGAAGAGGTGGAGGTGGTAGAGGTTATGTTAGTGTCGAATAGAGGAAGGAATGGTAATCAAGGTCAAGCTAAGCCGATCAAATGTTATAAGCGTGGTGGTGAGGGACACATTGCAAGGCGCACATCTCCAAAACGTCCACGAATCGCCGACTTGAGATAAGATCTTTGCTTGTACAAGCTCGGGATAATGGTGTTGCTTTGGATGAAGAGGAATTGTTGTTTCTTCTTTGAGGGCAATGCCAAGACCTATGATGCGAGATGTGGATGAGCGACCTATTCGAGAGATAGGTCACAATCATCGAATGCCTTTCAAGTCGGCGATTGTGATGCATACGACTCGATGTGGATGATGGACCCTCGCACACATAATATTTATGGCTAGCATTTCTCCAATGGTTTCTCCCAAGGTCTCTTCTTCACCACAAGTGGCCCATCCAAAGACAAACTCATCTCGAGGTATTAAAACTATACGATGATCTTGATGTGCAAAGATGCATGACAAAGTACAATCAAGCGAAACTATTGAATCAAATATTGAAAATATGGGTAATATCAATGTTGTCCCATATGATCAATATGTGAAACAAAGGGAAAGTGAAGTTGTACCAAGTGATGCATCTTCTGCGATCAACAATGACTATGTTTTGATGAATACACTGCATGTGCCCCGATGATTCTGTAATTTCGAACTAAATACCTATAAAGAACGTGTTGCTATTTATGAACAACGTGCAAAATTTGAGTTGACCACACGTGAGCGAGAAATGGATAACCAAGTGCGTACAATCATTAGAAAAATTAATTTTAGAAGAAGTATTAAAACAAGAATTAAATTCCTTGCAAGAAAAGCTTTCTAAAGCGCTAAGCAAAAACAAGAACTTCAAGAAAATATGAACATGCTTAAGCAAGAATTTAATGCAAAGGAATCAAAACTCTTGAGAGATTTTTCTAATCTGAAAACTTTGAAAAACAAACTTGAAAACAAGTTGTTCATACAAGGAACACCATTCTGATCGCTCACATGATCACTAAACATAGAGTCTTAAGCGATAAGCATAACATTCCCTTGTTGAGGAACCAAATCCGAGAGGTCATTAAAAGGGCTAGAAATGCTCATAAGGTTCTTTATGATGGCAATGAAATTCTTAAACCTAGGCAGAAACCTAGTTGCGTTGAGTGCACCGAGGAAGATAAAAATCGATGAAGTCACTAGGGAAAAGATGAACAAGAAATTAGATGATCCTAAATGTAGAGAAGAAAATAAAGATCACACCCCATGATTACAAGAAGGAAAACTGGATTTCCTTGAACATGTTTAAGCCTCGACATTGTTGACTCCGAACAAGTTTTCGGAAAATGGATTTAGATAAGCAGAAAGCGAAAATATTGTTGAAACAAACCCTCCCTTTGGAAAATGCCTAGAGCGATTGTGTATCCTCTAATACGCCAATGCATCTAGTTCCTAGAACGATTGCTACTAAAAGCAAGATCTTAATCGGTCAATATGTTATTTTTAACTATTTGTTGATTTTGAGAAAACTTGTAAGAAATGGATCACACCCAGCTGGGATTCTTGAAGGGAAAGGGTTTGAACAAACAAAGAATGCTATTTAAGCGAGGTCATGCCTTTCTTTAAACTTCTAAAAGATCACTTTGAAAGTCTTAAAAAGGGATACATCCGATATTAAGGGAATGGAAAAAGAATTTGATGCAATGATAGTTGAAGTTAGTGACTATGAGCGAGCACTAAAATATAATGAGATTGAGAGGAAGAACTTGCATACACTAAATGAGAACACGATTTACGAATGTATTGCTCAAGATGTGTTTTCAACGCTACAAATTGTTCTATTAATGCTTCTCAATTTCATGAATTATCTCATTGCCTGAAAGTCTCCATGATCGTGTCATTGAGCTTGAAAAACTAATTACGAACTAAGCGAGAAAATTGAACCGGATGATCACGACAATTTGGTTAAACATTTTTCTAAACTAGAAGTTGAGCATTTTAATTTACAACTAAAATATCAACATCTTAAAGAAAATATCAAAACTTCAAATATCAAGACATCCTCGGATGCTCGAGTTTGATGCGATTTTCAAATTAACAAAGCGTGATGAGCAGATTCAAGCTCATTGCAACACAATCGAAAGTTGAAAGCCCAAATCTCTCAATTAAAGGGTCAAACGAACAATATGACAGGCTCCCAAATGCCTCCTCCTTTAGATTCTCGGAATTCTCAAATGTTTCATCTTCAAAACCTAGTAAATGCATTACAAAAGGAAAACGAAAGTTTTCTAGAAGAAAATGAAAAGGTTAAACGTCATTTCAATGAGTTATTTGATTCAATAAAGGTCACTCGTAACAAAATAACGAACAAATAGCTTCATTGCTAAAGAAAAGCGAGAATCGAAGAGTCGGGTAAAGGAAAATGCCAATGACCAATGGGGAGAATGGTGTATCAAAGGTTCACTCTTGTAATAAATATGCTTTATCAGAAATATGTCCCTCCTCATCTCGGGAACAACAAACTTCTTTGTTCAAACATACTTCTCATCCCTTAAGGATTGCCTAGAATGTCTGCGTGAGATTGTTGAAGAGGATAAGTTAGAGAAACCTCATGATAATGCAATTGGACATGCATGCTTATATGCCAAACGATCTCAAGAAATCCTAGAATGCTTGATCACAATATGCCCAAAGTCCTTGGGTGAGAGAGTTAATCCTTTGATTCCATGTTCGATGCCTAATGCCAAGTATGATATTCATTCGATGCCCAATATCTTGAATGTGAACCTTAGTGTGCCTTTAAGTAGTTCGATTCGGATCTGTCAATGCCATGAAAGAAAACTCAAGTGTGCCTTCTAGGAGTACAAATCCAGCACTTCTAGTTTTAAGAAAGTGAACCTTAGGGTGCTGCATGTAGTTCGAGATCCCATCACATCTAAGCAGTGATGCAAAGAATAGTAAAACCAACTAATGTTCCCATTCCCTCTACAGAGTAATCGGTGACATTAAAGGAGCAAGTCAAAGTCTCAAGACAATACAAGGAATGATAGGACCCGCAAGCTAAGAATGTGCTTTGGAAAAGAGTAGAAGAACAATCTAGGAACTTTAAGTTTAAACGAATAAAGCGAATCGTGTTGATTCTAGTATTAGCCATAAGAATGCGTAATTAATTCGAATCGATACTATTTGCAAACCATGTATTGATGTGCGCTTGAATTACATTTCTAATCATGAATGTGGTGTTAATGTTTTGCCTCATGATGTTAATTGTCCGATTAATATTGTTAATGCTAAAATTCATGCTAAGAAGGCTAAAAGGCAAAAGCGTAAGAAAGTTAGAAAGCAGTGGAAACCCGGGAAGAACATTTAGTAAGATAGGCTATTATTGGATACTGTTGGTCATAAGACTAATCGAGACAATGCCCACTAGAAAATGGATGCCTCTTTGGTAGAACTATTCCCTTAAGAAGTGAGCACCGCGTGAGCAGGCTAATCTGAGACACTAATCGCATCTATTCACAATGATTCCATTGCCTTATTTTACGATATGAATGCTTCTATTTCGATGTGGGTGTTCCAACCATTGTTACTAACCAAATGGAACCCATTCTTGCATGGGGATCCCAATTATCGATTATCCATTCTTATGCATGTTCAAGCGCAAATCGTTCAAAT
Source organism: Chrysanthemum lavandulifolium (assembly GCA_022545495.1). Classification (NCBI taxonomy): domain Eukaryota; kingdom Viridiplantae; phylum Streptophyta; class Magnoliopsida; order Asterales; family Asteraceae; genus Chrysanthemum; species Chrysanthemum lavandulifolium. The sequence continues at coordinate 178,118,787 of CM040238.1, forward strand.
CGATTACGTGGTACTGGACTCAGTTGTTCCAAGCATATGGTGGCGACCGGTCATGGCTCATGAACCGTGAGCAAATTCATCGGGACAGTTAGATTCGGGAATGATCATTTCGGTGCTATTATGGGTTATGGAGACTATGTTGTTGGCAAAAGTGTTATCACTCCAAGCACCACTTACAAAAGCTCGTTGAGTTTTGCTTTTAGGTGGCTTGGGACATTCTCCTATGAGATGACTTGCATCACAACATCTAAAACACTTTCTTTCACCTTTACTCTTCTTATCATCCCGATCTTTTTGGAATGGCTTCTTTTCTTCTCGAGGTTGTCTTACAAACTTTCCTCTTCTTCTAAAGAACTTCTTGAAATCTCTAACGGCCATGGCATACTCCTCATCTTCACTACCGGAACAAGATTCACCATCATCGCTTGATTCCGCCTTTGCTTTAAGAGCAACGGTTTGATCTTCTCCTTTCTTCCTTTGATGATCTCCGAATCTTTCTCCATTACCATTTCGTGAACTTTGAGGTTGCCAATTAGCTCGTCTAGTGACATTATTGAGATCTTTTGATTCTTCAATAGCGGTCACTTTAGCTCTCCATTTGGGATGGAGTGCTCTAAGAAATTTCGACAAAGTTCTTACTACGAAAAGATTCATCAAGTGCTTTAAGTGATGTAATGATAGTGTTAAACGAGCAAAGCCACAATCAATGGTTTCATCTTGGGGATAACAAATTGTTCATATTGTTGAACAAGAAGATCAATTTGTTATCCTTGACTTGTGAATTACCTTGATGTGTAACAATTAAAGATTCCCAAATATCTTTGGCGGTTTCACACATAAAAATTCTTTCATATTCTTTTCTAGGTAAAGCATTATAAAGCATCATTTTAGCTTCATTATTTTTAGCAACTAATTTCTTTTGTTCATCAACGGAAACATCCTTTGTTGTAGAACTAAAATCTCCTTTAACAATAATAAACCAAAGATCTATATCTTTTGATTTTACATATGTTTCAAAACGGTTTTTCCAATAGATAAATCCATTGGTTTCAACGAGGCTCTGGTACCAATTGTAGAAAACTAGAAGGGGGGTTGAATAGTTTACCAATTAAAACTTTGTTTTGAAACTTATTGAAAGATCAATTGATATTGATCTTAAGTATGTTAATGAAATATGCAAGCAATGTGTAATAAGTAAATAAGGAAAGAGATGATCAAACCACAACAAGTTGTTTATAGTGGTTCGACCTACAAGGACTCTTTTCCTTTCCTACTCCACTCCCGAGTCTCACACTCGAGTTTAACTTCACTAGTCAACAAGCTCCTTTCACCGTGGAGAAAACCTTTACACTTAACACACTATTTCCGACACTAAGCTAGATGTCGAGTTCTTTCCAAGGGTACAACTACTCCCACATACAATGTATTTTGAGGACTAAAATACTAACCACTCACACTCACAAGATTATGATGGTTTGATACAACAATGAAGTATGGATCAACACTAGATCATACAACACTAAACAAACAAGACTTCCAACTTCTCGTTGAAGCTTGAATATGACTTGATCTTCTTTGCTACAAAGAGATCACTAATATGATATGAAACCGAGTTAGAAAGGTTAGAGAAGATATGTATGAGAGTATGTTAGAAAGGGATGAGAAACTACTTGGCTTGGCATTGCTATTTATAGCCAAAATGGACAGAGGCGCGTCACGGACGGCGGACCCATAAAGGGTTCCGCCTGTGTACCATTTTGGTACCACCGTTCGACGACCAAGATATCAAATCTTGCCAAAGTCAACTCTATCTAGGTGAGATTGTGCAAGATATGAAGAGTACAAATCTTCACAAAATATCTAAAGAAATCTTCCAATGATTTCCATGATGTAATACATGATGTCAAATGTTGCATTACTATTTTTAGAAATATGCAAATGCTTAAGTAGTGTTTGGTTTAAGAACCTAACACATTCTAAAACTACTATCATACATAATGATTAGAGTCATATCAAGATGTTACTAATCACAAATGTAAATGCTTGAATGATGAATATATTGTTTGAGAAAGCTTGTTTTAATATCTAATAAACTTGACAAGCTTTAAGCTTTTATAAATTAAATTTACTTTTGTCGTTAACAAAACTTAGGCAAAGATCAAAATATAAATAACGTTTAATGGCGATATTTGTATTAACAATCTCCCCTTTTGTTGAGGACAAAATATAAATTTTATTTTATAAAAGAAACAAAGTTTGTACAAGAGTTATAAAATATTAGTTTTAGAACTTGAAAAGGAAATGATAATGCAAGTGTATGAAATTTGACTTTTTATGAAAGTAAAAGAATTCACTAGTTGATGCATGATGTTGACTTTTCGAAAGTCAAAGTATGCGGTTGACTTTTAAGAAAAGTCAAGTATTATCAATGAAGGTTCTGTTTGACTTTTAGAAAGTCAAATGTATGCGGTTGACTTTTCGGAAAAGTCAAATATAAATAATTTCAAAGTTCTATATTTTCTCCCTTTTGTCTCAACAAAAGAAGAGGTTATATGGAATGTAATGAGCTGAGCTACTATCTCCCTTGTTCAAAGCTCCCCTAAATTGGGTGCTTTAATGGGAAGATACATGGATTGTGAAAATAAAGCTAAAAAAATTGTTAGTAATAATGATCATTCACAAGCATTTCCAAACACTATGTAATGACACCAACAATATAATAAACAACATTCATTAGTTAAATTTTTTCATGAGTAAAGATCATGAAAGAGAACACAATGATGTGTTTTTAGTACAAGTAAAATTATCCTAAGAAAGTAAACAAAGAAAGACCATTCTAAAACCATCCTAAAGTGATGGTGGATGGGAAAAAGCGTTGAGGCGCTCGAGGATGTGGTTGAGGATGAACCTCATTTCTTCTTAGAAGTCATGGACCATAACCCGGTCCGTTTCACAGTTTAGCCCGTTTGCTCACAAGTTGAGCAACCATGCCTTGGAGGGTAGAAAGTTTGGGGAGGTTGTGGTGGTGGAATGGTGGATGTGTTGGTGGTGTTGGGAATGTTTGGAGTGGTCATGATGGATGCAAGCAAAGCATTTTGCATTTGCATTGTCTCACAAGTGAGAATCCACCATGCCTTTGAATTGGTGGAGGTTGTGGAGTTCGGCTTGAATCTCCTCTCTAGTGGGATTGTCATCCCACATGCACTCGGAATGTCCTAAATATGAGGGACATTGATGATGGAAGTGGATGATCCCGTATAAAGGACCATGAATGTCCTTGTGAATGGGGTGGAAAAGGAGAGGTCTTGGCCCTAATGGGCGTTTGGGTCAATGGATGACCGAGGTGACTCATGAGCGATTCACTCAATTGTGCCAAAAGATGGCAATGGTGGTGGATGACTTGGCCTAGGAGGCAAGTCTTCCAAGTCCTCTAGGAAAGGATTTGGTGATGTTGGTGGAGTTGAAAATAACTCCATGGGAGTGAGTGGGAGACCTTGGTGAAGGTGGTGAGGGGTTTTGGATGTTTAGATGGGTGCGGTGGAGGTGAAGTAGGTGTTTTGTTGGTGGTGGAGTGGTGATCACAATGTGTGATGAAGTGGGTGTAGCTAAGGTAAGATTTGTATCATCTCTAATGGGAGATGAGATTGTGAGTGGTGAAGATTCAGATGATGAGCTAAGATGAACAAAATAACAAGGCCTTACGCTAATTCTAGCGGTTTTCTTGCAAGGTTTTGGTGATGATTTAGTCATTTTAACTTGGGTTTTGATTTGCTAGATAGTAGTGAGAATGAGGAAGGTGTGAGGATGATCATGGTAAAGCCTTTCAATTTATAGAGGTTAAAAATTGTTGAGAAATGTGTTTGATTTGATGTTGAACCATTGAAGAGATGAGGTTCCTAATGATTTTGAAGTGGGTTGAATGCTAGTCATATCACCCAAGTCAATCCATACAAGGAAGATGGAGTGAAGAAGAAAAGATTTGCAATAAATGTGTTCTAGTGAGTGGAATTTCCTAACATTCAGATTACCCATGGATTTGAAGGTACCAAAAATTTGGTTCCTTCCTTTATGCCAAAGGGCTCCTTGGGTGGATTTTTCAAATTTTTTAATTTTGGTGGAAATGGATTTCTTATATACCTTAGTAAATAATACTAGTTCTAATAACAAGATATAAACTAGTTAAGATTGATTTATAAGTGATGGAAGATAATTTGGAATCACGAAAGAGTCGAAATTCGTAAAATTACGGAGGATCCACGACACCAAAATCATACACGGACGGTACCCTAAAAAGGTGCCGTCTGGTCCCTGCTCTGACTACGGCGGTACCAAAATACATAAAGGACGGTACCAAAATTATGGTGCCGTCGATCCGTGGAGTCAGATATTTGGACGAGTTCGTTTTAGGTGTCGAGAAATTTCGAAACACGAAATTTTTCTCAAAAACATTATACTAAACATTTCTAGTTAGGAAAAGTAAATAACACATATGTAAACATAGTGGAGCATAGATTTTGAGCAAGGCTTATTGATTTTCACAATATAGTGAAAATGGGTAAAATTGATAGCATACTTGTGCTATCCCCCGCATGAGGTTGTTAGCATACACCATTGTTTCAAGTTATATTATCATCCTACATAATAAAAACAACTAAATAGTATCAAACATTAACGATAATGCATTGTTCCAAACACTCCTTAAAGTACCCTTATTTGTCCGATTTCTTGTAAATCTTGTTCATCATCCTACAAGGCACTTGAACATTCCCTTAGTTTGCTTGAATTACTGCGATTCATTCTCAATCTCGGGAAGAGATCGTAATACTCATGAGGTGGAAGATGAGAGCTTGGAAGACCATCCTCGAGCTATTTGATGATGAAGATGATGGAGTTGGAGGTTTTGCTCTTTTGCCTTTTGTCTTAGCAACTCGAGCATCACTCAAAGGTACAAAGATGTGAGGTTGAGTTCATAGTGGAGGTGCATCCCTTTTGGGGTTGGTGGAATTGGTGCGAAGTTTCTATAGAGGCGGGTGAGAAGCATCCCGTATGGAAGAAGCAACCGATCCTTGAGTTGGAATATCAATCATTCTTCTAGCTATGTAGTAGGCTAAGTTGAATGGTTGTCGGTGGATAAGTTGTAGAGCATGTGACATAGGCGGCGTTTAAGTGATCCCTATTTCCTATGGTGCTAATGACGTTGGCTCTAAGTAGTTCCTCCCATTTCTTAAATTCGGCTTAAGTTCATTTAGCTCCATTCCATATGGATCTCGGTTTACCTCTTTTCCTTTCGGGTAACTCGGGTTGTATCACTTTTGGGTTAAAAGGTGTTCACGGATGACATCCTTATCGGCCAAACGGGTTATGTAGGGAAGAGAGCGGTCATTGATTATATCAAGAGCCATGAGTGACCACTTATCCGTAGACACAAGTTCCTCGGTTGGGAATTCCTAACACTTGAGCAAAGTTGCTTAAGGTGATGGTGTAGTCGTTTTGGTTGATTCTAAACCTAAGACAAAATTCATCATCGTCTTCATCACTAAAGCGGTCACACTAGCATAGAATTCTAACACAAACCTAGGACAAATTGGTTCATCGATGTCAAGAAGACAATCGAATTGAATGGCGGCTAGTTCTTCACGAAGATTGGTATTTTCAAGGAAGGATGAGTGAATGGTTCTACCCTCATGGAAATACCTTGATTCTAGACTCTTAAATATTTCTATTTGTTCCTTGGTAAGTCCTTTGGTTTTGTGGTGTTTGGGAATGTAGTTAAGGGTGTCTTTGTGATCATAGAATCTTGCGGCTACCATGGTTATTCCTAAGGACAAGAATTAATATGTTAAAATGAAAATAAATTTTAACGTTTTTGATTCTAGTGTGTGCCTATATGAAAACAATTTGGAGTTGCGGTTATCTCGACTCATTTTATGCACAAAATGGTTTTAGTGGGGTGTTTGGTAAATACCATGAGATAACCCAAATGCTCCTAATTCAATGTGGCTACATTTGAATATACCGGGAGTGCATATTAGTTATGCAATACCTTTAGTATTCAAGAGCATGCAAGTGATGAAAATTTTAACGTTTCTATTTGTATTAGCAATGAAAATGTTTTCCTATAAGTGAGAAGCTTTTCAAAACTTTTGACATGGGGTGTTTGGTTGTTTGAATAAGGCCTTATATTCATTATCTATCAATTAGTGGGAAACATGATTTGTTTATGCAATATGATAATGTAGTACCTAATTTGAATGACTAGTTATGCAATTTGCCAATTGAATTCATATTTGGTATAAAAGCATACATAAAACCCCATGTAATGATTTGTGATAGTTTGTGTATAAATAAGAATCCTAGACTCGAATTAAGAGATGAAATGAAGTTAGGATACTTACAATGATGTTATCTTCATGATTAGTGAGTGGGAAGGTGTCAATAATGAGCTTGGTTTAAGTTTTACACGTTTTGGTAAAGTAGGTTGTGAGGAAGAGGATGTTATGTATATAGCGGTTTTGTACAGAGACACCACGGACGACGGCACCAAATATTTGGTTCCGTCCGTTTTGTCGTTGGTGTCGTGGCTACGATGAGAGCATACAAGGCAAAATTGTTTTGGTTTGACTATTCTAATGTTTTAGGCTATGTTTATCCTACATGTTTGGTTCCATTAACCCTAAACCAAGTCTAAGAAGATTAAAAGGTTCTCGTTTAAGAGGTTTAGTAAAGATGTCGGCGATGTTGTCTTCGGAGGATACTTTCTCGATTGAAATGTTTCCTTTTTGAACATTGTCGCGAAGAAAATGATGACGGATTTCAATGTGCTTTGTACGAGCATGTTGAACGGGATTCTTCTTGAGATCGATGGCTCCTTTGTTGTCACAAAGTATCACAACGTCGTTGAGATGAATTCCGTAGTCACGAGAGCTTGCTTCATCCAAAGAGCTTGTTGACATGCTTTTTCGGTGAGGCGTATTCGGCTTGATGGTAGAGATGGCTAAAGCCGTTTGCTTCTTTGCAAACCATGAGGTGAGACAATGTCCAACAAAAGTGCAAATACCACTTGTACTTTTTCTATCGACATAATCACCGGCATAATTCGAGTCGGCATACACTATGGTTTCTATACCCGTTCCTTTGGGATACCATAATCCTAAACACGTTGTTCCCTTAATATATCTAAAGATCCTTTTTAATGCTTCTAAGTGTGATGCCTTTGGGTTTTCTTGAAAGCGAGCACATAGACAAACACTAAACATAATGTCGGGTCTACTAGCCGTAAGATAGAGTAGACTACCAATCATTCCTCTATATTTAGTGTTATCTACGGATTCACCTTCTTCGTCCTTGGTGAGTTTAGTGTCCGGGACATGGGTGTTTTAGTTGGTTTGGAATCTTCAAGACCAAATTTCTTAAGCATGTCTTTTATATATTTAGATTGGTTAAAGAAAATACCATCTTCTAGTTGTTTAATTTGAAGTCCTAGAAAGAAGTTTAACTTACCCATCATACTCATTTCAAACTCGTCATGCATGATTTTAGAGAAATCATCACATAGTTCTTGACAAGTTGATCCGAATATAATGTCATCAACGTATATTTGAACAATAATAATTTGCGATTCCTTTTCTTAGTAAAAGAGTATTATCTACTAATCCCATAGTATATTTGTTATCAATAAGAAAAGTCTTAAGGCGGTCGTACCAAGCTTTAGGTGCTTGTTTAAGGTCGTATAATGCTTTCTTGAGTTTGAAGACATGATGTGGTTTCTCAAAGTCGGTAAAACCGGGAGGTTGAGCAACATACACTTCTTCGTTAATAAACCCATTAAGGAAAGCACTTTTAACATCCATTTGAAATAATTTAAAGTCATAAGCACATGCATAAGCAAGTAATATTCTAATAGATTCAAGTCTAGCTACCGGTGCATAAGTTTCATCATAGTCAATTCCTTCTTGTTGATTATAACCTTGTGCAACAAGCCTAGCTTTGTTTCTAGATACTACACCATTTTAAGTCCATTTTGTTTGAAGACCCATTTTGTTCCAATTATAGTTTGATCTTTGGGTTTTGGAACTAGTTTCCAAACATCATTTCTAACGAATTGGTTTAATTCTTCTTGCATGGCAATTACCCATGATTCATCTTTTATTGCTTCATTTATGGTTTTGGTTCAATGGTGGATACAAAACAAAAATGATTACTTTGATTTTGAGCTTGTGACCTTAAGGTTCTTTGATTAAGTTGTCCTATGACCTTTTCTAATGGATGACTTTTAGATTCTTTGATGTTGACAATTTCCTTATTTGATGGTTCATCTTCCTTGTTATTATTAATTTGACTTTCTATTATTTGACTTTCAACTAAGTCATCATCTACCAAAGGTGATGTCTTAGAGGGAGGTGGACTTTCGTCAAATGTTATGTTCAACGATTCCTCGACTATCATTGTTTCTTTATTTAGGACAATGTAAGCTTTACTAGTTTGAGAGTAACCAAGAAATACACCTTCATAAGACTTTGGGTCAAACTTGGTGAGATAATCCTTAGTATTAAGAATAAAGCATTTACAACCAAAGACTCTAAAATATCCTAATGTTGGCTTTTACCTTTATAAAGTTCATATGGTGTTTTGTTTAGGAAAGGACGATATTAAGACTCTATTTAAAATATATGTAGAAGTATCAGCGTTACACCAAAACTTTTGAGGAATGTTTTGTTCATTAAGCATTGTTCTACTCATTTCTTGAATTGTTCTATTTTCGTTCTACTACTCCATTTGATTGAGGTGTTCGTGGGCGGAAAAGTTACGTGTTATACCATTTGTATCACAAAAGTTTCCAAATTGAGTTTCGTTGTCAAATTCACGACCATGATCCGTTCGGATCGACACAATTTGACACCTAGAAGATTTTGAATTTTCTTGCTAAGTATTTAAATTTATCAAAAGCTTCATTTTGGTTTTCAAAATAACGTCCAAGTAAACCTTGAGTAATCATCTACTATGACCAAAGTGTATAAGTTGCCTCCATAGCTTCTTATAGCGGATGGTCCAAACAAGTCCATATGTAATAATTCTAGACACTTAGATGTGGACACCATATTTTTAGATTTGTGACTACTATGTGTTTGTTTACCAATTTTGCAAGCGTCGCAAAAGTGTTGGTCATATTTTAGTTTTGGTAAATTTCTAACCAACTCTTTTGAAGATAGGTTTTGTATAAGTCTCATATTAGCGTGACCTAAGCGTCTATGCCAAAGAGATGAGCTATCGTCTAATGTTGTTAAGCAAAGTTTGTCATTATATGTTTTATCTATTTTCATGACGATATGTTATTTTTCCTAACTCCTTTAGCTATGGTGATACCATCTTTTAGTATTTTACTACCATTTTCATCAAATAGTACTTTATACTTTTTATCACATAGTTGGCTAATACTAAGTAGATTAAATCCTAACCTATCCATATGAGCAACATTTTCAATAGTTAGAGAGTTATGAGCAATCGTACCTTTGCCAATGATTTTGCTTTTGAGATTGCTACCGAAAGTGACATTACCTCCGTCATACTCTTGGTATGATGAGAAGAGACTTTGTTGCCGTCATGTGTTGTGAGCATCCAATATCTTTTATCCATTCATCGGTTCCAATCCAACTTTCAAGCATACCTAAGAAGCAAATAACTCAAACATTTGGTCCCCAATATCTCATGGGTCCGTTTGGGTTAAACATACCATTTATTTGATTCATGTATGGAAATGATGGGTAAGAGTTCCATGGCATGTAACTGGAGTTTGATATAGTCTAGAAAGCTTTGATTCCAACCGTTGTGTTGGTAGTTAGGTTGAACGTTGTGGTTGCTCTTAGGAAAGGCGTTTGGCAAAAGAAGTTTTATATCGTTGTTGAGTAGTTTTGATCTAAATTCATTTTAACAAGTCCTACTCCGATATAATGGCTGGTTTTAGTTTAACATTATCATTGGTTTTCTTTGTTACTTTAACAAATTCAATGCGGTCCGTATTGCGAACATTACATTACTTTGAATACCAGCGGTACCATTTGCACACTGTGGACGGAACCCTTATTTTGGTTCCGTCGGTCCGTCTTTATCGCGACAATTTTTGAGAATGTTCGTCCTTTTCGGCCGTTTTGTTTTGACTCTTTGGAATTAATACTTCATTAAAACCTAGCCCATTCATGTCTCCGGTGTTTTATGGATTTTAACTATTTCATCGGCAAGAGCGATGTTTTGTTAAACCTTTAAACTTAGAATTATTTTCTATTAGAACTTCTTGTGTGAGCTTTAGTTTTCTATTTCAAGATTAAGCTCTTGACATGATTTACAATCATCGTCATTTGCTTTTCCTTTTTCAAGTCGTTTTCTTTTCTTTTAACTCATATACCTCATTTTCCAAAAACTCCTTTTGGTTTTAGAAATTTATTTTAGTTATGATTTTTAGACTTAGCTCACACAATTGATTATATTGTTTTTGTAAGGTGTCATCATCTATAGAAGAATAAGAAGAGTCGGAAAGTACCTCATTTGACTCATGTGCATTAGAGCGATCTCTTCCTTGCTTGATTCTTCATCGTCTTCACTATCACTCCAAGCACCACTTACAAAAGCTCGTTGAGTTTTGCTTTTAGGTGGCTTGGGACATTCTCCTATGAGATGACTTGCATAACCACATCTAAAACACTTTCTTTCACCTTTACTCTTCTTATCATCCCGATCTTTTCGGAATGGCTTCTTTTCTTCTCGAGGTTGTCTTACAAACTTTCCTCTTCTTCTAAAGAACTTCTTGAAATCTCTAACGGCCATGGCATACTCCTCATCTTCACTACCGGAACAAGATTCACCATCATCGCTTGATTCCGCCTTTGCTTTAAGAGCAACGGATTTGATCTTCTCCTTTCTTCCTTTGATGATCTCCGAATCTTTCTTCATCGTCTTCACTATCACTCCAAGCACCACTTATTTAATAGAAACTATCTATTTAAAGAGATCACTAATATGATATGAAACTGAGTTAGAAAGGTTAGAGAGAAGATATGTATGAGAGTATGTTAGAAAGGGATGAGAAACTACTTGGCTTGGCATTGCTATTTATAGCCAAATGGACAGGGGCGTCCACGGACGGCGGACCCTTAAAGGGTTCCGCCGTGTACCATTTGGTACCACGGTCCGACGACCAAGATATCAAATCTTGCCAAAGTCAACTCTATCTAGGTGAGATTGTGCAAGATATGAAGAGTACAAATCTTCACAAAATATCTAAAGAAATCTTCCAATGATTTCCATGATGTAATACATGATGTCAAATGTTGCATTACTATTTTAGAAATATGCAAATGCTTAAGTAGTGTTTGGTTTTAAGAACCTAACACATTCTAAAACTACTATCATACATAATGATTAGAGTCATATCAAGATGTTACTAATCACAAATGTAAATGCTTGAATGATGAATATATTGTTTGAGAAAGCTTGTTTTAATATCTATAAACTTGACAAGCTTTAAGCTTTTATAAATTAAATTTACTTTTGTCGTTAACAAAACTTAGGCAAAGATCAAAAATATAAATAACGTTTAATGACGATATTTGTATTAACAAAAAACTATACACCATCTATATCGAAGATATGATGAAGTCTTCTCCAATTTGCTTGCTGTCAAAGGCCTCTAAAACAAAGTCATGGTTATGGCATCGTCGTCTCAATCACCTGAACTTCGGCATCATCAATGATCTCACCAGAAAGGACTTAGTTGTAGGTTTACCTAGACTCAAGTACGAAAAGGATCATCTTTGTTCAACATGTCAATTGGGAAAAAGCAAGAAGTATGCCCATAAACCCAAACCTACTAACTCTGTCAAAGAAGTTCTTCATATGATTCATATGGATTTATGTGGACCAATGAGGGCCCAAAAATTGATTCGCTAATAACTAGCCTACTTATTTAGTCAACCACTTGTGAGAGGTCAACTAGGAAAGTCAAACTAGAAAGAGGCAAATGCAATAATCCGAGGTAGTACAGTTATATTCCCGGGTCGTTAATTCCCCAACGAGGTTGTGATATCCTGTGATTGAACGAATGTGTTATATAGTTTGGTTGATCAGGAATAGGTTTATGATTGATTTGTCACAATACTAAAAGTATAAATAACTCAAATGAGTTATATCAACTAATAAGTACGATCAAAAACCTTAGAAATGTAAAAGGTATAAAAACGTACGTTTAAATAAAATTACGTAAACGTACAAAAATAAAAGTGAAAAGTGATCAATATAAACCCCACAAATGTGAAATTTATATTTTTGAGATCCTAAGAATAAAAGAAAAATATTATAAAAAGAAAATTATTTATTTAACTTATATATTATTTATTATTAATTAATTACTATTTAATACTATTTTTTAATACACTATTTAATTAGAAAACTAAAATAAGGCTAGAAAAATAAAATTAAAAATTTAGAAAAATCTAAAATATTATAAAACTTATTTTATAACTAAAATATATTTATTATACTATTATTCTATTTAATATTAATTATTAACTATTTGATTATTAATTAACTAATTAAACTAATTAAATTATAAGTACTAGAATATGAACAAGAAAAATCTAGAAAAATTTATAAAAGTACTATAATATAAAAGAGATTTACTAAAAATATAAAAATACGAAGTGCTTATAAATAAGCTAAAAGAAAATTAAATAGATAGTTTCTATTAAATAGAAGCTATCACTATAAGTATGTTTGGGTTTTCTACTTTTTCTTTTATAAAATTATTAAAATACTTAAAATAAGAAACTAATATAAAACAACAAACTTGAAACCCAGAATAAGCACTGTAAGTGCTTATTACTCCAAACAGTTGACTTTCTGTTGACTTAGAAGGAAATAAGCTCAAATGAGCTTATGTGGAGTTCACTAGGGTAGATTCTGGTTCCAATAAGTTACTTATACTATATTTAACAAGATTCAACCAAATAAGTAGCTTAAATAAGCCACAGAACACAAATAAGCACTTTGCTTATTGGATTCTGAGACAGAAAATGGGACAACTTTGTGAGGTAAAACCAAGTGGGGTCCACTATGATCTAGGCCAAACAAAGGGTCAATGGTTCAAGCCTGGTAGGAGGGGGGTTGGAAGAACCAAGATTTAGGGTGTGGGACCCACTGATGAGCTCAGAAAGAGCTTGTGAAGTGAGGGGTCCAAACTGATTCACTCAGTTATATGAGTGAATGAAATAAGCTTGAAAACTTGGTACAAGCTTTAAAACAAGCTTAAGAAAGAAAAAGGATAATTACTATGTATATATTGTATATTAACAAATATGAACAAGTGTGTTCACTGGATTTGGCTAATAAGCTTGTAATAAGCTTATAAGCACTTTCAATGAAAATGAAATCCAAACACAGCTTGTAGTCAAAAGTGATACCAAATTAAGCTCACAGAATAAGCTTAAAAGAGCAAATTTGATGTTGGACTATCAAGAGGGTCTGGTGAGGTTTTCAAAATGCCAAAGCTTGATCAGTGGGGACCACTGAGTAGCTTGTGAGGGGCTTATGAAGTTGGGTGGGTTGACTGAGTTCACTCAGTTAACTGAGTGAATGGAATAAGCTTGAAGCTGTGTGCAGCCCTAGTGAAAGAGCTTGTGAGTGAAAGTTAAAGCTTGAACTGTGTTAATGGACAGCTTAGCTTCTTAATGAGCCAAAGATCACAAGCCAAAGCTCGGTGATAAGCATGATGGGCTTGTGAAGTTGCTTGTTTACTTGAATGATCAGTGTAGTGGTTTATTTGATAGCACAAGTTTAAGCAAATTAAGTAGACCAAATAAGCAATCAAAAGCAAATAAGCACTTATTTCAGATAACTAGCCACAAGGGCATCACAAACAACCAAAATACACAGACCAACACTCAATAAACAAGCTTATGCAGGCTTGTGAAAGTGGGTGTCAAACCTGTGTACAGGGGAGGTCTATGAAGAATCACCAAAAGATAAGCACAATTTAAGCTCTTAATCAGCTAGATGAAAGTTAATAAAAATAGCAACAAAGAGATCAGCAACAAGACTATATAAACCTACAAGCTCAAGTCCTAATATCAATTAACAAGTTCACAATTTAGATCCAAAGTTTATTCTAAAATCGTGTAAGCTGCAAATTGACTTTTTATGTAAACCAATATGTTGACTTAAGTGAGCTTTGATCCTAGTTTTACTGATTGATTATGTTGAGATAAGCTATAATAAGGTGAAATTAAGCTAGGTTATCAGATTCTAAGCTAGTATGGTGATTATGGAACTTATAATCCTAATGATTAAGCGACTAGATGGAATTACAAACTATTTTGACTTTTTAACTAATAAGACCTCTATATTATGACAGATATGGACTATGTTGAACTAAATAAACATGCAGTAACAAGAATTAAGGACAATAACATGCAAGAACTCAGATAAGCAGCTTGATCCAAACACACCTTAGCAAGGCAGTTTTTATGATTAGTGTTACAAATCCACAAATTACAACATGAAACTGATTCCAATCACTTGATTATGATGTAATTAGATCAAATGAACACAAAAACACAGGTAAACAACAACTTATAACTATGAATCACTACTAAGCTAATTTAACTAAAAATATTAACAACTAGCAACTATGATTTCCAACTAACAACCTACTGATTTTACTTTATATTATCACTAACCAACACCAAATAAGCATGAAACAAGAGAGATTAAGCTAAATTAAGAACTAATACAGAAAATGGCAAAATCAAGAAATTGCTTACAACTTGAATAAAGGCCAAAATCTGAGAACCAAGAACTGAGAACCAATACTATATGCTTACCACTAAGCTCTAATACCAAGGCAATCCAGAATAGCACTTGCTCCAAGCTTCTTCTACAGTAACTTCTATATTAAATTCCTAATTACTTGTTTCTTTTTGGTATTTTCCTTTTTATTGATTATTCTTGGTTGAGAGTTTCTACAAGCTTGCAATAGCTTACAAAGAGCTAAGTAGTGTTTGTTAGGGTCCTCAATCAACAAGTATCAGCGAAATTTAAAGACTTGTAAGTAAATGGTGCAATTTGAAATACTTGAAAACTTAAAGATAGATTGGCGAGTAACCAAGTTGTTTATTACACTTAGCAAAGCTAATAAACACTTTGAAATGTAAATTGAAGATTACACTAATGTGACAACTAGTTTAATTAGGCTACTTGATCATAAACTAAGATTAAAATTATGATAGATCTCTTCTTCTTTCTTAGTATTTATCACTCTTTTGCATCCCACTAGCTTCGGATACTTTCCCACTCGAATCACACCATTGATTGAGTCTAACTCATCTTGTCCGTTTAAATCCATTTTGGCGCCAAAATGCTCCACGTGTAATTGAGGCGGTTCGAGCAATTAAGGATTCTTGGGAGTGTTAGGAAGTATAAGGGACAAGT
Organism: Chrysanthemum lavandulifolium; assembly: GCA_022545495.1. NCBI lineage: Eukaryota > Viridiplantae > Streptophyta > Magnoliopsida > Asterales > Asteraceae > Chrysanthemum > Chrysanthemum lavandulifolium. The sequence continues at coordinate 178,134,261 of CM040238.1, forward strand.
TTGTGATATTTTGGACCAAGTTGGGTGGTTTGCTCAATCTTGTGGGTACTAGTGGTATTGAGGTGAAAATGGTGGGAATGGCATTTATTGTGGCGGAGTTTACTGTAAGAGGTGGTGGAGGTGGGTAGGAAAGTAGAGGTGGTGGAAGGGGTGAGGTGGTAGTGTTAAGGTGGCAGTTACAGATGGCTAGGGGAGGTGGAAGAAGAAGAGGAAAAGCGGGGGTACGTTTGGTCTATTTTATTTATTTACAAAGGGAGGGTTTGGGCTGGTGTGTTGGGCTTGGATAAATAACATAAAGGGCCGGTTTGGTATTGGATTTGGAATTAATAATACAAGGACCATTTGTGTAATTCCTGCAAAGTTGAGGACCAAAACTGCCATTCTTCCAAAGTTATAATAAGGACCATACTTGACAAACTTGAATAGTACCAGGACCATTATTGATTATTTTCCATTTTGAAATATCCAAGGCCAAAAGCATCAATTTTGAAAGTAGAAGGCCAAACTTGTAATTTTCAAAAGTAATCACAAGGACCAATCATGTCAAATAAGAATAGTATAAGGGTGTAGTTTGATAAATTTCCATTTTAAAACACCTGTGGACTAATTTTGACACTTTTGCAAAGTTGAGGACTAAAGTTGTAATTTTATGATTTTTAACTTCAAAGGATTATTTTGAACAACTTGTGAATCCCAAGGACCTAAAATGATATTTTACAAGTTTTGATTAACGAGGACTAGTTTTGCCAATTTATCAAAGTTCGGGGAATGCTGTAAATTATGTATGTTTTGCATGTTTTCATCGGTTTTCATCCCTTTTGCACTTTAACACTTAAAACACAATTTGGAGATATTTCCGATTTATGAAGCATATTTGTATGTTTCGGATATTTTGTAGCTTAAATGTGAGCGAAATGATGAGTATTTGACACTCATCAATCCCCACACTAAGCTATTGCTAGTCCTAGCAATATTTTATGAAGTTTTAATGGATTTGAAAGAACTCTTTACCAAAAGCCATCACTTACGGAGTAGCCATGATGTTTTGGTTCAAGTAAGAACTTTGGTCCATCGATAACCATGTGATTTTGAGCAAATCACCGGTGTCAATCTGATTTGATTTGTCTTTACCAAAAGCCGTTGCTACGGACTAGCCAACTCTTGATGGAATAGTCAACATCTTGGTGGTGATTACCAATTATGGTTTTCCAACGCCTTTACCACAAGCCATAATCTTGCGGGCTAGCCAACTCGTTCGCTTATTAGGATATGGCGAGTTGAGGACCATACAATTTTAGGCAAATTGCAAGTCGTAAACGGTTTGAGATATCTTTACCAAGAGCCGTTTGCTCCTGGATTAGCCAATCCTTATGTGTGTTAGACATGGTGGAGTGATTACCATTTATTGCGTTCTTAGTGAGAAATTTTTTTTTTAAACATTTTGGCTAAAAATTGGGGTTCTTCATGGAACATGTGTTTGAATTCGAGAATCCCCCACACTTAAAAGCGAATATTGCCCTCAATATTCAAAGCACCGGTTTTAAACCGAACTTAGAACGTAAAAGGGATATATTACTTAGCCTTTATTTAAGATGTATATACATACATATATTTTTTAGATAAAACTTCTTAAGCGAAGCTATCACTATTTTTACAATTTACATTTTTTTTTTTTTTTTTTTTTTTTTTTTTTGAAACTTGAAAATATATACATATTTACAACATGTGGGCATCTCCCCACACTAGGGTGTTACACACGGTGAAAACCCATGTTTGTGCTAATGTTTTGATTCCCGAGTCACTAGTGGACTCGACCCGTTTTGATTTCTTTCCTCCCAATGTCGGGTTTGTCACATAAGCTAACCGCTTGTGAACGGTTAACTGTAACAAAGGGTTCCTGAACAGGCTGGGAGAAAAAAAACAATTTAAAAATCCATGGGGAAGTATCTGGCTCTAAACCAATGTTATATGGAATATCCGTGGTCAAGTAACATCTTCACTCCGAATGAGTGAAGAGAAGGAGAAATCACCGGGTAGGTGAAGGGTAGTAGGGAGATCAGAACAGCAGTAATCACAAGAACTTCCTCCTCAAGAATTTGAAATTTAATTAAAGGAGGGGAGGTCTTATGCTTGATCTCAGGAATTTTATCAGTTTTTTCAACTGATTTGGATTCCTCTTTATGAAGTTGTTTTGGAGGGAGGATGTTATAACAATTTTCAACTGATTTATAATTGTCTGGGTACAACAATTGTTCAAGAAAATCATTAAAATCTCCCTCCTCATCAATCTCAGAATCATGTATTCCGAGAATAAGTGAATCCAATTGATATAATCACCCATCGATCCATAATAGAATCACTTTCCTCAACCGAGTGAGGAAAGATGAAGAGTCGGAAATGATATCACTCTCGGTATCATCGATTTCGAAGAAATGAATCAATAATGAGATAATTCTCGAACTCTTCCAATATGGAATCACTTTCCTCAACCGAGTGAGGAAAGTTGAAGAGTCGACTAAGATATCACTCTCGGTGTCATCTTCATCCCATATGAGATCATTATGGAAGTCTTGTAGTGGAGGAGGGAAATTGGATTATTACTTAGCAATTCCTCGAGGAGAAGAATATCTCCTCCCGATCACTCTCAAGATCATCTACATCCCAAATGGGACCACTTTCCTCAACCGGAGTGAGGAAGATGAAGGTCGGAAATGATGGAATGAGATAATGGAGTGGGATCACCACTCACCATATCAAGAACATAACCAAGATCTTCTTGAGAGTACTCACGTAAGGCAACATCAATGACATCGATTCGGTTAACCGATGCGAGTTATAATTGGAGGTACTTTGAAGTTTGATCATGGTTGAAGGTAATAGCCTCATTACCCACATGATGTGATCGGCTCAAATACATCTATAAGGCGTGGCCCGTTCTTAGGAATCCTCGTCCAAGAATGAGAGGAACCCTAGGATCGACATCGAATTCGACAACCACAAAGTCAGCTGGAAAATGGAACTTCCCTACTTTCACAAATACGTCCTCGGCAATACCGAGGGGCATAGATCTGAACGATCGCAAGCTCAAGAGTCATGCGGTGGGGTAAGTTTAGGAAGAAAGTTTCTTCCATCTTGAATTAGGCATCGGGTTGATCTTGGCGCCCAGATCGACCAGGCGTTGCATGCAACCATTCACGGAAATTCACAAGGTAAGATAAATTTACGGGATCTCCAAGCTTCTCGGGAAGCTTCTTTAAGATAACTATGAGAGCAGTTCTCATTAGAGAAGTTTTGCCAATTCAACCGCTTTTTCCTTGTTGTTTAACAAGCTGTTTGATTGTTGATGCGAACTTGGGCATCAAGATGGCAACATCCGAAGACTTATGTCAAATTGCAAATCTTTAAAGATTTGCAAGAGTTTGTCTGTTTGGTAATTAGACCTCTTGCGGTGTTCTTGCTCATTTAAGCGTGAAGGTAAGGAATGGTAGGCTTAAAAGGTTTGGATTTAGGGACGAGGCTCGGGAGTTTCATCGGTCTCAAAGACAACTCTGTTTTGGTTTTCTTCGAGGGACAACTTGCGGTTGGGCGTGTGCGGTACCGTGGGCTAGGAATTTGCACATGGTCCTTGGCAACCTCAGGCTCTTTTTCCACATCGTATAACGGTGGTGGAATAGGAGTAGAGGGTCCCTCATAAGCGACACCACTACAGTGGTGATAGCTTTGATGATGTTGGAATCCTCCTCATCATCACTATCATCAATACACTCTTCGGGAAGCATTAAGCATATAAGAATAAGTCATAGCGCCCTTTGGTCATAAAGATTGTTTAACAAACTTTTAACCGTGAATCGTGAAAGAGTAGGATCTATTGATGATGTAGGAGTAATTGGGGTGTAGAATTTGGGACAACCGTGGTTGGTCCAACTTGAGCTATATCACTATGTGTAGTGACAGCTTTGAGTTCACCCTAGGATTCATAGCATGATATTACTCGGAGACTTCCCGAGGTGGAAGGTGGAGCGAGTTGTTTCACCAAATCAGATATCATACTTTTAAGATCGTTCTTGACTCATTATTGTTCTTTGCAATTGAAGAATCAAATTCATTCTTCAAATTGGAGATTTGGTTTTGAACCACTCTCATTTTAGCATCGATAGCCTTGATGTGGTTAGCTAGTTCGTGATTGAGATTCTTGGAGCGAAACCATTTGATTGTTAGGAGTGAATACCCTTGGTTAGAATTTGAATTTCCCTATGGGGTGGGTATTGAACAGGAACAATTTGATTGTTACGAGTGCGATATTGATTTTGGTTATATTGCCCTCTTGGTGGTTAGGATTAGACCTATTTGAATTGTTGGGTTGATATGATCACGATGGTCCCTCTTGGTTATTAACACGGTAATTTGTTTCGACTTGAGGATGGTATTGGTTACCTCTTTGATTGAAATTACCGGCTAGAGCATCGACTTCAAATGCATTGCCATCGGTGGCGATGCGGTTGTAGTATGCATGAGGACCACCACAAGTGACACATGGTTCAATCTTTTGACTTCATTTGGTTTAGATGACTCTTTCTTTTGGTTAAGAGTCAAATTTTAAAACATCCATGAGTTGAGCAAAGCGAGTATTGTCAACAGTTTGAGTCATGGGAGATGAAGTAGAAGGTGAATCACTTGCTTTGGGAGCAACTGGTTTGTTTCTTGAGGTACGGACCTCAGCTTTGTTCTCTATAATGGCTAAAGCATCCTTTGTTGTTCGATTCAAAAAATTACCTCCCGCGGAGGAATTAAGAGAGTCTTGATCAGCTTGTCTTATGCCATTATAGAAAGTATCCAGATATATCAACTCAGTAAATCCATGATGAGGACAGTTGCGTAGCATTTCCTTAAAACGATCCCATGATTCACTGAATGTTTCATCAAAATGTTGTGTGAATTTCATGATTTCATTCCGGAGATTCGTGGTTTTTGAAGGAGGATAGAATTTATGCACAAACTTCTGTACTAAATCTTCCCACGTTTCAATCGACTTAGGGGTTGTTTATCAAGCGGATCTGGCGGGCCCATCGAGAGAAAGCGGAAAGAAGAAGTTTGATTGCATCCTCGTGAACGTTTTACATTTCAAGGTGGATGTGATTTTATTAAACCACCGAATGTGATAGTGAGGATCGTCCCTATCAAAACCATAGAATTGACGTCTTTGTCACTAGGTTTATTAACCCGTTTTAAGCTCAAAGTTCTCACTCGATGGTTGGAACAACAATGGCATCTCCGTACCCATCGGTGGGTGCTGGAGAAGTTCATTCATCGTTTGTTCTTACGCCATTTGGCAGAATTTTGGCTCGATCGTATCTCGGTGCGATCGATGGGCGAACGTCTCGACTTCTTCGAGGTATGGCTACAAGCTCACGAAGAGGACTTGATGACCTTGAAGAGCAGTGCGCATGCACTAAGGCGTGTCTAAGGATCCTTGAAGAAAAGGAAACTCGGAAGGGGTGCGAAGAGTATTTTTGTGATTATTTATCTTTTATATATATAAAAGAAAAGAAAATATTTTTGTTTTTATATTGTTTAAGGAAGATTAAAATACGATATTATATATAATATATATACAAAGGATAGATAATCGATGAATAGATAACAAAAATAGTTCAACGCACCTGACCTCCCGGCGGCGCCAAAAATTGATTCGCTAATAACTAGCCTACTTATTTAGTCAACCACTTGTGAGAGGTCAACTAGGCAAGTCAAACTAGAAAGAGGCAAATGCAATAATCCGGGTAGTACGGTTATATTCCGGTCGTTAATTCCCCAGCGAGGTTGTGATATCCTGTGATTGAGCAATGTGTTATATAGTTTGGTTGATCGGGAATAGGTTTATGATTGATTTGTCACAATACTAAAAGTATAAATAACTCAAATGAGTTATATTAACTAATAAAGCACGATCAAAAACCTTAGAAATGTAAAAGGTATAAAAACGTACGTTTAAATAAAATTAAATAGCGTACAAAAATAAAAGTGAAAAGTGATCAATATAAACCCCACAAATGTGAAATTTATATTTTTGAGATCCTAAGAATAAAAGAAAATTATTATAAAAAGAAAATTATTTATTTAACTTATATATTATTTATTATTAATTAATTACTATTTAATACTATTTATTAATACACTATTTAATTAGAAAACTAAAATAAGGCTAGAAAAATAAAATTAAAAATTTAGAAAAATCTAAAATATTATAAAACTTATTTTAAAACTAAAAATATATTTATTATACTATTATTCTATTTAATATTAATTATTAACTATTTGATTATTAATTAACTAATTAAACTAATTAAATTATAAGTACTAGAATATGAACAGTAAAAATCTAGAAAAATTTATAAAAGTACTATAATATAAAAGAGATTTACTAAAAATATAAAAATACAGAAGTGCTTATAAATAAGCTAAAAAGAAAATTAAATAGATAGTTTCTATTAAATAGAAGCTATCACTATAAGTATGTTTGGGTTTTTCTGTTTTTTCTTTTATAAAATTAGTAAAATACTTAAAATAAGAAACTAATATAAAAACAACAAACTTGGAAACCCAGAATAAGCACTGTAAGTGCTTATTACTCCAAACAGTTGACTTTCTGTTGACTTAGAAGGAAATAAGCTCAAATGAGCTTATGTGGAGTTCACTAGGGTAGATTCTGGTTCCAATAAGTTACTTATACTATATTTAACAAGATTCAACCAAATAAGTAGCTTGAATAAGCCACAGAACACAAATAAGCACTTTGCTTATTGGATTCTGAGACAGAAAATGGGACAACTTTGTGAGGTAAAACCAAGTGGGGTCCACTATGATCTAGGCCAAACAAAGGGTCAATGGTTCAAGCCTGGTAGGAGGGGGGTTGGAAGAACCAAGATTTAGGGTGTGGGACCTTGATGAGCTCGAGAAAGAGCTTGTGAAGTGAGGGTCAAAGCGATTCACTCAGTTATATGAGTGAATGAAATAAGCTTGAAAACTTGGTACAAGCTTTAAAACAAGCTTAAGAAAGAAAAGGATAATTACTATGTATATATTGTATATTAACAAATATGAACAAGTGTGTTCCTTTGGATTTGGCTAATAAACTTGTAATAAGCTTATAAGCACTTTCAATGAAAATGAAATCCAAACACGACTTGTAGTCAAAGTGATACCAAATTAAGCTCACGAGAATAAGCTTAAAAGAGCAAATTTGATGTTGGACTATCAAGAGGGTGCGGTGAGGTTTTCAAAATGCCAAAGCTTGATCGGTGGGGACCTTTGAGTAGCTTGTGAGGGCTTATGAAGTTGGGTGGGTTGGTGAGTTCACTCGATTAAGCGAGTGAATGGAATAAGCTTGAGGCGTATGCGACCCTAGTGAAAGAGCTTGTGAGTGAAAGTTAAAGCTTGAGCGTGTTAATGGACGCTTAGCTTAATGAGCCAAAGATCACAAGCCAAAGCTCGATGATAAACTTATGATGGGCTTGTGAAGTTGCTTGTTTACATGAATGATCGGTGTAGTGGTTTATTGATAGCACAAGTTTAAGCAAATTAAGTAGACCAAATAAGCAATCAAAAGCAAATAAGCACTTATTTGGATAACTAGCCACAAGGGCATCACAAACAACCAAAATACGGACCAACACTCAATAAACAAGCTTATGCGGGCTTGTGAAAGTGGGTGTCAAACACATGTCTGTGGGAGGTCTATGAAGAATCACCAAAAGATAAGCACAATTTAAGCTCTTAATCGGCTAGATGAAAGTTAATAAAATAGCAACAAAGAGATCGGCAACAAGACTATATAAACCTACAAGCTCAAGTCCTAATATCAATTAACAAGTTCACAATTTAGATCCAAAGTTTATTCTAAAATCGTAAGTCGCAAATTGACTTTTTATGTAAACCAATATGTTGACTTAAGTGAGCTTTGATCCTAGTTTTACTGATTGATTATGTTGAGATAAGCTATAATAAGGTGAAATTAAGCTAGGTTATCAGATTCTAAGCTAGTATGGTGATTATGGAACTTATAATCCTAACAGTTAAACAGCTAGATGGAATTACAAACTATTTTGACTTTTTAACTAATAAGACCTCTATATTATGACAGATATGGACTATGTTGAACTAAATAAACATGCAGTAACAAGAATTAAGGACAATAACATGCAAGAACTCGGATAAGCGACTTGATCCAAACACACCTTAGCAAGGCGGTTTTATGATTAGTGTTACAAATCCATAAATTACAACATGAAGCGATTCCAATCACTTGATTATGATGTAATTAGATCAAATGAACACAAAACACGGTAAACAACAACTTATAACTATGAATCACTACTAAGCTAATTTAACTAAAAATATTAACAACTAGCAACTATGATTTCCAACTAACAACCTCTCGATTTTACTTTATATTATCACTAACCAACACCAAATAAGCATGAAACAAGAGATTAAGCTAAATTAAGAACTAATACAGAAAATGGCAAAATCAAGAAATTGCTTACAACTTGAATAAAGGCCAAAATCGAGAACCAAGAAGCGAGAACCAATACTATATGCTTACCACTAAGCTCTAATACCAAGGCAATCCAGAATAGCACTTGCTCCAAGCTTCTTCTACAGTAACTTCTATATTAAATTCCTAATTACTTGTTTCTTTTTGGTATTTTCCTTTTTTATTGATTATTGCTGGTTGAGAGTTTCTACAAGCTTGCAATAGCTTACAAAGAGCTAAGTAGTGTTTGTTAGGGTCCTCTAATCAACAAGTATCAACAGAAATTTAAAGACTTGTAAGTAAATGGTACGAATTTGAAATACTTGAAAACTTAAAAGATAGATTGAAACTGAGTAACCAAGTTGTTTATTACACTTAGCAAAGCTAATAAACACTTTGAAACAGAAATTGAAGATTACACTAATGTGACAACTAGTTTAATTAGGCTACTTGATCATAAACTAAGATTAAAATTATGATAGATCTCTTCTTCTTCTTTCTTCTGTATTTATCACTCTTTTGCATCCTACTAGCTTCCAGATACTTTCCCACTTCGAATCACAGCCATTGATTGAGTCTAACTCATCTTGTCCGTTTAAATCCATTTTGGCGCCAAAATGCTCCACGTGTAATTGAGGCAGTTCCAGAGCAATTAAGGATTCTTGGGAGTGTTAGGAAGTGTAAGGGACAAGTTTTGTGATATTTTGGACCAAGTTGGGTGGTTTTGCTCAATACTATGGGTACTAGTGGTATTGAGGTGAAAATGGGTGGGAATGGCATTTATTGTGGCAGGTTTCTGCTGTAAGAGGTGGTGGAGAGTGGGTAGGAAAGTAGAGGTGAGCTGGAAGGGGTGAGGTGGTAGTGTTAAGGTGGCAGTTACAGGTGGCTAGGGGAGGTGGAAGAAGAAGAGGAAAAGCGGGGGTACGTTTGGTCTGTTTTATTTATTTACAAAGGGAGGGTTTGGGCTGGTGTGTTGGGCTTGGATAAATAACATAAAGGGCCGGTTTGGTATTGGATTTGGAATTAATAATACAAGGACCATTTGTGTAATTCCTGCAAAGTTGAGGACCAAAACTGCCATTCTTCCAAAGTTATAATAAGGACCATACTTGACAAACTTGAATAGTACCAGGACCATTATTGATTATTTTCCATTTTTGAAATATCCAAGGGCCAAAACTGTCAATTTTGAAAGTAGAAGGGCCAAACTTGTAATTTTCCAAAAGTAATCACAAGGACCAATCATGTCAAATAAGAATAGTATAAGGGTGTAGTTTGATAAATTTCCATTTTAAAACACCCAGGGACTAATTTTGACACTTTTGCAAAGTTGAGGGACTAAAGTTGTAATTTTATGATTTTTAACTTCAAAGGATTATTTTGAACAACTTGTGAATCCCAAGGACCTAAAATGATATTTTACAAGTTTTGATTAACGAGGACTAGTTTGCCAATTTATCAAAGTTCGAGGACTAAAGCATAAATTATGTATGTTTTGCATGTTTTTCATCGGTTTCATCCTTTTGCACTTTAACACCTAAAAACACAATTTGGAGATATTTCCGATGTTATGAAGCATATTTGTATGTTTTCGAGATATTTTGTAGCTTAAATGTGAGCGAAATGATGAGTATTTAGACACTCATCGTGGTGCGAGAATATCTTTGGGAAAAATATGTGTTAGTTATGGTTGATGATTACTCTAGATTCACAGGTCAAGTTCTTAAGGACAAAGGATGAAACTCACGATATCATCATCAAACTCATCAAACAAATTGTAGGTTCGACTTAACAAAACCGTCAAAATTATCGAGCAGACAATGGGCGGGTTTGTCAACAAACAACTTAGTGAATTTTATGAAAGCGTTGGAATCGACCATCAAAGAAGTGTTCCACGAACTTCTCAGCGAGCGGTGTAGTTGAAAGATGAAATCGAACTCTTGTAGAAGCCGCTAGAACAATCTTGATTTACTCGAAAGGTTACAATGTTTCTGAAGGTGAAGCTATTGCCTTTGCATGCTACACAAAATCGTTCCACGATTCACCTTGTTCATGGAAAAACTCCATATGACCTTGTCCACAGCGAAAACCTAATCTCTTTCCTTCGTGTGTTTGGTGCATTGTGTTATCCAACTAATGAGGTCAAGACTTAGGCAAACTTAGAGCTAAAGCGAGACATTGGAGTATTTGTAGGGTATGCACCAAACAAAAGGGATACCGAATCTACAACAAAAGAACCCGAAATATCATGGAAACAACTCACGTTCGTTTGATGGTGACGGTCAAATGGCTCTGGACAAACGATTCGGGACCACGCTTCAAAACAGTCCCATTGGTTCATCCTTGTTCCAAACTCTTCTCAAGAAACTCCATATGTACATCCATCGAAGATGATTTAAAGAAATTGTTTGATCCTATGTTTGATGAACTTTATGATCCAGTACTAATGAGGTGTCGATTCCTACTCGAGGTCGCTCATATTCCATGAATGAAGTTAATCCTTAGTCTCAACATCTTTAAGTCAAGAAGCGCTTCTTCTTGATCCTTGATCTCATCAACAAATCATCATTCTTCAAATGTACATCATGGAAATGTTTACGGCATCAATGATGAAGTTAATCCTTTGCTTCTCACGAAGATGCTCCATTTGAAAACATATTTGCTCTAAATATTCATCGAACCATCTTCTTGAGGAGACATCGACTCTGCTACTTGATCCTCGACAACTACCACATGAACACCTCGGAAAATGGACTCACGATCATCCACTAGACAACATCATAGGAAATCCTTCTCGTCGGTATCCACTGTAAGCGACACTCTCGATGCCTTATGGTGCTTCTTTAACTCTGTACTCTCAAAGATCGAACCTAAAGATGTTAAAGCGCTATGAATGAAGGCAATTTGGTTCAATGCCATGCAAGATGAAATTCATGAGTTTGATCGATTAGATGTATGGGAATTAGTACCGACTCAGTTGTGCTATGATCATTGCTCTTAAGTGGATCTTCAAAGTGAAGCTTGATGAGCATGGTGATGTTTTGAAAAATAAGGCTAGGTTAGTAGCTAAAGGTTATCGTCAAGAAGAAGGTATTGACTTTGAAGAATCTTTTGCTCCGGTTGCTCGAATCGAGGCAATCGAGAATCTTTTGGCTAATCTTGCTAGTAAGAACATGGTTATCTATCGGATGGATGTGAAGGCGGCATTTACGAGCGGAGACCTTAAAGAAGTCGTCTCGTCGACCAACTGAAGGATTTGTAAATCAAGAGCATCCTACTCATGTTTATCGTTTGAAGAAGGCTCTTTACGGTTTAAAGCAAGCTCGAGGCATGGTATGATCTGTTGTCAAAGTTTCTTCTATCAACGGATTTAGCAAAGAGCGATTGATCCAACATTGTTTACTAGGAAGTCGGCAAACATTTAATTCATGTTCAAATTTATGTTGATGATATTATTTTGCCTCGACAAACCCGATGGAATGTGATCGTTTTCAAATGAAATGAGTTCAAAATTTCAAATGTCAATGATGGGACAAATGTCATTTTCTTGGGATTACAAATTTCGCAAAGTCCGGAGGCATTTTCATAAATCAATCTAAATATGCAAGCGAGATCTTAAAGAAATTTGGATTTGATTCAAGTGACCTGTTGACACTCCCATGATTGATCGAACCAAACTAGATGAGGACCACTCGGGGATCATGATTGACCAAACAAAATATCGTATTATGATTGGATCACGATGTACCTCACGACTAGTAGACGAGACATCTTGTTCATTTGTTTGCATGTGTGCTAGATACCGAGCTAAGCCTACTAAAAAGCACATTGAAGCGATTAAGCGGGTCTTCGGTATCTCAAGGAACCATCAATATGGGTCTTTGGTACGAAGGACAAGGCATGTCACTAACGACCTATCGAGAATCTTGATCATGCGAGGTGTCAAGATACTCGTCGAAGTACATCGGAGGTGCTCGGTTTTGGGTGATAAGCTTGTGGTGGTCTTCAAAGAAGCAAATGAGTACTTCTATTTCCTCTAGGAGGTGAATACATAGCCATGTCATCTTGTTGTGCTCAAATCTTATGGATGAGATCTCAATTATCGACTATGGCTTTGAATTCAACAAAATCCCTCTGTCTTGTGATAATAAAGTGCTATTGCTCTCTCATGCAACAACGTTCAACACTCAAGAGCAAAGAATATCGACATTCGACATCATTTCATCGAGGGAACAAGTGGAAAAAGGTGTGGTGGAACTCTATTTTGTGAGGTGCGAATATCGGTTAGAGACATCTTCACCAAAGCTCTTCAAGAGAAGCGTTTTGAGTTTATTCTTCCACGTCTTGGCTTGAAAAGCCTTCAACGAAACACTCAAAGCGTCTTGGGAGGAAGGCGAGGGTAAAGGTCTATCTTCATCTATCTTTTGTATATATCTATTCGAAAATCAAATAGAAAAATATAAAACCTTAAAAAAAAAAAAAAAAAAAAATACGAAAAATTGAAAAATCTTCAAAAATATTGTCAATTTGTTTTGCTTTTCTCGGTTTGACAATATCTACGGTCTTTGTCTTGTCATTCAAAGAATGACACGGGACTTTAGATGTTGTTCAATTCTTAAAAAAAAAAAAAAAAATAAAAAAAAATATTTTTGGGAGAAAAGAAACATTGGTTTATTGTCATTTCGAGCGATAACCGCTTTTCAAAGAAAGAAACGAGCCATGCTTTACCATGTTTTCAAATTCCATGCTACGATTCTATAAACATTTATCTGCTGAAAACTAGCGCTTTGAAAAATAACTCGATCTCTATTTTTGATAATCATACGGACTTATTTGTCAAAATATCAATCTCTCGATCAACAACCTATGTCATTGATTGAGGGGAGAATAATTTCAATTAAATTAAAAAGTTATTTGGCATTCAATTGTTTTCAAAAGATATTCATGCATGTTTTACCAATGGAGTTTTAAAGTCTTAAAATCGATCCTTATAAGTTAAAACGCTTTCATAATCAAGTCACAATTCTCCTCAAAAGCTTTCAAAATCAATTTAAATCTATAAGAGATCACAAATCTCAAATTATTTGATAATTGTGATCGGGGGAGAATTTGTGATTTAGATTGGACTTAAAGCGAGGATTCGGTAAATGGTTTTACAAGGATGTACATGTTATCCTCCCGCATGTGACAAAGCGATTTCAAATTTTCCATTCACATGTTGAGGGGAGCATCTATCTTACACCTATGATTTGAAAGCGTGATCATTTATCTCAATGTGGGTTCCCTCTAGTATGTGCAAAACTCCTTTCAAACCTTGAGGCACATATTGAGGGGAGCAAAATATGAAAACCTCATCCTTCCCAAAATACTTTATCTACTTGATTTGATCGGGGATGAGATGTTGATATCTTTTAGAAAATGGTAATCAAAAAGTTAATTCTTCCTCTTGCCTCCGTGTGCAAAGCGATTTCAAACATTTGATGCACATGTTGAGGGAGTTCTCATTCTAAAAATATCAAAACAATTTAGGTACAAAATGCTTTGATAATACATCTTAAGTATACGGATTGATTTTCAAATGGTTTTCAATTGGTTCCAATGGCGGATGAACAATACCAAATAGACCGACCAACTTTACTTTATATGCGGTGATATAAGGATGATAAGGTTAGGTATTGGTTCCCATGATCCGCCGAGCCGGAGGGATCTACCGAGGACAATCCACTAGTTAGTGTATAAGTCCTTGGGTATGATGATAAAGGAGAAAAGTGAGATATGGGAAGAGTGCGGATGAGGCGAGCAAATCTTGGAACAAACCCAACAAGGTTCTTGCAATGAAGTCTCGGTAGCTTGAAGGGTTGAAGAGTTAAAAAGAATTGAATGAGAAAGGGTGAAAACAAATAGCCTCCATTTATTCAACCTTAGAGGCGAAACGGGTTCAATTCATATGCTCTTGATGGTAACATCGGTGTTGAAGACAAGGCGTCATGGACCCGTGGCGCTGCACTTCAACTTTTCAAACCACTCAAGATCCTCTTAAAGGACTTGTTTCATTCTCACGGGAACCGACATTATCTATCGACTTTCTCTTAGAGATTGTTGATATTGAAGAAGGAGACCCTCTCCCTAGTCTCGACACGGGATCCAAATATGCACATATTGAGTCTAGAGCCACGAGATCATCTATAAATCTCATTAGGACACTTTCAATGAAGACTCTCATTTCACACAATGTGGAAAGAGATTATATCTTGAGTCCTCGCATTATCCTTGGGGTATTGCGGAACATCTAAGTGATGTGTAAACATATTCACAATGAAGATGGAAAGCCTTGGAGCCAACATCAAACAAGCTCACGGTAGGTGGCATGTGCGATCCATTATATAGATCAACCATGTGACAAGCGAGCGAAACAATGGGCGATTCAATCTCTTGAATCAATCACGGTTCGAGTTATGGATTAGCGGATACCTTTGAAAACCGGTCTTTGTGCTTAAAACTCTTTTCTTTAGCACGTCGACCGTGTACTAATTTTCAAATCAAAAGGTGTTTTATGATTGATAATTGATTTTCAATAAAACCTTCGTTGTATTGCAAAAACAATTTCTATTGAGCAATACGATTGTTTTCAAATATCTTTTCATCAATCGGTGGACTTAAATTATTTGGTTCACTCACTCCGTGTTGTCTTCTTTGAGGCGTTCGGTTTGAGAACGACTAAGCATTGCGAAACCACATCAAGAAATTCTTGAATTATACGATCAGGCGGTACATGTCTTGATCAATGGGAGGCCGTGGGCGTGTACCTCAATTCAACTAAAGTGGTCAAAGACACTTTTATGCGCTTTATTGCTAAGCTGTTGTATGCGAGTCGCTGAGCGTTCTGTTGTTCGAATGAAGCGGTCAATCCATAGCCGCATGCTCACACAATACATTCATCTCTCAAGAAATCATGATAAGTGCATCAATGACTACGATATTTTCACTCCATGCTTACCTTTCTGCTGCGCCAATATCATGAATCAAGAAGCTTAGTTACTCGATGAGAAGATATCATGATCCGAATGTGAGCATGTCGGTGCGAATGTCACAACATCATATAATACCAACACCACAATGGATGTCTCGGAGATTTTAGTAGTGATAATCTCAAAAGGTGGCTCAAATTTATCATCACGTGGATTAGTAAAGACCTCCACTTGGAGTAACCAAACATGCAATGAGAAGAATCAATGACTACGAGCTTGAACAAAGTACTACATCAAGAATGCAAGAACAATTGTTAATGTAATATCATTTGTATTCAATGTAATTTTAGTATATGTTTGAGGTGACCTCCTTGGGGAGATTGTTAGGAATTAGAAATTCCGGTATTAAAGTCGGTCACCT
The DNA here is from genome assembly GCA_022545495.1 of Chrysanthemum lavandulifolium. Lineage (NCBI taxonomy): Eukaryota > Viridiplantae > Streptophyta > Magnoliopsida > Asterales > Asteraceae > Chrysanthemum > Chrysanthemum lavandulifolium. The sequence goes on from CM040238.1 coordinate 178,150,183, forward strand.
CAGTATATGTAATCGTTAAAGCTCGTAGTCATAGTTATTTTATGTTAAGTAGTATTTAGTTAAGTAACACCGTGGAGGACAGACGGTCTTTACCCTTTGTATGCGATCCGACCCGTTGTGTGGCGTTTATGTAAGACTATAAATACTCTCTACCTTCCAAGGTAGAGTTGGAACTCATAATAATATCTTTCACTTTCTCTCACTAAGTTCCCTAAACCTCTAACTTCTCTCTCTAGAATTCCCTTATCGCCTACTTTGTGTTATGGTTTGATGTGTATGTTAAATTAAATATCCTACAGCACAGAAGATTAGGCCAAGTAAATTTCAAGAATATCAATAAGTTGGTTAAAGGAAATTTAGTTAGAGGTTTACCTACCAAAACATACAAGAATGATCACCTCCTGAGGAGATGCAGGTGATATACCTCATGAGGGATTGGTTCTGGATAATTATGTTTTGACAAGGGAGTTAGTGAGACTGAAGAAAACTACTGAAGCTCAAGCTGCACAACTTATGGAGTTGAACACCAAATTTAAAAGATTGAAGAAATTTGTCTGGCCTCTAGTTCAACATCACAGGTTGTGGGTAAAGTCTCAAAAGAAGAAAGGAAGGAAGTTTAAAAAGTCTTCTATAGGCAAAAGGATTCAACAACAATCTTCTATCCAATTGGGGAGGAATGCGGAGCAAGATAATTTGAAAGAAGATCTTTGAGTTTCATGCGAGATAAAGAAGATGAACCTCAAGTCTTGAATCACAAGTAAATATTGAAATCTTGAGCACGAAAGAGCTGAGTTCAAAGTCTTTGGTGTAGAAAGTCTTGATGATCAAGGTCTTGGTGATCAAGTCTCTTTGTTATTCAAGGAACATCTGGACAAGAGTTAATCACACCAAGGACTCTAGATTTTGAAGAAGAATTTGGTCCTTGATAGTCCTACAAGAAGAGGAAGCGATACACCCATGGTCGAGCATCTGCAAGTGATGATGAGACAGTTGCTCAAATTTTGCAAAATCTATCAAGACCAAGAGGTGTTACTATTCCGGGAGTTCTTGAAGAACAACCTCAAGCTTCTCAACCGAGTGTTAGATCCTAAGGACAAAGGCAAAGGCAAGCGGGTGGAAACAAGAAGAAGAAAAAGCTTACTTTGGCGGAAATAAGAGCAATTGAAGTAGCCAAGAATGAAGAAGGCGCTAAGAAGTTTCAAGTTGAATATGATCTTGAGATTGCTCAACCGATAAAGGAACCTGAAGCAATAATACCACAAAGACCACCTAGTAAAGCAAAAGAAATGCTATGATGGCTTATTTGAAAGGTCAAGGATATTCTGGATTACAAAAGTTGAATTATATAGAGATGAAAGATTTATATGATGATGTTAGAGAAGCCTATCAGAAGCAAGTTGAGAGTATTATTTCTTTTAAAGATGATGATAAGCAAAGGAGGATGATACTAAAAGAAGCTTAAAAGAAAAAGAACAAGCGAAGTGAGCAGGTCATCAAAGAAGATTGAGTTAAGGTACGTCTGAGTTGATGGTGAGAAATTACATAAGAGTTGTCGACTTTGATCATCCTAAATCCAAAGATGTTGCGATAAAAAGTCTAAGATAACTACATTTGAGTAGTAGACTCAAAGATGGAAACTATCGATGTTCCATAGGGAGGATGAAAGCTTTAGAGTATTCAATTTGCTATGGGATATACTGCACATAATAGATAGATCAGATATGTTTCAACTATATCAATTAGTGCTAGAGTACTTTGAACATATTACATCAACTGGAGTTGGCTTAGTATTGCTAGGAGATCTGACAACTATTTGGGAAACTGAAGAAACAAGCACTGATGAACTCTGGCAAAACCAAGAAGTTTGGGAAATTACAAGATGGAGATTCTTTGAAAAATCAGGAGTGCATGCTTTGGAATTGGAAGATGGAACTATGATCCATATGTTAGTTGAAAGAAGATATCCTTTGACTAGTGATCTTATGAGAAGGATGTTGGATCATGGAATGGAAGTTGAAGAAGAGAATGAAACAGCCCTAATGGTTATTGAATTATATATCAGATGGACAACTATGGTGATGATGAAGCATAAATCTTGGTATGATGTTTAATGGTATAAATTTTGTAAAATAAGTACTTTATTCAAAATCTTCTTTGAATAACGATACTTTAATCAAAATCTTGCTTATGACATAAAACCGATAAATGATTTTAAAAGCAAACTTTTGTTAAGTGCAAAATATTTTGAAACAAAAGTTAACTGCAATAAATGGTTTTTGAGATGGTTAAAACAAAAGGTTATCAGTTCACCATGTTTAACAAAAGGATTGGCTAGTCCATATGCAAACGGCTCTGGTAAAGATATCTCAAATCCGTTATATAGTTGACAACTTGCTAATAAGTTGTATGGTAATCAACTCACCATATCAGCAAATGTGAAGAGTTGGCTAGCCCACAAGAAAAATGGTTTGTGGTAAAGGCTGTGGAAAATCCATTTATATGGTAATTAGTTCACCATGGTTGCAAGAACTAACTAGTCCAAAAGTGCGGCTTTTGGTAAAGACAAAACAAATCCGTTGATAGTGATGATTTGCTAAAAATCATATGGTTATCAATGTACCATAGTCTTACACACCAAAACATTGGCTACTCGAGTTAATGGCTTTGGTAAAGAGACATCAAAATCCATTAAAATTTCAATGATTCACCTCTCATGAGTTTACACACAGAAGTGATGAGAATAGTGAAACTTTATGGTGATGTACAAATTGTCATATGTTGTTGAAAAGATGGAGCTTCTTGATTGTTCTTTGTAAAATTCTTGATAAAGACTACTTTGATGATGATAATACAAGCACAAGGACTACAAAGACAAACTTTGAAGATAAAGACATAATCTTTCCTTTAAGATAAAGATGTTAAAGTTAAATATACAAAGGAACTTGAAATAAAGCAAGTAGAAATCAAGTTAGGGAGGATTGTTGGGATCTGAGAAAGTCAAAGTCTTTGAAGAGTCAAAATCTTGAAGAGTCAAATCTTGCTTAATGAAGAAAGTCAAAATCTTGCTCACTCATCAAAGTACTGCAAGGATAAAGGATTGTTATGCAATACGTTAAGGATTATTATGTAATTCTAGAATGTTCTCAGTTTAGTTTAGTATTACTTGTCATACAAGGAATAGAGTTGTAAACCGACTATTATCCTTATGCCTATAAAAGGACCCCTAGATTGGCATTAGATGTACGTGCAATATTAGAGTTTACTAAGTTCGATATTAGAGCTGTTAGGGATTGTTAGTGAATCTGTGTATCAACCAGGTTCAGAGTTTTAATATAATTGTTAAAGTTAAAGTTAATTCTTCTTAGCTTTATTGAAGTAAATTCCGCATACTTAATAAGTTTATTCAGTGTTTCATTGTTAGTGACTTAGGATTTATCCGAGGTTGCTAAGCCCTTACAAGCTACTTAAAGTTAGTTTGGTTAGAGTATATCGATCCAACAAAAAATGTGAATGGTCTACTATACCCTCGAAGGAAATCCAGAAAATTCAAGTTGACTATGCCAATCTGGTCAAGGGACAGTTTGGCATTTAAAGGCAAGGTTTGGACCTCCGTGATGATAGCAGAGTTTTGTCCCATCGCGAAGCGGTTTGACAAGTTTAGGGACCAACCGTGTATTTTAGTCATGATCTTATTTCTTAATATTTCATTTTCAGGGGATAAATGAGCCATAGGAATAAAGATACGTGCATTTGGAAGGAAACTAGCCAAGTTATACAAGAGTATGCTGTCCAGGAGTAAGTTACGGCGTAGGCTCCACTCTCAACTTACACCGTAACAATCATTAACAGATGAACACCAAAGTCAACGCAACTCAAGATTATGGCTTAAATCCATCGATTTGGTTAAGTCGTATATTTCCAATGACTTAGAAGAATCCAGTGGTCAAGAAGGTTACGCAGTAACTGAATTATAAGGTTACGACGTAGAAATGAAGATTTTCACTACGTACACTTTATGGTCGTAACCCATTCTCTAGGTTACGCTGTAAGATATTTATTGAAGATAAGATCGTATGAGATACGCTAGTTACGACGTAGCTTCTTACTTACGATTACGCCGTAACTTAGACGAGGCTATAAATACAAGCCCTAATTCTACAATCAACACAACTTCTCAACACAAAAATACCAGGAGACGTTTAGGGCTTCCAGGAGGACAATTTTCAGCAGCATTAGACCATCTTCCAAGTGAGAATTCGCATCATTATCAATAGGTTTTTAGTTATTTAGTATCAAATCTTTGTAATTCATTCAATGTCTTCAATTACAATCATTTACATTGAATTCTTGCATTCTTTAATATGGTGGCTAAACACCTCGTGTGTTAGCCTATTTATGAAATTGTTATTGCTTTGATTCGTGTTTTCTTGCTTTACAATCGCTTTTAGTGTATATTTTCCTTGCCTATTTGTGGACACCCTTGTTTTGGTAGTATTAAAGCATGGTAGTATCTATAAGGCTAGCTTGAATTGACCATAAGACCCTAATCGAGTAGGTTGCGAGGAATGGTAAGAATTGACTATAGGACTACCATCTCCTTGCGTGCGAATTGACAATAGGATTACCTACCATGTAGAGGTACTTAAGAAGTTAGGGAACCTCAAAGTGGACCATGCCATGTTTAGTGCTTCGTGCACTAAGAATAGGTCTAGATTGTAATGGTACTTAATGACTAAGGTTATGTTTCCGAAGACCTCCATCGAGTAACTACGGTGGGATATGAATCTTAGACTTGTAGACTAGAAGAATTGACCAAATGTTTTCTAGTGACATTCACCCTCACATAAGGCGTTAAAAGGCATTAATAAGAAAACCAGATTAAGGCATAACAAGACTAGTAACTAGGCTAGCATATTTCTCCCTGCGATTGTCTTTCATCTTAATTTTATATTTATTTCATTTTATTAGTTTAATAATTAATAAAATCAAAACGAAAATCCCATAATCCCCGATCCCCGTTGGGATGAGGATGCGGATGTAAAACTATTCCCCGAGGAGGATGGAGATGGAAGTAGGAAACGGGAATGGGGATGGGAAATACAATCCCCGAAATTCCTCGACCCATTGCCATCTCTAAGCTTTGATCGACGCTTATTTGAAATAAGAATCTGACTTCGATTACGAGATGCATAAGGCTTCTTTTTAAAAAGGCGGGAAAATTAGAACAACAAATGAATTCTAAATTTATTTGGATGCATTTAAAAAATAAATATGAGTATTTTTGTTTTGTATTGTTTTAAATTCCGTATTGTAATATCTATTTTTATTTAAATGAATGAAAATTTGTTTTCGAGTACGAAGATACAAAGTAGAATACAAACTTTTATTCACTAAAACGACAAAGTATAATACGACATTTAAATAAAAATACAAATTACGATACGGAAATTAAACACATAAGTTCATCACTAAACATGGTTCGAGCTTTTATATTACTCCGTAATTATTAATGAATTCTTGTTTTAATGATTGCACAACACTTCCTCTTTTGTTGTCCTCAAATTGGTGGCGATCACGTATATCGCTTCATGGCTCAAGAGAGTGTGCGGACCGTAGCTAAAAGTGGTTGGTCGATGGTATGGAACACAACCTATCTATTTACGAGTACGGTCTTGCGGTTGCTCAAGAATACGTCCCAACTCGGTCAACATCATTTGCCAATGTCACCTCTGCTGACTAGTTCCTTTCGTGATCGTCTAATATTTATTCGTCTCACTTTATTTGGGTTATCGACCATATTTTATGAAGTTCTTGAGTCAGATTTTTTATTTTTTATTTATTATTATTATTATATTTATTATTATTATTTTTAATGTAGTGGATATATATAAAGAAAAAAAGATCGAGGTTTGTATGGTAAACAAATGTCTCTCACGCAAAGTAGGTATAATCAACTATATCCTTGTGAAAAGTTAGCATAACGCATAAGAGCATGTCCAACAATAACGCCGGAACCGGCGTTATTGCCGCGTTACCCGGCGTTATTTGATGTTATTGTTGGAAGGCCGGTGTTAAATGGGTGTTAAAGGGGCGGCGTTATTGCCCCAACGGCCGTTATTTGCTTTTTTTTTTATGCCCCTAAATGAGGGGTTGTTTTTGTAAATTGTTGGGAATGTTATTGATGTTATTGAGATGTTATTGATGTGGGTGTTTTTTGAGGATGTTAAGGTGAAATGTTAAAGCTGATGTGGCGCTGACGTGGACGGTGTTATTGATGTTATTGTGTTATTGTTGGGAATGCTCTAAGGATTTGTAACGTTGTTTGTCTTCGATGAAGTACACTAGTTTTAGACTGAAAAGAAAAAGTTATTGATCGATAGTAACCGTTGTACAAACAAAAATTAGGCGTTCATGTGTTAAAGCTTTAAGAAATCAAAATGGATTGCAAGATGAACTTCAATTTCTTGTCATTGCATGTATAAAAAAGAGAAATTGTAGGATTATAGAAATAAACTAATACTATTAGAAAAATATATATTGGTATTAAGGATCAATCGTTTTCGAGATGGTTTTTCTCGTCATGAAAGTTGGTGGTAACAAACTAACAACCCATATATCTTTTAAGACAATATTTTATGCCTTTGTTTGTATAGATGCTATGCCAAAATTGTCTATATTTTAGTATTTTATGAGATGTGAAACTTATTACTCTTATATATACATTTATGAACCATGATTTTACATATTCAAACATTTGAAAGGTACACTCAAAATATTAATTAATTATTTAAGATGTGAAATTTTAAGATAAACAACATTGTCATGTTGTGATAAAAGAATTATCAGAGTTAAAAGTTATAACATAGATGTATAGAAGTATTAATTTGTGTTTATAGGGTGCGTTTTGGTAGGGGTTAATGGACATAAGGGAATTGGAATGGATACGATGCAAGTGTTTGGTTAAAATATATATTTTCTAAATATGAGATTGAAAGATATATATCTTCCATATTTCATAGGAGTTGATAAGCAAGATATCAATATCATGGGTGAGGGTAACTTTATCATAAAAGACAGATTGTGATTTATGATAGCGTATCAACGCACCCTTAATTTTCTATGTATGTAAGTGTGGAATAAGTGAGAGTGAAGAAAATTATAAGTTAAAATTGTAATTAAGTATTTTAAAATTTAATATATTGCATTTCCTTTTATAAAATAAATATTTTAGTCTATAAACATTACTTAATTTTTAAATTTTAATCAGAATATGTTATAAGAAGTCATACATTTTAGTATGTTGATTTAACTATCAAAATTTTTATTTTTTCACACTAGCTTTAGATTTATAATTACTATTTAAGCGATTTTAACTTTAACTTTTAGCTTTCTCATGTAGCTGTAACTCATTATTTTATTAAAATGATTATAAAATGTTACTATTATATATGTTTTTTTTTTCTAGCGTCTTGCATGGCGTTCTGTGTGAATACGTTGAAATAAATTTTTTGATGAATAATGTATTGTAGTTTATTATGTTCTTTTATGATAAATTCGGATATCGAAATTTACATATAGCGTGCCGTTCATTTCGAATCCGTTGGCTCGTGTCTGCTCGGGCTCTAGCCAACAGTCGGGCGCCCATTCGAGGGGCAAGCCGTTTAGTAGATTCGAGAACTGAATATTTATATAATGTCTTTATTATTTGTAGTAGTGAAATTTAATCGAATTGTTTTAATTTTGTTGTACAATATCTTGATAATTTGTATTTTTATGTAAGGGGTGTTTTAATAAGCGTATTAATTGTCTTATTGACCCGGTTAAATAATTGACTCTGATAAATAGCATTAATATGGTGTTTTGTTGTACACACTATCTTCTTGTCTTGTCGTCTGAAAATTATGTGCGTTAAAGTGTTGTACATTATGTTTCTTTTCTTGTAAAGTAGTCATTATAATCGTTAATAACGTTGACCACTTTAATAGAATTAATGTTGTAAGTCGAAAATAATATTCGATTAACTTTTTCAAACCATAACTATAACGTTAAGCAATAATAATTACATATAATTTCTTATCATTTTCTAGTAAGATAAGCTTTAGATATGCTATACAATAAATTTGTTGCTTAATATTATAAAATATAACATTTTTCAATAAGTTTGGCGTAAAAAGTTAGGATTAAGTTTTACGTGAAATGATGACTTGACTCGAATAAGTAGTGATAAACAAATCAACTCTGTAGTCACATTTCATTAACGTACAAACTTTAACCATGTGAAATAATCAACCCCGTAAATGTTAAAAAGCCCAAAACCAACCATGATCCAATAATAGGCCAAAATTAATTCCAAACAACCCAACTTGTAACAAATTCACGTCAAGCAAATCATTATACCAATTTTAATAGCCAAAGTATAATTCTTAAAAAAATTAAATAAACCCATCAATAGCTCAAATTTAGCACAAGCCCAATATCAAACCCATTAGGCATTATCATCTGACCCTAATTTCACTCAACAATACAAACCCTACTTATTTTTATCACACTTGCAGCAACCACATTTTCTCCCATTTCATCAAAATTCCTTCCTACATAATCCTTCCATTTAACCTTGCAGCCAAAAAATAGAACTCATTAGTACTCCTTTGATAAAAACGTATTTTCCACACTTAAACATCACACGAAAGAAACAATTAAATATCATTTGTTGTTGTTGATATCAACACACGACCCAGAGGAGATCTTGTACTTCTTTCTTGGTTTAACTTAACACAACCGAATAACACATGTTTCATCTATACGTTAAGCCCAAAACAAACGTCACCCTTATGATGGCCTTAACATTTTTGGTTTCAAGATCTTTATGAAGGTCTCGGGTAAGGTGTCGTTTGTTTTTCTTTCTTGTTAAAGATCAGTGATGGTCGTTAGATAGATCTCTAAATATGCTACAGATTTTAATGAAAAACACACTGAGATCTTTGCTTTTTCATTTTTATTTATGAATTTAAAGTAGGATTCACTTCAAGATCTTGTTAACAAGGTCTTGGGTAAGGTTGTTGTTTTGTTTTTTTCGTTTAAACCGAACAAAAGAAAGTATGGAACGATTGGTTTGTTCTTTCCATGAAAAGGTTCGAATAATAAAAGGATCTTTTGCTTTGAAAAAGAACTATGATGAGTTTAACATATGTTTTGTTAAGATCTCATAAGGTCTTTAATTTTATAATGTAAATCTTGACTCGTGGTATCTTGGTCAAGAAACTTATATCACAATCGTTAATCATGGTCATTTTGTGGGACTGGAAATCTTTTCCCATACGTAACTGCTTTTGTGGATTGGATGTGTGCATTAACAGGTGCATTAATGTGGTTTCTTTATTTAGTATGTGCATCAATGTGTTTGTATATTATCTTTATTTGGTTGTAAGTCTAAAAATTATGTCTTTCAGTGTTGTACATAATGCTTTATTAGGCTATGAGTCGAAAGTCGAAAATTTAATAAGAGATTTATTGATGCATTATAAGTAGTAGTGATTATTATTATTATTATTTTTTTAATGAAAAACATTTACTTCCGTCTATAGCAATATAAACAATTACAAAGGCATTATATACATTTAAATTAATTATAACGTATTTTTAACCGTATATATGAAGGCCTTTCAAATACTCATTTTATATAGTTGTGGCTTAAAACACTTTGGCCACCGAAGCACTTATGATGTTCATATATAGCTAACGTTGCATGCATCATGCATGAACCAACTTAATTATTATTATTATTAATATAACTAAAGAGCGGGCAACAGTAAGCCCCCAAATACTGTAGCACAATAAATGCTAACTTTCGTAAGTTGGCAAAAATAGCCCTTGAGGTTTAGATGTCGTTGCAAAGTAAGTCTAAGTTGGCAAAAATAGTCCCAAGGTTTAAGTGTCATTTGTAGTAAGTCTTTTATAGCGATTTAAACAATGATCATTGCGTCGTGCGGGTTTCATACTCGTTCAAACTAATATACACTATATTATATTGGTTTTAAAGTCTATAAATGATTAATTATAAGAACATGAAACCATTTTAGTATTAATATTCTAATATTGGTCAACATCTCGTTTGATTTGTTTGTTAAGTAGTAATAATTCAAACCAAAGAATCTATATTTTATGTATTTGGTCAAACCATAAAATGGTTATAGAAAATATAAAACTAACTTAGCAGAGATTATTAATTATTGTGATGATGAGTAAGTAAAAGTCATTAAGAAATATAAGTAGGTTAATAATTTAATTATGATAATTATTAAGGTGCACATGTTAGTTAGGTGATGCAATGTAGGACTTGGGATAGAATACTCAACCAACATTTGCAGGGTATTAAAGGTATAAAAGCTTTGGAATCAAAGTCAAATGTGCCTGGGACTCGAAGCCAAATGTCGGCAATGAGTTTTAATCAGCTAATTAACTCCATGTGTTCATAGCGAATTCGATCTCCAAAAGAAACGACATTTCCTCACATGATCTTTGACTATAAGTGGTGAATAAAACTTAGACATTTCCGCGAGTTCTCATGTCGATGATCATTGTGGCATAGCAGATGCATTTCTTTCAAGTATTGTGGCGTCGACATTAGAGTCTACGAATTTAATAAATTATCGAAAGTTTCACCTCTGTGTAACGAAACAATTCTCTCCCTCTTTAAAGACGATCTTGTCATGCTCACAAGGTTTATCCAAATATATATTAAGTACGGGTCTTTACGCAAGGCAATTTGCTTTCGAAACACACTAGGAGGGTTAAATCCATGTAGTCATCCTTTGTTATATGTTTGCATATAACATGGTTATTTGAATGTTTTTACATACCACACCTCTACAAAAGCTTTATCTTATTGTAAATTAAGATCCCAACACTTAAATCAAATTACTTTGATTAGAAATTCGTATGCACATCTATTGAAAAGTTTATAATATGATTTTACTATCACTTGATGCTTATTCTTATACAAGGATAGAATGATCGATGATATAGTTACATTCATTTTTGTTTATTGTATTTCACATTCAGTTTTAAAAAGTTTAATTCATCTTCAAAGACCATTCAACGATTCCACTTTTCTCATTAGAGTTTCATGTGGTCTCTTTACCTATCGTATTTGTGGTCAAACATTGTTTACATGACATAAACTCTCAAAGAATCTCAACTATGTCATGTTCTTGTTATTCTTGCATCTCTCTCTATAAACGCATTATGGCATATTAAATTCGCACTATCATTATTTTGACAGTTAATATAGTTGATTAGGTAGTTGTTTGATTATTTGATTAATAGTTTTCAAAATTTTTAGAATAATATCTATTTGTTAACTATTAATAGATATTTTGATAATTCAATGCATAACTTGCTACAATTCTTTGCACAATTAAATGGATCTTCAAGATTCCTTTTAACCTCATATTATTTAAAACAAATATAGCAATAAACATAATAACTACATAGTTTATACTAGCAACACCACATTAATATGTACTTTGACTAGATTTAATACCTCCAATGAAATCATTTTTAACTTCACTATCACATGTATTAATCTTTTGTAATTCGAATAATTATTTATAGTATAAACTAAGACTATATTTTTTGAGTTAGTATCATTTAGAGTCCTGTTTTATAATTTTTATCCTTGTATTTTTTTCAAATAATACAAATCGACATCGTTTTTACCTTTTTTTCGCACTATGAGAAACGGTAAGAAGTTTAGAGTCTATTGAATCAATTACTCAATTTTTTTCCTTCTAAAAAACATTAAGAAAATGTTTGTTTCTTCATATAATTGTGAAACCATAGTTGAGTAGAATTTTAAGCTCGCTTTTGGAAGAAAATAATTTACGTCAAAATCAAACAAATCACCTTTCTTTTTCGGTCATTTCTTTTATTTCCTTCCTTAAGTGATACTACGTACTTGAGAACACAAACCTTTTTTTTATTTTTTATTTTTTTTATTAAATATTCGAGAACATAATATTAATTAGTTTCCAAAACAAGAGACAAGACTTTTTTTTTTTATTTTTTTTTTGAACGGCAAACAACTTTTCATTCCACCCAGAAATATGTACAATAGTTTGGACTAGAAAGGTTCTAGCCATTACATTTTATCACCTAAGACATCGCCTTATTAAGGATACACAAAGACTATTATGATCATGTTGTTGGAGTGTCGAAAGCACGCCACATCTCCCAAGTCCACTCCTTTTTTTTAGCTTTATGTTTCACCCATGCAAAAGTGATTGCTTGGACTTCCCCGAATAGCCCTTGTAAGTTTACCGCTTGCCTTGGAAAATCACTTCATTTCTCATCTTCCAAATGGACCACGTTAAAGCTAGAATGATCATCTTTATCAAATCCTTTTTGCCCATTGAGCAACCAATGTGATTATGGACATCGAACAAATCACGAACCGTGTGAGCATAAATTGGTGGAATGCGACACTAAGAAGCGATCTGTTGCCAAAGTAATGCATTTCTGGCGCAAGAGTTAAACAAATGGTGCGTCTTCTTCCCCGTCTCCTGAACTCGACACAATGACGACCGGCAGAATCCTCCTCCTCTTAAGTACATTGTATGTAGGAAGCCTATCTTGTTACGCCTCCATGCGTAGCGAAACCTTTCTTGGAACCAGCGAACCACGAAAAGGGTAAATGGGACCGCATACTTGGCAAGCAATTTCCTACATTGACCCATCGAGCGACCCTACAGAACTTTCGTGACACCACTGTCGTGGTAGGAAGTAATACAATTGCGAGACCAAGTGCTACATCCTTGAGTTCCACCATTTCTGAACCGAAAAGGAGACCTTCTCCAATCGACTGCAAGTCGTTCCATGACCAAGCGACTTTTGTTTTCCAATGCGAACAATGCCGGATAACATTCCATTAATGGGCCATCTCCAACCCACCAATCCACCCAAAATCGAATGTCCAGGCCATTTCCACAGGAGCCTTTTATAAGACTTCTAATGTTCAAGTTCCTTATTGTAAACTCTTTTTCCAATTTATTTATCATGTTCCACGAACCCGAAATCCCTTTTTTAATCGGAAGATAGCCCCATGAGTTTTGGTTGAAATGAATGGCATCAATAACATTCCTCCAAACCGATCCTTTCTCAGTTTTGTATCTCCACCACCACTTTGCCAAAAGACCATCGTTCAAGTCCTTCAATGATCCAAGACCAAGACCGCCTTTATCACATGGTCCGATGACTCTATCCCACGCCACCCAAATAGTTTTGGCCTTATCCTCATCTCCCCCCCAAAAAAATCTCCGTCTTAAAGCTTCCAACTTGTCCATGACACCCACGGGAGCCTTGAATAAGGAGAAAAAAATACACCGGGAGGCTATCCAAAGCCGCTTTTAAGACGGAGAAATTGTTTCATAAAACTATTATTATTTCTGCATCCATAGGCTTTGACATTCCGTTTTCGGAAACATATATAACATGAGCTACCATAAATATAGTTCAAAGTCAATTAAGCAAAGTATATAAATACTTCATTTAAATTAAATAAATTATTTTTACCGGCTATAGTGGCGCTTCTCATGTGCATTCTAAGCGCCCATTAGTGCTGTAACATATTTTTATCACACTCATTAGCTTAACTAGCAACGAGCTGTTTTCATATGCAAGTTGTTCTTTCAACATTGGAAAGATCATACATAATCCGTGTATGATGTTTATACATTTCTTGATTATTGTTTCGAACACTCGAGTGGTTGTGACATTCAAAAACTTTACTGCTAAAAATAATAAAGAGTCATATCATGAGAGATACGATCCACGACGCAGTTCTTCATATCAAGGCAATTCACATAGTTTAAACTTTAAAGAGTAGACATTTCCTTCCACCTATACATTGTTTTTGTCAGGATGCATGAACCGTCAGCATTATCGGTTATCATCATTTTGGCAAAAAAATATAAAATGATCTCCAATGATTTTCTTTTAACTCGCCGTTAAGAAAAGATACTTTAATTTATCCTAACTTCTAGTTTGATAGTTAAATAAAACGGTTACAATGTTTAAGTTTTCTCTCAAACATATTTTTTAGTCGGAGGGTGTTCAGAATTGCTTATGTTTTCTGTTTTACTAAGGAGAAAACAATCTTACCATCTAAACACTTTCTATTTATCTGCTTTTCTTAAGCAGAAAAACAGTTCTTTTTTAAGTAGGTAAGGAACTGCTTATTTCATATTGTTTATTTGTAATTAATTTTTAACGAATTTTACTCTCATATTTAACCTAAATTTTTTCATATATAAATTTAATTGAGAGTTTCTGCTAAAATATTTAATTTTACAAATGGTTTTACATTTTTTTTAACAGAAGAAGCAAATCCAAACACTAGCTATGGAAACACTTATTTTTCAGCAGCTTAATTAAGTAATCATTCCTTAGCAGAAGTAGAAGCAGAAAAATAAGCAACCCCAAACACCCATCAAATTACAAGTTTGAGATAACCTTGATTAGTATAAACCACTTAACACAAATGATAAGAAAAAAGAAATAGAAAAAGAGAAGAAGCTAATATAGATATAAAAAAAATTGTATAAAGAAAACCAAGAGAGCACCCGGGAAAGCTAACGTCCGTATCAAGTAATGGCTTGAGCCCCTTGGTTAATGATTTAATGAGAGGAGCAAGTTGTAGAGTTTTTAAAATCACAATTTCATCCAATAATTTTGTTAAAAGTAAAATAGAATAATTAAGAACTTAATTATGCATGCAAGCCTGTGATTCAGCCAGGTGCAATGTTTCTTTCTTATAATAACATACTATTAAGGTGTTTGATCCATTAAGTTTTCGAAACTTAAGCATACACAATGTTACATCACAAGTGACATTTCTGAAATAAGTATACGTAGAGGAGAAGCAGACACCCTATTGAGTCGTCATAAGCTGTTTGGAAAAGAATTAAAATACGTAAACTTTAAGTAATCCCATGATATATCTGATTGAAATCATATTTGATACGGTAATTTTTTTTTTTTTTTTTAACGTCAATTTTTATTAAAAGACAAAACTAGCAAAGCACTAGTTAAGACTCAACCCCATTTTGTTTAATCAGGAAATGATTTTGAAGAACGCGATATCCATTTGAAAACACGAAAAATATCCATTTTGTTTACGTTAATTATCGTATTTTAATTTATTACTTTTTGTAATTGTCACAAATCTCAAAAAAATGATTGTTAGAAAGTGTGGATAATAAAAAAAACTGTTGTTATAAAAACTATAAATCGTAATTTCAAAGTCAGCATATAACTATTTATGGACTTACCCGAAAAATATTGATTATTTTACCAACTTCAAGAAGAGTGCTTCTACTTAACTTAACACATTGTCATCCCTTAAAACCGATTTACCGACAGTTGGTTAGTTTGGTGTTTTCATGTTTAGTCATATATTATTAATTTAACTAGCTAATATATTTAAGAGCTAATTTATTAAGTGTATTATTGTTGTTTAATTTTTGGAATTCGGAAGAGTGTAAAGATGAAGAATAAAGTAAGCTATCAGCAACCTCTATTTAGACGTAACATTTAAGGAAATAATGATAAATTGCAAGATCCAAACACGAGATTTTCAAGAGTACTTTTTAGATGGTTGAAGTTATTAGAGAACCACAATTTAAAGTTTAACAAAGAGGACTGTCATAGTAAAACTTTGAGTAAATTACACCGTTCGTCTTTGTGGTTTGCGTTGACCGCAGGAGTTCGTCATTTGACCAAAAAAATTGCACCGTTCATCCTTAAGTGGCAAGCGTTATCGCCATTAGTCTCTCCTCTAGCAGAGCCACTAACGATCGTTAAGTCTTGTTAACTTTGAGGGTATAATCGTCATTTCACACCATAAGGACCAGCGGTGCAAGGACGACGGTGTAGTTTACACTTTTGTCCGTGGGAGGATAAATACCATCACACTCGCATTTTACACCATTTCACTCTCACTCAACAAACACGCACTTTCTCCCATCTCCTCAGACCTCGCTTGGCGACTATTTGACCCAGGAGGCCGGCCGCGTCTCTGGAATTTACACCACCTACCTATCGTGTAGATCGTGACCCGTGATTCTTTTGACGTGACATCGCGCCTTGGACCCCGACCACGCCCAGATCCGAGTTTTGGTGGTTTTGTTTTATTTTGTAGGTAAATGATATATCGGTTCGATCCTCGCGTACAAACCTATTCACGTAGCGTGAATCGGTGGAGTTTCAACATAAAATGGTTTTATAGATTTTCGCAACTAAAATGGTTTATAAGCGTGGTATCATCGAATCGGGAGAAATTTTGGTTGGTTTATGTTTTGGTCGAGCCGCGGGTTTGTAACCGTGGGCTTGTCGTGGTTCTTGGGCGTATGTGGGACCACCACCACGGTGGTAGGGCTCGGTGTTAGCTGATGGTGCGAATCGGGTCCGTTTCACTATTCATGGGGTTTTAATAATGGGGTTTAATTATTGTTAAGGGGTGGTTGTGTTGGGAAGATGATAAATTATGAGGATGATGGTGGTGGTGGCGGTGCGGCGGCGGACCTACATGTTAGGTGGCGGCCGATGGGTCGGTGGTGATGGCGGATGGCGGTGGGTTTTAATATATGAGTTTTGGGTTGTGCATTATTTGCATACATGAATGAATAAAATTAAAATTTAATTCTTTGTATAGATTTTTGATAAAATAGTGGTGATAAGATTATTGTGATGAAGATGATGACCAATTTAGATGGTGTGGATGAAAGTTTGGGGAAGAAAAGAGTTGGTGGGGAAGAGAATGAAAAAGAAATAAGAAAGAAAGAAAAATCTCGGTTTGTGTGGGGTTTGGAAATAGCGGATATGCCCTCGTGGGTTAAGTGAATTAGCCGACCTTAGTGGAATTGGTGGGGCGAGTTGGATGGAGGACGAGCGATGCATGCGTTTGCCACAGGATGGGCGGTGCAACTTTTTGGTCAAGGGCGAACTCCTGCGGTCCATGAACCACAAGGCGAGCGGTGTAATTTACTCTAAAACTTTGCATACTTTGTGTTAGTTTTTAGAAAGAGCTCATTTGTTTAGTCTTCTAACTATTTTTTTGGTTAAAGGGTAAATCATCTGGTAAAATATATTACTCCAAAAAAAGTTTAAGTACAATAGAATGTGGCTGAAATACCACATTAACTGCAAGCAATCGCTTGACACAACCAATAAATCATTTATGACATGCAATAAATGATAACTAGCTACAACCAACGCGACCACCAAACCAAAACCAACATAAAATAAGATACATCATAGATTTTATGCAAAAATATAAAAAAGCTATTTAAGACAAAAATCTTGCATTCGAGCAGCCTTTAATTGTGTAGGAGTGAGGCCAAAATCAACATCGTTATAATTGTTGTCGTCACCCGTATCCGCTTTTCATTTCTCATAAAGACTCTGCTCCTTACCTCTACTTTTAGAATACAACGTCCCAATGTGATCATCAAAAACTTCATCATCATCATTGTCAGAAACTACCACATTGCATACCTTAGAGAATGGGTTACCCATCTTAGTTGAAGAATCAACCTTTTAAGAGGTTTACAATCATCATCCAAGAGTAACTTTCCCTTGATAATAAGCTTTTCAATCTTCAATTTTCTCAACAATAGGAGTAGTACTTCCATTTCCACTCTTAGAAGAACTAACAACTTCTTCAGCCACTTTAGTGTCCTTTATACTACCAACCTCAGCCCGATCTTTAGGAGGAACATTAATTGCACAAGGAATACCATTATCATTAGTATCGGCTATATCAAGAGCATCAAATGGGTTTGATGTAGCAATAATCTTCCCACTCGTACTTGCCTCATTAGAAACTTTCTCTTTTGTAGCAGCCGACTTCTTTGGGACAGGTCTCCAAAATTTTGGTTTAGGCTTATTAAGCTGAACACCCCCAATAGGCCGAGAAGGAGAAGCCACATTCTTCCCCCTACTCTTACGATTCCTTACCTCAATGAAACCATCATCCGTCTTTTCCAAAGTAGCAGAAGCTGCAGAAGCCTTTGCATCCACATTAGTATTACCACGAACAACCTCCTTAACATGATTTGGGCATTCAATCAATCTTCTAACTATTTTAGTTTTAGTTGAGGTCTAATTGTTCATAAATATATTTTACTTGTCATCTATTTGTATATTGTGTAGCATATTTGTAAAAATTCCTTAAGATCTACGATCACAACACAGAACACAACGATTTTATACAACCAACCTCCCCATCTATTTTTTTATAAAACTGCATATCAACACTGATACTGTTCAGTGAGATGTTTTAAGTTCAACAAAATACAATTAAAGACTCGGAAAAATGCACTAAATGACAAACCCTAGCACACACTATTCTCACAAACAAAACACAAAGTTGATGAGAGAAAAAGGAAATACAAGTAATGAATAACAAAGCTGAAAATATCCTTTTATAGCCCGATCCATTAACTTTCACTTAGCACCCATCAATGCACGTAAGTATGATGATATTGAGATATGCTGCTCTTCTTTGTGGATCATTATTATCAGTAGCAATTTATTAAAATTAAACGGATCATTTTCTTTTGGTGAAATCTAATACAAGAATGAAAGAAACAATATTTTTCAAACAAAATATTTTTTTCCTGTTAACAATTATTACAAGGCCCAATTGATTCAACAATTAGATTATTGGAGCTTTAAACACAAGATCAATATCAGTCCTTGATCTTTCATAAAACCTGCAAAGATAAACTAAAAAAAATAAAGATCAATTTCAAAATGTTCTGTTCGTTCATGAAACACAAGATTTACAGCAATTTCTATTGATACACAAATTGTAATTACAACAAGGCTGAGATATGGTTATCAAGGGTTTGTGGGATGAAGCAAAAGAAATTGTATTTGGTATGAAGATTTTCAGATATCATAGTGGGAATATTTTGAGAGTGTCTCTTTTTTTTCAACATGATGTCAGTTATGTTACTGTTGGGAGACACTATATACGCTGTCGTTGGAGGGTGGTATGTCTAGAAAATCATGATGAAGAAAAGAAGAGTAAGGAGTCATGTATATATGCAATTAAGCCATGAATATCAAGTGTTATGCATGAGACCTTACATAGCATTTGCGAATATGAGTATATTGGATAGGTTTGATCGTGGATTACGGACGAACGTGCATGTTTCTGTGGATTCTGGCTACACTATGGGTAGATCGATCACTGTCATGGGCATATAAATCATGGGTACGGATTTATGATACAGGATTGTGCGGTGAACTTGGAAGCTATATTGCAGTACTTGATGACTTTGTTAACAGCTGAAGTGGAGTATATGGCACTTACTGGAGAATTGAAGGAGGATACACGGTTAAAGGGACTCTATACAAAGTCAGGATCTGAGCTAAGGTTATTAGCGGCTATTGCTATAGGTGCCTTAACGAAGGAGGTCCCCGGTCCGAGGTTCCAGCATTGGTTGAAGTTGTTGCGTATTAAAGAAGGCTAACTATCACAGTTAAGGTGTAAATTGTTAGAATATTAGTGCGTAATAGTTAGGATATAAGTTTAGGGGCTAGTTATAGTTTAGCTCAAACTTAAGGAGATTAGTCATGTATTCGAAAATCTGTTAATATCTTCAATTGTAGATTATCTGTTCGCAAAGGATTACGCTCCCCTCTCCATACTATATAAATAAAGATGAAGGTGTGAGGTTTATTTGTACCTACATTTTTTGCCCACGTTTAATACAAGTCTGAGTAGTGTAAATGTCTCATGTGTGTGTTGATGCAATCGACATTAAAAGATCACAGCCCTTTGTCGATATCTAGTTAGAGCAGTTCTTGATTTGTGGTTTTGCTCTAGAAACTTGTTTATTGAATTTCTTCCAACACTTATTTCCATAATAACACATTTGCACTGAAGTATGAAAACGTTTACGATATTGGTTATCTTCACGCCACTTACATATATGATAGGAGCTCATTATGTTTGAAACGAACACTAAATTTTTTGGTCAGATTTAGACCTTTTCATGAATAACGAATAGTTAAAAAATCGTTTAAGTCGATTTTTAACTAGTAAAATCTCATCTAGTTGTGTAAACTCAAATCCGTTACAATATGTTATTCAAATCTAATCATGTTACCACTTATAAATTCAAGAAACATTATGTTTCTCTAGATGACGACAATCAACAATTCCACATTTCTCATGCATCTATTTTACAAAAATATTGAAATAAAAAAGGGTTTTGGATATGTAGAATCTTTGTAAATCTTTTAAAGCTTCAAATATTTTACATATGCTAGATTCTTTGATCATTTAAACTTATTATTTATTTATTGAAGGAATTTGTTTTTAACGAATAAAATCTCAATAGTTTGGATTTTATGGCTGCTGGTTTTATGCCTTCAAAGGCTGTTCCATGTTGCCATGTGATCTTACTAATTGGTATGGAACTTTGAGACGTGGCCGATTCCATCCAAGTCATTTATGAATTCTTTTGCGAATTTACATCATTGTCTTGTCGTTATGTTTCAACTACTTTATGTAGTGTACATAGAAGTCTGATAATGATGAAACACGTTTTTACGTGTTAGAACTAAAGGCTTATAGTTATTCAAGTTTTTGTTGTTAATATAAAATAAAAAGGCTATGTATACTAATAAAAAAGCACTAACAAAAGAAGAAACAAAAGAAAATAATGAATAAAAAAAACTTCCTTTCTATGCAAAAATTATGTGAGAAAAATAGATTTTATGAGCTTTAAGATTTACGTGACTACCCTTACCATTATTTATTATTATTAATATTATTATTATTATTATTAGTGTGTAAGAAGTATTTTGTGAATATGTTTGTATATAATATGTATTTTTTATTGTGATGATTATTGAAGCTGAAATATAGTGATAGTGGATTAATGGTGATGTGCATAATGAAAATATATCGCTCATGTAAAGGTGATGATAAAAGTGACTTTTGTGATTAGTCGTCTCAATATGTATAATAAAAAGTGCAAAAAAGTAAAATAAAAATGGTACTATTTGGTGAATAGTAACAATTCCAAAAAATTGTTCTTATTTAAAATACGGTCGTTCAAACATGTATTTTACGAAAAAAAAAAATTGTGTTTTGTGCTGAACCTCTTAGGAAAAACACCCTAGGCCCCTAGCTAGGAAATGTGATCAAGGCTTTCGTTAAGATGGATCACACATAGGAATTATAGTTTACGACCTGATTGGTTTCCTTGGATTACGGATGGCACAATATGTTCGTAACATTCACGGAATATAACTTTTCGAATTTCCATGTTCTCTATTCTACTAGTTTAGTTTATTGAAGCATCTCTAATACAAGTTGATTTTTAAATTTTATTCTCTAACTAGTTTCCAAAATACTTCTATATTTGCAAAGCTATTATATGGAGCATCCGTGTATTACAATTGGCTAGAGAGGAACAATAGGATCTTTAAGAAAGTATCTAGACAAGCGAATCAAGTATTCGAGACAATTGTTGCAACAACAAGATGAAGTTGATTGACTATAAAATTGAAGAACTCGACCAGAAGGCGCATGGAACATATGGAGCTAGGTGAAGGATATTGTCGAAGGTTTTTTTTTTTTTTTAATCAAAATCGGATGA
Source organism: Chrysanthemum lavandulifolium (assembly GCA_022545495.1). Lineage (NCBI taxonomy): Eukaryota > Viridiplantae > Streptophyta > Magnoliopsida > Asterales > Asteraceae > Chrysanthemum > Chrysanthemum lavandulifolium. The sequence goes on from CM040238.1 coordinate 178,171,857, forward strand.
TGTAAGTCAAAGGGTTGCAACCAAAGGCTGGAGGCGTGGGATAAAAATTGTTGCCCCCTTTAAAAGTGTTTCTTGATATAATCTAAGTAAGAAAAACATTTTTCATGGCAAATGAATTTGTTTAAACAGATTATGAAATAGCAGAGAGAGTATGTAGTTTAAATAAAATTGCACAAGATAAAACTTCAACATTTAAATTATTATTGCATGAATAAAAGAATCTACAAATATGCGAAATAACAATCCTAGTTGAATGACTATCTAGGTGTTCTCTCTTACACTCAAACTAAAACCCAAGTTATAGAAATTAAAACCCAAGATATAGTTTGAGAGTGAACTTGGTAAATGCTCTTGAATGTGTATAACTTTAATTGCAAGAGATAACATAGGATATTAGGAAAAAAAGCCCCTCTTTGTTGACACAAGAGATTTTATGATTAACCTTTGACCCTAATCGATTTCAACCTTGATCGTTCATCAATCTACCACTCATAGTCCGATTATAGTCCGAGTAACCCTTTTGGTTGCTCATCTATTGTCGTACCTTGTTTTTGTTAGATTCTTGTCATATTTTTGGTTTTTATTCGTTTTAGGGTTTCATTATTTCGTCAAAGTTAGGTTTTTACTGCATTAACTATTGCTATCTTATTACTTCTGCTTCTATTACAACGATCTTGGGTTCCATATACGCAATATTGTTATCGAAACCCTAATCTTTTTATGGTTTCATCTGGTCGGTTTCAAAGTAAGGGCGTATTTGTTCTTCTTTTTTTTCTGTTGGTTTGATAGGTTGTGGATTATGTAAGCATGCAGAAGGGCTTTCTTGATTCGGGTGGGAGGGGTGGTAATCATAAGAAAAAATGGAAGAAGTTCGTATGATGTTTCAAGTGTACGAATTGGAAACCATGTTGTTCGCAACAAGGATGACGTTGATTCTGTCGAAACATTTAAATTGTCTGGAATTCAACCTAGTTTTGTTGATGAAGTTGAAACGGGTGAAGCTGATCATACACCAAGTGGCGAAATTGAATGTCATGGTTACCAAAGTACCTATAAACAACATGTTGTAGATGAGGAACTAAAGAATACAGTTAATTATGAGAATGACCAGGCTGCTAGAACTATTTGTGAAAGCTTTAAAGAGGCTATGAATGAAGCTATAACACAAGTTAATATGGGTTCAAGTCCTCTTAATGCGAGTTGTATTGCAAATTCTAGCTCGTATGCGACCAAGCTTAATCTTGTGTCTAACTCGTTTCTCGTCGTCACTGAGGACATTTCTAAGAGCAAAGTTAATCTCTGTTTTATTAAACCAATGATAGCATTGATAATGTTGATTTTATCATTCCTAAGTCGTCGATTGAGGAGGTTAACAGTAGATGTGCGAACACGTTGTATGGTTACTTCATAGGCAAGAGGGTGGTGTTTCCCGTGGTACAACATTTTGCTAGAACCATGTGGACGAAATATGGTCTTCAACGTGTCATGTTGAACTCACAAGGTTTCTTTTTCTTTAAGTTACCTTCGAAAGAAAACTTGGAGGTTGTTCTAATTAACGATCTTTGGATGATAAGAATGGTACCCATTATTCTCAAAACTTGGTCAACTTGCGTTTATTTATCAAAATATGATGCGAGAAAGATACCGGTGTGGGTCAAATTTCATGATGTCCCTATTGCCGCTTTTACCGGTGATGTGTTAAGTATAACTACTTCTAACTTGGGTAAACCTATGCTCCTTGACTCTTATACGACTACTATATGTGAGGAATCGTGGGGTTGGAATAGTTATGCTAGGGATCTTATTGAATTAAATGCGGAAATGTTTTGAGAGATCGATTAGTTGTTGCTATCCCGTTGTTAGACAAAATAGGGTACATTCGAAATTACATTCGAGTGGAGTATGAATGGATCCCCTCTAGATATGGTTCATGTAAAAATTTGTTTACACGAATGTTGAATGTCCAAAGAATACCCCTGTTCCAAAGGCTAATGTTGCGAGTAATCATGACCGAAATGATGGGTTTACGAAAGTTAAACGAAAAGGTCCTAATCCTAAAAAGTTTGACCGTATACATGTAACCGATAATATGGCTTTTCGGCCCGTAGATAAGCAAGTAAAAAAAATGAGGTGTCTACATCTAAGGTTAATAACGCGTTAACTATAGACAACAAAACGTGGATGTAAATGTGGTTAACACAACAACCCTTTTGATGTACTTAACACTTTGGATGATTGGAATTATGGTGAGAATGTGCTTATTTGGCTATCGAATAATACACCTAATGGGGCTTAACCTAGTACAAATGATGTTATTGATAATGTCGTGGAGAGTCTGGGAAAAAGTTTTACATGGATTGATGAGACTGGCGACCAGAATGGTCAAAGTCCAACTTCCTTAGCTAGAATTTCAAGATATTGAAAGCTAATGCTCGATGGGAAGCTAGTACTAGTGGGTAATGATGGAAATCTAATGACAACGAAACCTGTGGGAACAAGCACACAACCGAGTTCTTCGAGTTTTAATGCTAAAGGGGATAGAGAGGGTGAAGTGGAACATGTTTATATGAATCGAGACTTTATGGCTTCTAAGTCAAGTAGGAGTGAATCTGGGACCAAGAGCTTGTCTGAGCGAAAGAAAACTAAGGATGATGACCTATATGATTCATATAATGATGATGAGTGCCATGCTCATGATCTACCCGAAGATCAATTGGCTTTATGTGACACTTGGGATCAAGATCCGCGTTCAGAAGAAGTCGTAGGTTATGTTTTGAGTCATTTGTGTCAAATGTAATTTAGTTATAGTTGTTACTGCATTCATAGAATTAGTTTTGCTTGTTATGTTAGCCTTACCACCTATATAATGGGTTGAGATGTGGGATTTCACCCATGTTCGTTGTACTTAAATATTTTTTGAAGTAATACATTTATGGGAGAACCCTTTTTACCAAAAAAGAATAATAATTACACTACAAACATTCTCTTTATAGGTAGAGAATTAGAGTTTCCTAAAAGGGACTTTAGATGTGTGTCAAGCATTCAATGGGTAGGCAAACAATGCATTAAATGATTTTACTTTAGTTGATGGATAAACTCTTTTTTAGAAAATAATATTGACAACTCTTGTACCTTTTTACCACCTTTTGCAAAAGTGTTGACTCCCACAAAAATTTGTTTTATCTACTTTTGATTTTAAGGGTTTCGTGCCTCTTGACTTTTGGATACTTAGATATTTTCTTAGAGCCTTTAGTGCAGTGGTGCCAAAGTGTGGTGCCGTTCTCGTGCCAAGCCGCCACGTCGGCCAGTTTTGAGTTTGGCACCGAAAATGTTTGGCACCGCATTTACAGGGTATCCGTTGGCACGAAATTTACGGTGCCAAACTCAATTTTATTTTTATTTTTTATAAAATGTAAAACAATATATCCTAAAACTACTTTATTCATAAAAAAAACATTACAAGAAATAAAAACAATAAACTTAAAAAACATAACATACTCTTTGGAATTAATCTTGACATCCCAATTTGGGCAATTTTCAAAATCTCCCAGCGTGAACATATTTGAACTCATTTCTACCAAATTGTTCTTTGGAAGCTTAGTTTCGCATTTTCGAGATGAGATTGGTCATTTGAGCACTTGACTGCTGTTGTTTGTAAATTGCGTTGAACCTTTTGCAATCGGCGTTAATCCTCGTCCATTTACCGTGATTGAATTTTTGTGCGATGGTCATCGGTTGTCGATTATTGAACATATGCATAACGTCATTCCAAAAATATTTTCGAAGCGGTTATTTTGCATATCCATAGCTTGCGAAATTTGTATCAAACTTGCGCAAGCAAAATTTCTTCAGACTTGTTCCACTTCAAATTTTGAGACATTTGTGTGTGTGTTTTTGGATTGATGTAGATGTGAAATAAAATGGTGGTTGATGTTATTTATAAAGGTGGTTTTCAACGTTAAATTCAATTCAAAACCGGAATCTTGTTGGCGGGGTAATTCAAATTTAAACGTTAAATTCGAATTCAAAAAGCAGTATCTTGTTGGCGGGTTAAATTCAAATTTTAAATTTTAAATTCAAATTCAAATTCAAGCGGTTAAGTTTTCTATATATACTATCATACCGGCATTAGTTTGACACACAAATAACACAATTCACACACAAAAGAATGTCTCGCAAAGACTTTTCTCAACAATTCCCGACCGGAGAAGTTCAGGAAACCGACTTTCCGACACGGATCACTTGCGGAAACCAACTTTCCAACTCGCGAGTTTGAAGTTTACTCAACACCACCGAGAAAATGTCTTCGGTGGGGTTTGAAACATCCGTACCTCCCAATTGTTCCAAGTCCACATGAGCAGTCCGGTGGATTTTCAAAACCACCCAAGCGGGTTAAGTGAGGCTTCCTCGGCGGTTTGAACAAGATGAAGAAAGCGTCGGGGAGATCTTGCAAGAAGCGAGGCGCGTGAAGAGGTCGTTCGCCGTGAGCAAACACGGAGGCTCGGTACCTCCAAGACAACTTTTTCGACATAATGGAGAGTCGATACATTAATGGGGAGTTTTATTCTCCGCCAACAAGTGATGATGGTTTGGACTCGGATGACTCGTTTTTTAAGTGTTTAGTAGTTTTATTATGTATTTTATGTTTTATGTTGTTTTAGGGATCCATCTGTAGTTTTAATGTTTAAGGTTATTATGTATTTCATGTTTCGGTTAATCTAAAGTTTCGGTTTAGTAGTTTTAACCACGAGCTCAATACTCTCTGAAACTTTGAAATCAACTTCTACTTTTAAATGCAATGGCTAAAAAAAAAAAAAAAAAAAAAAAATTTATTAAGTTTGGCGCTAGGGAGTTTGGCGCGACGGGGGTAACAGTCGCCAAGCAGCGTCACGTAAACTCGTTGGCACCAAGTTTGGCACCACCGTACTCTCTGCTCTTGGGTATATTTGATTCGTTGAGAGAACAAATGTCGATCACGAAAATAAGCTCAAGTGAAAACTCTCTCTTCAAAGAACTATGAAGATTTTATGCTAAGCATTAACTCACCAACTACTTATAATACTTAGATTATTTATATATTTAAATTTAGTCAGATATCATTGGGCATTGAATTGGCCACGAAAATGCATTTTGGTATGATCATGTTGCGTCACTAGTTTTAGCGAGTTGTGGGATCGGTTTTATATTCCAGGCATGTTGCGGGGGGATCATTAGCCACGTCTCAGGGAACTTGGCTTGTTTTGGCTTATTTTCGCTTGGTCTACAGTGTATCGGTCGTTTAGTTGGCTCTTGTATGATTGTTGATGTTAGGTCGTCTTTTAAATGCGGTAAATGTTCAGGTAGTTTATAGGTCATATTGATTATTATATATAAAATTCATTGGATGTAAAGACCTTTTCACCAAATAAAGTTATATGAAACGATTTTAACATCGTACCAAAAGAAGAAGAGTATTTGATACCAATTTTCAATTTGCAAAACAAGTAGCAACTTTGAATAATGGATGACTTAACCTAACGCTACTAACCTTATTATGTTGTGCAACAACTTGCATAATTTGATGTATTTTTTTAGAATACTTTTTGTATTATTTGATGTATTGTTTAGGATTCTTTCGGTTGACCAAGAGAAATTCCAATTAGTGGGGATATTTTTGGATGATAGTGGGGTGAGCGCGGTTCCGGAACCGCACGGAACCGACCCGGAAACACAAGAACCGAGAACCGAAAAACGGATGGCCAAAGAACCGAGAACCGGACCGAGTAACATGTCTCGGTTCCGGTTCGGTTCTCGGTTCGGTTCGGTTCCTTGCGGGTCTAACCGATTGGAACCGAATTTTTTTAAGAAAAATGCATTATATAAACTAGCTCAAGGGTATAAGGTGTGTGTCCAATACATAGTCTTGCCAAATTTTACTCATTTCTCTATATTAGAAGTGACCATACTCTCTCTTTAGATTATACGTGATTAGTTAAGAATTATGGGACAACATATTCTTAAACTTGTGTTTTGTTGTATATTAAACATACATGCAATTTATATTTATTAATCAATACGATGAATGACATGTATTGATGTATATTTTCATGCACACTGTTGGGCGTAAGGTTGTTATATCAATTACTTTATGTATCGACTTGAATTTTACCCATTTTCTATCATTCTATCAAAACACATAAAGAATTTAAGATGTCAAATAAAGATGACAGTTATCTAGAAGGAATTACTTGATGGTTAGCAGCTCCAATGCAGCCAAAAATTCAAGTTATTAACAATAAACATTGGCTTTTTGGAAATTGATTCAATGGTCAAGCTTATATTCTATCAAGTCATCTTACTGCAATACGTTAGAACATGTTCTGCATATCTAAGTAACCAACTATTTCTTCTTTAAAAACAAACTAGCAAAATCCGTTAACTAAATTGCGTGTATACATATTACACTCCAAGGGTGAATCATTTTAATAAGATTACTAAAAAAACATACATCCAAGTTTATTTTCTGATCATGTAACGAGTTAAATCGATAAAAAGACATATATACTTTAGAATCGGGCGGTTCTTCGGTTCCGGAACCGATACCCGCGGTTCCGGACCGAACCGAACCGAGAACCGCAATTTTCAATTATAAAGAACCGAGAACCGGACCGCGGTTCTAAAATTCGGTTCGGTTCCGGTTCGGTTCTCGGTTCCGATCGGTTCTCGGTCCATTTGCTCACCACTAGATGATACCACCCAATATTAATAAGAGGATCATTATGTCCGCATATAATAATTTTTACAAGAAAAATGATTGTTGGACCTACTAATCATGCCTACAAATGAACCTAATGATTTGATTGATTGATTTAAAAAATTTGATTAGTGGAAATTTAGAGAGAGAAAGTTCTTAATGCGATTGTACAAGTGATTTATGCATTAGGTATATATTTAGGCTTGCATTGTAGGTCTAAATAGCATAACTCTTTTTACAAATAGGATTTCACATATTGATGCGTCAAACTTATTTGTCTTATCAACACAATTATAAAAGGTGATAGAGGTTACTGAAAATGCATTTTGTGCGAAGAAAAATAAAATAATAATAAAAAAAATAATCATACATTTTAAATAAGAATTTTTTTTTAATAGAATATGCATCTACTTTTTTTTAGGTGTAACTGAAATGTATAATTTTAGCTTTTTTTTTACATTTTTTATTTTAATTTTTCTTGTATCTGATTTTAACTCAGAATCTATGTAAGTATACAATAGTATCAATAAAGGCTTTAACCACCGAAGTGTTGGGTTTTAAAGACTATTGTATCTCGTCTATCAACTTTTGGACGGAGTGAGTAACTTATCTACTCTAATAATTCCTTTTGAAGTGTCCAAAATAATTCGAGCATTATTATATTTCCTATTTGTCTTTCATGTTCCATTCTAAGAACCTCCTAAACTTTTATTGCTCGAGGTGAGTCCATGCAATTGAGTTTCCGCGAAATCGTCATCTTTATATCTACTTACTGAATTTAAATATACACTTTTATAGACATGTTAAATGATATTAAGAAAATACACGCTCGATATACACATCAAAGTCCTATTTATTTTAGAAATATATATTTCCTATAGTGATATGGTTTGATAGGATTCATGCATGATCCAAGCAACGCTTGCATGAACTTATTGTAATATCTTGTTTCCTCTAGTGCTTGCTAGGTAGTTTGCTCAAAATTTCCATCCTAATAAAAAAGAGATGGTTTTTACTTTCTAAGACTTCTTCTACAGTAGATTAAGATTTCTGATATAGGTTTTCGGTGGTCTTCCTTAATCTAAAAATTTCAAAGATATAATCAGATTTACTTGAGACTTTTATGAAAAAAGAAAGCGAAACTATTTTTGCTTGATTAACCTAATTAAAATGCTTCGAGGCGGTTATATTCACAATGATTAATTTGGTTTTGGTAAAATTCTTTAATTAGTTTCACTGTAAACCACCATCGATTTTATTCTGGGTTATTAATGAGATTTTTTTTTTTTTTTTTTTTTTTAAGTAGGAGTCTTTTATTAGCTTGTTCTTCGTGTTTAGAGGATTGAATAAATGTTTTTTATTAGAACGTTAATTTTTAACGATCTCACAATATTTATATCACAAATTTATTTCATATGTCCTAAGCATCACTTTAACCCACAACCATTTGGTTAGGGAGCTTCTCACACAAATGAGTTACCATTGTGACATAAGGCCTTTAATGTATTTTTATTTATTTATTTATTTATTTTTTCACTTAGCTCTATGCAATTTAGCTACTCGGCGGTTTATAGCTTTATTAATACAAATTGTTTTTCATAAAAGTACATAAGATGTCTAAATTTTATGTTTTAGACATTGTATTATGTTTCAGTCCTACATCAACTATAATTATTTCATTTATAATGTACCAGTTTTCTTTATCTTATTATCCTCAAACTTTTTTTATTTCGCGTGTTCATATATACTCATTACCTAAATTTATACTATAATTTCCAAATATTCATCCAAGAACACGCTTTCTTGAAACCAACCACTGACCACACTAAAGTTGATGACAAAAAGTTAAGTAATATATATTAAAATTAAGTAATATATATTTCATTTGCAATACTGCTTTACAACCAGATAATTTCAAGTGCTTGGAAAGATCAAGATACTTATTCCAAACAAATACTACTTAACATTTTATTTTAGAGCATTGTTACAACATCCTAGAATTGTATCTTACAAATTCTCTTACAAACACAACAATATTATATAGTTTTTTTTCATTCATTTTTTTTCTTCATCCAAATCATCAGACACTTGACAAATTCCCGTGAGTAAGACACTTTGTAAGATGAAAGTTGTCATTCATTCATTTTTTTCTGCATCCAAATGAAAGTTGTCATTCTATTGCTATAATCTGAGAAGCAAATCTTATTTGTTTCTACTGTAGATAACCGAACACCAAGATGAGAGTAGATTTATCTAATTTTGTGTTATTTTTTTATCGGTGCTCGAAAAAAGAAGAGAAAGTGTGTTTCGTATTGGTGTTTATGTTTTTAGGTTGGCTTATATACCATTGGGTTGTCATTCTATTGCTATAATATGATAAGCAAATCTTATTTATTTCTACTGTAGGTAACCGAAAACCAAAATGAGAGTAGATTTATCAAATTTTGTGTGTGTTTTTTTTATCGGTGTTTGGGAAAAGAAGAGAGACTGTGTTTCGTATTAGTGTTTGTGTTTTTAGGTTGACTTATATAGCATTGAGGTTTGGGCTGTTACAAGTCGACACTTAATGGAGTGTATAAATATTTGACTGTATTTCTGTTATAAGTCGACACTTAATGGACTGTATAAATATTTTGTATAAATATTTGAAGGCTGTTACAAAGTGTATGAAAGGATGTTACATTTTATTTATAAAAATTGTCTTGAAAGTTATATGATGAATAACATTAACTATTGGTTTATTAATTTTTTATTAAACAAATATTTTTGATTTTAAAATTTCTTTTTTTATAAAGTTTCAAACATTTTATAAAGTAGTATAAATGTGCTTATATTTTTTGCACAAAGTATTAGGGCTGAGCATCAAAGGTCCAAAATCGAACCGGACCGACAAAACCGACCAAATTTCAGTTCGGTTTCGATTTAGGTTTTTTATGAATTTCGGTTTTCGGTTTTGTCGGTTCGGGTCGGTTTTGGACCGACGCTCAGCCCTACAAAGTATAGTAACTATATTATAACTATTATTTACCTAGTGTTAATTTTGTACAATTGTTTAGTATATATGCCACTCTTGGAAAGCCAAATTCCATAGCTCGAAATCGTTTCATGGGGAATATACAGGTTAAGCACATGCTTGCCTTCTTCCCATTAATAAACTACGTCTACAAATGGGGCATGCACACTGTCACTTATCCTAACTCATAAAAAAAATCACTCATGGGTCCGTGTGACGATTAGTTCAAAGCCCGGTTTGAGTTATTAAGTTCAATTCCTGCTAAGTGCAAACAACTTTAAAGTGGCTACCCCAATATCCTAAAATGGGAGGGCTATATCAGGTTTGAGTCTGTATGACGATTAGTTCAAAGCTAATAGATTAGTCGGCCAAAAGGTCAGAAACCATGCTTAAAAATATAAAAATTAAAAAAATAACTCATAAAAAAATCAGTAAAATGTATAATCACAAACTCACACATTCACATTTCGTATATCTTTTAGCAAAATGTTTACACTTAAAATCCACTAGTTATTCCCTTACCTCAATTTCATATGGTAATCTTTACCCGTTTGAATCCTATGGTTATATGGCTTTTTTGGCAACATTTTGTAAGTAAAAAACTAGCAAGAAACTACAGATATTATACTATAATTTTTTGTATCTCACGCATCAAATAAGTGCAAGTGCGGTTGATCCAGTCACTTCAATTTGGCTTCACGAAAAACCTTACTAATGGATTAAGCCTGGAAATTTGAGTATAACCAGTTAAAGTTTGAGTAATTGACCCATATCACTATAATGCTAGTAACCGTATCAATACAAGATGTATAACAAGCATGCTTCGTCCTATTTCAAACTAAAACTTCCAAAATCTTAATTAATCATCAATTCATCATCTAGCGTACTTTAAAGTTAAAAAGCTATTGTAATTAGCACCATTCAAAAAAAAAAAAGATTAGGGCTTCACCTTACTTTCGGTACTTGTATGCGTGTTCAATAAAAGGTTAATTAATATTCTAATTTTGATCGATATGCTGAGACTTACTAAGTATTTGATTAGAGTTGCGGATTAGGATTTGTTTAATGGTGGTCGGTTGTGAATATGAGAGCTTGATGGGTAGGTTTATTGGTTCAAGCTTGTGCACACAATCACATAAGCATGCGTATGCACAAATTTAAAGGTGTTCCAAATACCATGCAGGAAGGGAAACAAGGTTATAACAGCTTTATGGAATTCCAAGAGAAATGAAATATATATCACCTTTATAGAATTCCAAGAAAATTATACTGTATTAGGGTAGTGTCAGTCATGATCCGATGCCTCTCCCATGCCTCATCACCCACCAATAATATTCTGCCATCTCATCCCATGTCTCTCTCATGCCTCACCGTACTTTTCTAGTGGCAACTATGATTCCATGACTCACCTAAATAAACAATAAAAGTAACGGCTACATTTTTGAAACCTTGCCTCATGCCAATTCGGTAAAGATTGCCGATATACTCCCATGCCATGCCATACCACAACGGTGGCGGCGGTATTGTCGTTTGGTATGGAGCCATACCGAAGGCATACCGAGACCACTGCTACTATTCTTAACTAGGAGATGATTTGCAAACCTATTGTTTTATTGGCACACGTGAATGTATAATCAGTTAAGGCAAAATGTCAATAGTGTACAAGTATTTAACGTTTGAATTAATGTGTGAGTGTGTCCCAATCGATTCTAAATGTATGCAAATCAATTCCTATATTAATTAGGTTCTTTAGGTGAGATTTACTGAGAATAATACACTATGTTTATTTAACTAAATACTATATCAAATTTTAGATTATTGAACGAGATTTAAACATTGATGTAATTTATTTTAAACTTCTAGTTTGATATATGCGACTTTGATAATTTTGATTGTATTTGTTTTCTTTTGCATGATAGTTTCTAGTTCTGTTAACATGATTGCTTATCCACGAGAGGAATATTGTCATTCCTTTGGTAGTATATCGAGTCCAATTTTATTCAATTTCGTATGAAGTCCTTTGCATGTACAAGATTTTGAAATGAGCAAAACTAATCACATAAGTCATTGTTTTTCTTGATATTTATACCCCTACATATTCGGAGTATTTTCTTATTCTTTAGAGAGTGGGAGCAGGTTAGTTTCTGGCCCCACTAATTTCTTGTAATTTCCTATGACTTTCTAATAGTGATGTTTTATAAAATAATAATAATAATAATAATAATAATAATAATAATAATAATAATAATAATAATAATAAGAGTAAATTACACCGTTCGTCCTTGTGGTTTGCGTTGACCGCAGGGTTTCGTCCTTTGACCAAAAAAGTTGCACCGTTCGTCCTTAAGTGTGAAATGTTATGCACCGTTCGTCCCTAGACCAAAAAACGTTAAGTTTGACCGTTAAAAACTCATCATGTGACTTGCACATGAGGGTAAATTCGTCATTTCAACACCATAAGGACGAATGGTGTAGATATAGAGCATCACTTTTCCCATTCCTCATTTTCACCTATTCACTCTCTCTCTCTTCTCTCTCTCTCTCTCTCTCTCTCTCTCTCTCTCTCTCTCTCTCTCTCTCTCTCTCTCTCTTAATATCACACCGGAATCTTTCTCCAGTCACCATCTCTCAAGCGACTATTCCGGCCACGCGCCACCACCAAATCTCACCACCCTTCTAAAGTGGTAGATCGGGTCCTTGTGACTCCATTTTTGCAACACACGCGCTACAAATCATGACGACGCTCCTTAGATCTCGAGTTAAAGGTTCGGATTTCTAGGGTTTTCTATATTAAGGGTTGTGAATCTGTTTGGGTTGCGTACGGGAGCCACCACCGCCACTGTGGTCGCAGCCGCCACATCTAATCTTGTATAAGAAGGTTGCTGGTGCTACAAAACATGTGATTGGAAAGCTTACCACTGAATGTATTTCTCACCCAATGAGTTGCAGTTTTATTAAAAAAAACCTGTTTCTGGTGATGAGATACTCAATTTAGGAGTAGTTGCAACAAAATGTTTTCGATATTTTACTTGTAAATCATCAAGTGATCCAAAGTTTCTAAAGACTAAAACAATTTGTTATCTCCCACATTCGGTTTATGGTGAGTGATTACGATTCGATGTAACATGTTATCATAGACCATTTTGATTTGGGTTTTCTTTACCATGACTAGTGTGCTACGGGTATTAAATTTTAGACATTTTACGGTGATATGTTCATGACACTTAATGGTGATTGGTGGTGGGTGGACCATGTCTAGCATGCCGTTAATGGAAACATTTTGAAACTCTACTAATCTTGTACATGTTCTTTTGAAGGCTATACTGGCAGATGAAAGGATGAATGTGAGCCTTGTGATGGGAGAGGATGGTTGCTGCGATTTTGTAAAGGTTAAAAGACAAATGTGAAATCTGCAACCAATCGTATCTCAGTAGATGTCCATCTTGCAAAGCTGTGAGTAACGTTAATATTTTGTCCCTTTTGGTTGGTGATGATTAACTGTTTCTGAATATGGTACTTTCCATGCGTGTTTTATAGGTTGGGTATTTGTTGTGTACCAAGTGCAAGGTTTACAAATGCGTTACATACCCTGACCAAAGTGATGGCCAATTCTGAAGCCTTTCTCGCTTGCAAAATATGGTTGCCTCGATTCTATCTGTTTCATTTGTGAAGAATCTACTTCCCTAAACTTTTTGTGCCAAGCACACTTCTTGCAAGAGTTGACAAAATTTGACCTGTAAACTATAAGGTGATTGAAAAGATCATTGAGAATGTTAATCTTTTATCATTGTACTAATTTTCATAACAAAGTTGAATTGCATTAATGGGATAAGAATGATCCTTTTGAGGTACAAGCATCAACAGATGGGGGGCAAGATGCCTCTAACTATGATTGATATACTGATAAGATTGTTATTTAATTTAAAACATGTGATTGTTGGGCGTTTGATTGAGGTGGTCGGAATTTGATGGAGGTGGCCGGAAAAATTGACGGCTGAAAATAATGATGGTGAGGATGATGAATGTGAAACTTTCGTCCTTGCACCGTTCGTCCTTATGGTGTTGAAATGACGAATTTACCCTCATGTGCAAGTCACATGATGAGTTTTTAACGGTCAAACTTAACGTTTTTTGGTCAAGGGACGAACGGTGCATAACGTTTCACACTTAAGGACGAACGGTGCAACTTTTTTGGTCAAAGGACGAAACCCTGCGGTCAACGCAAACCACAAGGACGAACGGTGTAATTTACTCTAATAATAATAATAATAGTAATAATAATAATAATGTTAGTTTCTGTAAGTTTAAAGTATATGGGGTGTTGGTTACGTTTATTAGAGGCGGATTCTAGCATATTACTCAAAAAAATGTTTAAGTACAAAGGATATGGGTGAATCCTATATCTCAGCCCGTTACATAGACGGACAACTTACATAACAAGAAACTTTCTATTCTTTAAACAAGAAAATAAACCACTATTCAAAAGATAACATTAGACTTCTATGAAAACAAAATTACTTCCTACCAATGCCTTGGAGCTTGATACCATACATGTCATAATAAGCATCCAAATTCCCTGAAAGATCGTAGACCTGATCCGCATAGTCATCATAAGCATAATCATCATAATCATCTTCGTACGATCATGACCGCCACCAAAAAGGTTCATTGATTCATCAAAAGTGTTCACAACCTCCTCTTAATCACTATCGGAATCAACAATCTCTCCCACCTTAGAGAATGGGTTAACCCTCTAGCAGGGACTGAGCCAGGAACAAATATGACCGGGTGCACAAACTTTTTTTTAACCGTAATATAATAGAGTTTAAGATGCTAACTAAATAAGACTAAAAACACATTTTGATAGACCGAGGTCATTTAAGATACATTTGGGAAAAATCGACATTTTTTCTTAAAATTAACTATATCAAAAAAATCCATAGGTGTCCCGGGCATCCACGGGACCCCTCCTGGCTCCGTCCCTGCCCTCTAGGGTACTTGAGGGGGAAAAAAAATGTAATACTTTGCGTTATAAACAACTCGATTCTTAAGTGATTTTTTTGTAATAGTTTATCCCTATTATGCGTAATCAAGCAAATGAGGTGTCTATGTGTGAATTATGAGTTGCCAATTTGGCATGTTGGCCTCAATTTGTGGGGGGCTAATGACAGCCTAAACACGTGTTAAGTGTTAAACACGATGCTAAAGTGGCTATGAGCCAGTAGGCGTATACTCTCGTCCTAGTCAGCATTGCCAGGTAAGCTATATTTTCTCTTTCTCTTTTCTGAGTGTAGAGGTGGGAACTGGGAAAACCTCTCTACTTTTTCTATAAATGGTAAGTGCAGGCTTATAAACTCCCGTATGTCGTAACAAAATAAAGGAAACAATAGGCATATGCTTAAGAGTCATAAATCTACAGGAAAATAACCATCATATAAATTATTAATCATGTCTAAATAACAAGATTCTTGCCTTTAAAAGACCAAACAAAAACGTCTAACTACAAAATTATATCATTTGAAAAAAAATAAAGATGGAAAATGAATATATTACTCGTAATTATTAATGTTTATGTTTTTGTTGCATAATTTCATTTCAGCTTTCAAACAGATATAATCTTACTTTAAATTATAAGTATCAAAACTATATCACAATTAATTAACTGTAGCTTGTTATAAATGAAAAACCACTTGATCATCTTATAAAAAACCTTACATTGCATTCAAACTCTGCATATGACTCTAGAGATCAACTAGATTATACCCGATCATGTAGGTATGTTGTATATTATGTGGTGCAATTCCATGTCGGATTTGACTACACTAGCTAGCGTACGTATGAGTTATATATGGTTATTTGCCTTCATTTTTTGGAGCTTATTCATTAATATACAAGTTATGCTAAAAACATAAAAAAAATAAATACACAATGACTAAGTAGAAGACAAAATATATCCGGAAAAAGATTTTTGCTGAAGGATTTTCAATAAGATAATTGCAAATAATTATTGTAAAAATAAATTAAAGTAATGATTTAGCTAATGATTTTGAGTGACTCTTGAAAGATGCATTAATTGACTTCACCACCCTATCACATGCAACCCCACCTCACCCCATACTCCCTACCCCCACCATCTATCTTAAACTCTCAACCTTGACCCTATATATACACCTCTCCACTCCCTAATTTCAAATCATTCAAAACTCAATACAACATTTATCTACATTACACTCTTAAAACCTACAAAACAAATTCTTTCACCAATTTCACACAGACAAAAAAAAAACCGTGCATTAACTAGTAGCAAATTTTAACACTTGGCATATTCATTTTTTGTGTTACATTAAAGTTAAGTTGCAACAATGTTTAGCTTTTCAGAACAAAATAACTTCTTTGGTCGTCGATGTGTGTGGGTTAATGGTCCGGTTATAGTAGGGGCAGGTCCTTCAGGGCTAGCCATCTCGGCTTGCCTTAAGGACCAAGGAATTCCTTTTGTAGTCATCGAAAGATCTGACTGCATTGCTTCCCTTTGGCAAAAACGCACCTACGACCGCCTTAAACTCCACCTCCCCAAAAGATTCTGCCAACTTCCTAAAGTACCCTTCCCCGAAGAATACCCCGAATACCCGACAAAGAATCAATTTGTCGCTTACCTTGAGAAATATGCACAAAAGTTCGACATCAAGCCACAATTCAATGAGTGTGTTCAGTCAGCTAAGTTTGACGAGGCTTGCAAGCTTTGGAGAGTAAAGACCGTCTCTACAGCCGGATCAGTCCGATCAGAGACAGAGTATATATGCCAAATGCTTGTCGTAGCCACAGGCGAAAATGCTGAAGGGGTAATCCCTGAAATTGAAGGTTTAAAAGAGTTCTCTGGTGAAGTGATCCATGCAAAAGACTACAAAACCGGTGTGAAATACGCTGGAAAGAATGTTTTGGTCGTCGGGTGTGGAAATTCTGGGATGGAAGTCTCTTTAGACCTTGCTAACCACAATGCAAAGCCATCAATGGTGATGCGAAGCTCGGTAAGTCATCAAATTTTTAAAACTTTAATAACCAACATATCTCTTCTTTATGAACAAAAGATCCTAATTCATTATATTACATGTTCAGGTTCATGTCTTGCCTAGAGAAATGCTAGGGAAATCGACGTTTGATTTAGCCATGATGCTTATGGCATGGCTACCTCTATGGATAGTTGACAGAATCTTATTGATCATTGCATGGTTCACACTTGGTAACCTCGAAACGTTTGGTATCAAACGCCCATCTTTGGGTCCATTAACGCTCAAAAACCATCATGGTAAAACCCCCGTTCTTGACATTGGAGCATTAGACAAAATAAAGTCAGGAGAAATCACCGTTGTCCCAGGAATCAAAAGATTCACAGGAAAAACAGTCGAATTAGTCAATAACGATGTCTTAAACATCGATTCAGTCATTTTAGCAACTGGTTATTTCAGCAATGTTCCATTTTGGCTACATGTAAGTATTAACATTCAATCCATTTTCTCATTTAATATTTAACATTTTTTAACATTCAGTTTGACTAATCGAATTTTCACATTTTTGATGTACAGGAAAAAGAATTCTTCGCCGAAAATGGATTTCCCAAAACACCATTCCCAAATGGTTGGAAGGGAAAAGGAGGATTATATGCAGCTGGTTTCACAAGAAGAGGGTTGGCTGGTGCTTCTGCAGACGCAGTAAAAATATCAAAAGATATTGGAAAAGTATGGAAAAAAGAATTAAATCAAAAGAAGCAAAAGTTCCAACACATAGAAGATGCATTTCAACTTTCTAAATTTAGAATACTTTAACTTCAATTTTCTCTTTTCATATTTATTATTCTTTCTAAAATATATGTATAATTATATGAATATACTTAGATGTAAAAAAAAAAAAAAAAGAAAAAAAAAAAAATGAAAAAAAAAAAAAAAGTTATATCTAGCATACAGAAGACCGGCCTACTCAGAAAACCCTAGCAAAAGTTTTTGAATGTTAGGGTGTTTTGTATTACTGAGGTAGTGAGGCTACTTTTTTATTTTTATTTTTATTTTTACTTTTATTTTTTGTATGTTGTATACACTGTGTAAAAGGATTATGTTAATTAAATGTGAAAATTGTGTAACTTGTCTTCTTTTCTTTGTGCGATCTCATGCCTTTTTTTTTTTTTTTTTTTTCTTACAAGTTATTCATCCGATTTCTAGATAAATCATATCGTTTAATCGAGTTTAGTTGTAATCATATTCAGAATAATTGGAATAGATGAAAGTTCAAGAGTTCATACTTTCAATTTAATGTAAATAAATTACAGATATCCATCTTAAAACAATTATAGTGTTATATCAAGAAGCTGTCACCAATTATTAGTATGCTACAACATAAGATACACATTATAAGATACACATTGGTTTTAAGTTTACCTGCAATGTCTTAAATTGTCAACTAGATTAATATTTCGCCTTTTGCTGTTAAGGGAAAACAATCTCACCCTCGAATTTAGTCTTTGAACCTTTTTAGACAGACTTACGGGTTATTCTAGACGTTAGAACTTCAAGATTAAAACGTGAAAACCAAAACTTAAATATGTGATACAGTACATACATATATAACGTTTAAAAATATTGTGTGTGTATAATGTGGAACTGAAAATAAGGCATATGCGATGGGGAATATATCATTCTTGCCAACATTATATTATTTTTGTATTTACATGTGCTCTTCATAATTTTATTTTTCTAAAGAATGATCCAATTATTGATGTCAACCTTATGCTCAACTTGCAGATCAATATTTTATATCCTCTATATTGTTACCTCTAATTCTAATTTATGTAACGTCACAATAATAAAATCACATACAAAATAGAAAATTAAAATTTTGAGAATTTTTCAGCTAATAGAAGAGTTCGATTTGCCACTAGAAAAATGGAGTCACCTCATTGAATAACTTAAAGTCAAAATTATAATAATTTGGTCAAAATTAATTACCCTTTTGAATTTTATTCATACTGTGCAATATACCCTCAAGATAATTTCAAGGCTTTGTATATGCAAAGAGCATTTGTTTTAATTTCTTATTATTCAGGCATACTTAAATGTATATGTGTTACTTGCATTGGATCATGTATGCCATCTGTACAATTTTGTAAAATATATTTATCTGACATAAGACAATTAAGTTCGAATGAAGAGTGAGAAGTATGATGACGAAAAAAGATGATAACGAGGTAACATATTGTTGGGTTTTACTAACCATAACAATTATAAAATAAAGTAAACATCATCAAAGCATGCAGCGGAAGTATAAGGAATAATATATGTAATAATAATTAGCCGAATAAGAATATGTGTACCTTTTAGCAATTCAAGAAAACCAAATGATGTTGTGAACAAGTAACAAAACCTCAAACCCTAACTTAGGGTTTCACAATATTCGACCCATCAAAAGTCGACCACCAAGAAATTCACAAACACAAGTGCGTTTGTCCTTCGTTCTTGTACACACGTACTAATAGCGATTTGATGTGAAAAGCTAGGTTCTTGAATCACAATAAAAACCAAACACTTGTATCTTGAGTTGGAAAAATCGAATCCCTTTGGTAGGGAGGGTGGACGATCGGCCAACACAAGAGAGAGAGAGAGAGAAGAAAGCAATTAGGTTTATTAGTGATCCAAGGTTAGGAGAATAATGAATACAAGGGTTTGTATATATATCTTCTCAAAACTTGGTGATCAAGAAAAGCCTCCCTTGGGCTTTTGTGAATCCACGACCGGCCAAGGCTAAACCCAAGGGTTCTAGATCCTTCTTGTCCACTAATTGCATCTCTAGTCCCTTTAGTTTACATTTAACGACCGTTAGTCAAAACCCGTTAAATATTAACTATCGTTAAGTTTTATTTCGTGACAAATAATTAATAATAATAACGTTTATATATATTAATTATTTAAACATCAACTCTCATACGTAATGTGTGCAATCCCGAAGTCTCGAGTTCGAATCCGGTCATACGTGTATTAATAATTATCCATAAACCTTTCAGCTCCCACTTGGATATTACTTAATATAGTAATGACATTGGTTTAGTCTAGCCTAACACGCCAATGCCCCAAGATCGAATCGAGTATGGTACCATGGAAAAACCTTTAATGATTCATCATTTTACTTATCCTTTGTTACTAATACTACATTAACTATGAATATGGATCAAGTCATTTCATAAGTTAATATTCTGCATTTCGTTGTATCGATTAAACAAGATTACCAAATCATACGAACGTATTCCAGTTGATCTTGGGTATGGCCATACAAACATCTTGTCAACCCTACGAGGGCCCAAATATAGTATTATGCTTTGAAACAAATTCAAATGAACAAATTCTCTTGACTACAAACATAACTCAAGAACTTTGTAACACTTCGAAAATAGCCCTTATAACTACCGATTCGGATAGCGTTAAACTATCTTACACAAATGCACTACATTCATAACAGTTATCTGGTATCTCAAGTCTGAGGATAAACATTTTATGATTTACTTAATGACAAAGATCCATAAGTATAATCATGCAAAGTTGGGATCTGTCCTATATTCAATTCATTGAATATCATGTGAATCTGGTATGTCCCACGCATCAATATACTTTAAAAGTATATTCTACCAAAACTCAGATTTGTCTTAATTCAGTGACATTCCCACATCATTGATTGACAACGGACTATTTAGAATAACATAAGTTATTCACGGATTAAACATGCAAATATAGGATATAATATTAAGAAAATGAAAAATCAACATTACCAATATTTTATTTTATTTAAATAGTATTTGTTCAAAACATCCCTTATCCAAATACTAAATAGATCAATGCATGATAATACTTGTTAATGAATTATGCCTCAAGTAATGACAATCATACTTGTTGACAAGGCATAATTTCAACTAACTTTGATCTATCGGAATTTTGAGAATACTAATTTCAAGAATTCAACTAGTGAAGTTCTTGTATGTGCATTCAAAATATCTTGATATTGCCACATAATATTTCATAAAGTGTGTGACATCCTCAACCACCAATTTATAACAATCAAACTTTCAAACATTTTAAAGTTTAAAGTATTCTTATTCTTTATTGTATAATGCAACTATGCTCTTAGTTGAGCACAACTAGTTCACATGGCCATTTACAAGGATGAAATCCTCCCATGACTAGTATTGAGTGTCATCTCAATTATACCAGCATCATTGTACACAAAATAATAATATGCTCTTTAAAATCTCCGCAAACTTCAATATCTAGAGTGTAATGTTTGATGCCTTCAAAACTTTCAAGTTTGTTGGCTATGACACTTATGCAACAATTGATATATTGCTCATCCATAGAATTTTGAAAGCAATTCCAGGCTGAGGAATGTAATTCTAAATTCAAACATATTCCATTAAAATATTCATTACAGCAGTTATCTAATAATTTCATTAGATATCAATGTTGTCAAATCATCTTGCATTCAAGCATGATACAACAATAACATGATGTACATGAAAAATCCTTGTGTCAAACTAAGATTTCATTCATGTTCTATGATGAGTGTGTAAATACTCATCATTTTTGTACAAAATAAACTGCAAAATCATCTGAAAACACTCAGAAACACATCAAAATGATCAAAATATCACAAATCAGTGTTTTATGTGTTTTAAATGCAAAAATATCAAAATCGGATGAAAAACATATCAAATTTGCAAAATTGCGTTCATCCTCAAGTTTATAAAATTGTCAAAATAGTCCCCGAGCCAAAATTTCAAAGAAAAGTCACCAAAGGTCCTTTTGTAATCACAAATTATCATATTTAGTCCTTTGGTGGAAAATCTAAAAGTTTTGAGAAAATTACAGCTTTAGTCCCTGGCTTTTAAATTGGTCAAAAGTAATCCTTGAGTTTCAAAATGTTCAAATTAGCCCTTGGATTATTTAAACTTGGCAAAACAAACCCTTTGACTACTTTTCATAAGTTACATGTTTGGTCCCTCGGTTTGGAAGAATTACATGTTTGGTCCCAGATTAATACTCTACAAACCATCAGGACCTAATTGTTATCCAAGCCCAATCACAAACCCCTTGGCCCAAATATGTTTACCCGGTCCAACACCCTAACCCGACCAACCCAATAACCCATGATTTAAATAATACAACCCCGCCCCAAACCCGCCATTCCCACCATTATGTCTGCCTCCTCCTCCACCCACCACCCATAGCCACTCTACACAACCCTTTGTCTCCCCCACCTCACCTACCCACCAATGCATTAAATGCACTTTTCCCTGCTCTCATATCAAAAGCAAAATTGGCGCCAAATCCATCCAAAGGCCAAGATTGATCCCAACTCATCCTAGGGCTCGATTGTTGCCGGAAGTGTCGAGAGAGAAAAGAGACTTTGGTGTATAAGAAGCCAAGAAGAAAGGATAGAGGAGTAGTAGTTTTAGTTTTCTAAAATAAGTATGTCGTTTTAAGCTCAGAGCACCTTAAGTAGTTTTAGTTATGTTTTAAAGTTTATTTGTACTCGTAAAAGGCATTCGGTGTATTTCAATTATAATTAAGTATCAATCTCAGTCAAGTTCAGTTTCCATTTTTTTATGCTTACTGTTACATTTTCTCAATATCAAATTCATTGTCAAATCTGTTAGCAGTCTACTTTCAAGCTTAAACAAGCTCTAATAAGCTTGTTAAGGCTTGATTTAAACTCACATTTACATCTCAAACAATATTGCACACTGGTCAATGAAAGTCAAACCAAGGAGCAAAACTGATGCAGATGTGATATGGGGTGATTCAGAACTTGAAATGGGTGAAAAGGAAGCATTTGGGTTGAATTTGGTAGGATAGTGTCCTTGGTTTCCTTATTGGCTAGCCACTGTGGCTATGGACTTTGTAAGTCAATTCCAAGTTTTATTGCATATTCTTCATTTGCAGGTGTAATTAGTTCAAACCTGTTGTATTAGTTGTATTTAGGGTTGGTTAAGTAGGTTTGATCATAATATATGATTGGTTAAGTGTTTGGATTTGTTTCAATTGTAAATCGAAGTTAAGGGGTGTTTGGATTGATTGCTAAACTGTTTCAAGGTTGTTTTGAGTGAGTTCTTTATTGCTTTAGTCTTTAATATCATTAATCAAGTCATTTAAGTCTTCATTTGCACATGTTTTGAACCGAAAGTCAAAATTGACTTACAACCGCTTCTTGTGCTTAACTGTTGGAACTAGGTCATAGAAATCAAATCAAAAAGGTCTAAAACTAGTTAAGCTTGCCTGATGTAGTTGCATTACATCATACTTGATCTATATCAGTCTTATATTTGCTTTCAAAATCCACCAAAGTCAAACTAGAATCTGATTTTCAAAAAGTCAAAATGTTTCAAAGTTGGTTTTTGCAGATCTTGCAGATTGTGCACAGATCTTATTAAAGCTTTCCAAGGTGTGAATTTTTGGTTATAAGTAGTCTACTAGGAGGTCTATAGGACCTCACATCTGGTTTTAGCTTTTGCCTTCTGGATAAGCTTGGGAAAAAGCTCAAAGTAAGGCCTTATTGCCCTGCACCAACTCAGAACTAACTGAGTGATTTTCTCAGTTTTAGCCAAGCTTGCACAGAGCTTATTGAAGCTTGTCAAAGGCTGGTCTTTTGATCATAAGCAGTCACTTAGGTCTAGTTTAGAACTTAATCATTGGTTTTTAGTTTGTAGCTTAGTTGGGTACTTATTTTGGGACTGCAAGTTGGTACCAAAAATCTGTTTTAGCTTAATATCATAATCACCAAATTTGTGTTATCTTGCAAATCAGTAGCTGTAACTTGTTGATTTCTGTTTGATTTGTTCATATTTAGTATATCATAGCTTCTGTTAACAGTAGGTAGCTTGTTTGGTTCATTTGCTTATCAAGTGCTTATTTCAATAAGCACTTGATTCATCAGTTTCATTTTCTTGCAAACAAGTGCCTGTTTTTCCATTTTTCCTAGTTTCTTAACATCATTTTAGAGTTTTCCTGAAATTTTCAGATTTTTCCTAGCTGTTTTGCTATTTTTCTTAATTTTAATTAGTTTTTAGCACTTTTTAATTAGTCTTTAATACAAAAAATTCAGAAAAGGTTCAAAAAAATAATTTTTCAATTTTCTTAGGTTTAGATAAATATAAAAAGTGGAAAAAGTAATTTTCCATATTTTTCATAGTTCACTTGGTAATTTTTAGTGATTTAATTAGATTTTAATAGTTTAAAATTCATAGAAAATAGAAAAATAGTCATAAAAATACAAAAATAGTTTTGAAAATTCTATTTTGATATTTTAGACTTTTCCATTTCATAATTTTATTTTTCTAGCTTTATTACCTATTTTCTTGTATTTTAGGTAATTAATTAATAGTTAAAAATAGTTTTTAATTAATAATAATTAGATAAATAGTTGTAAAATTAATTTTCTTTTTCTAAATA
This sequence comes from Chrysanthemum lavandulifolium, assembly GCA_022545495.1. Lineage (NCBI taxonomy): Eukaryota > Viridiplantae > Streptophyta > Magnoliopsida > Asterales > Asteraceae > Chrysanthemum > Chrysanthemum lavandulifolium. The sequence continues at coordinate 178,196,080 of CM040238.1, forward strand.
TTTTCTTTTATCATTAGGATTGTAAAAATGTATTTTTCATATTTTTAGGATTTATATTGTATAAGTTTCACCTTTTATTTTGTACGTTTACGTAATTTTAATTTAAACGTAAGTTTTTAGTTTTAAGTTTTAAACGTTCATCATTTTAAATATAGTGATAGCGTTTATTTAATAGGTTTTATCTTTTTAATTTTCTTTAATTTGCATTTAAGCCGTTTTTATTTGTTGGCTTTTTCCTGTAGATATAATAATTCCAAATCTCCTTTTCCGTTCAAATCTCGCGATCACTATACGTCTGATAATCCATTGCATAGCTCGCTGGGACATAACGACCCAGGGAAACATTATACTCCTCAGATCTTCATTGCATTCGTGTTTAAGCTGTTTAAGTTTTCTTACGCTTGCGTGAGAGAACTTGACGATTTCTACAAGATCAAATTTTGGCGCTACCGGGAGTCAGGCGATAATCTTCGTCTAGCAGTTAGTGATTTGGATATTCACTCTTTGTTCATACCATCCATCTCAGATAAGTTTATATTTTCTTATCCAAAAAATCCAAAATATTCTTCTCATTCCTCTTATTCGTTGATTCTATTTCTCTTACCTCTTTTGCCGCTCAATTCTATTCTTCATATCCTCTCAACCATTTGATTTTATTCTTAATCCTCTATATGTTTAATTCTTATGTCGACATTCGTCAACTTCATCGCCGAAATGTGTGTGAGCGGTGTGGAGGGCCTAGTTCAAGCGAATTTTGCAATTCGTGCGAATTATCCATCAAAAATGCTTTTCAAAGTTATTTCACCACCCGCCACAACCCGAAATACATTCTAATCTTGACAAACCAATTCAAACGTCTGAGCTACCCCAAGCACCCACCGAGGATTACGAGGACACTTTCTTTGAAGATAGAGCCCGTAATCTAATCGAACAAAGTCAAGCCGATGAAAAAGGTCGAGAATTAGAATTGATTACGATGAACCCGCTCAAACACGGTGACTAGCAAGAATGACTTGCTTAATCTTCACGCTTCTCAAGAACCAGAACCAGAGACCATAACGGAAGTGGTGGAAATTGCTAGCTCTCAGAGCACACCACTTGTCCCACCTCCGGATCTTTCTGAATGTTCTTCGAGACTTAATAGTCATTCAGATCACCATATTGGTTTTGTTGATCCTTTGAATAAACTGATTCCTCTTCATAACTCTCAAATGCAATCATTTATTCCTTGTGTCGGTTGTGGTGAGCCTCTCTTTGGTTCACCCTGTCGTTGGTGTACTTGTGTACAATGTGGTAATGATATACATAACGGGAGTTGTTTGTTTTGTGGTTCAAGGAATTCATTTGATTATGATCCTAATCAGAACTCATTTAACGACTCCTCAAACTTTTCTAATTACCCACCCCACCGACCTATATTCATATGATCAACATTATTGTGAATTTTGTGGAGATCCTCACCAAGGATTTGAGTGTCAATCCGAAACACGTTTGTCTATGAACAGTTTTCCGGTGATGCTCGTAACTTTGGATATGACCAAAATCCATATGATTCACTGTCAAACTCAATCAGCTTTTATTGTTGTAGTCTGTGGAGGTCCCCATTTCAGCTCGATTGTCAAACAGGAATCCATTTCCTTGTTACAATCATGACTCTCACATGTTTGAAAATTTCCAACCTCCACAGACCATACGGTTCAAACTCCATCCGAGCCGTTGTCTCATGAAAACTCCCGTGATCTTGAAACCCAATGAAAACACTTGAGGATATGATTAGTAACTTTAAGAATCAAGTGAGTGGTGAAAAGACCATAGGAGAATTGCTGGCGAACAACGAGAGGCTCGCAAGTCTAGGGAAGAATCATTAATCCTAGAGCAAGCGACTCTAAGACGCTCCCAATTTCTCAAGGCAAGACTTTATGACGATGACGAGGAGGGTTTTATCCTTTTAAAAGTAATATTTCTCAACCCCCGATCGGTTGATATTCCAGCAGTTGAGATTCCATCTCAAACAACTGCTATCACACCCGAGATTCACACTCACTCTCTTATTATGGGGGACGAGCATCTCGACACTGTTCTCGAAAAGGAATCGGACGAATTCATAAAGTCTAGTGTTGAGGACCTTGTCCCAATCCCAAGAGAGTCACAGGAATTCTTGATCATGTGTGTGATATCCTCCTCCTCTTGTCTTCCAAAATGATCATGTTGAGATGTTCTCCGATTCGATAATGATGATTCGTTATCTTGTGGAGACATCATTTATGTGGAAGATTCACCTTCGAGCTTGTTAGCTTAGAAGAAGAGAATGATGAAGTTATCGACACCGAAATCAAAGATGAAGCTCTTCGAGCAACATTATTGAATGTCGGTCTTCTCATTTCTAAAATCGAGGCTTTCAAAGAGAAACCTATTTCATCCCCTACCCCATTAAGGGTAGTGACATTCTTCCGATGATTCTAATCCGAAATGAAGGCCTCCTGTTTTGATAATATGGGAGAGAAGATTAGTGGCGTACCACTTCTCATTCTCATAATTCTCTCCTCGATCATGAATCATTTACTTTTGAGGAGTTCGCCATGAACCCACTCATATCAATTCAATATGATTCATTCACCTTCATGGAGTTCTCCGATGAACTCACTCATATCATATCTCCGCGGAGTATGATAAATTCTACTTTGATCTAGACACTCCCGAGATTTGTCTTGATCACATAAGCTTAAATTATGAGATTCATAATCCCGAAATTATGGATCCTCCTATAGATGAAGATGAGTTAGTCATGATGTTTATCATGATTTTCATCTCTTCTTCACCTATCCCGTGACTTCTCCTGTTCTTCACTCCTTCGGGAATGAAGACATTATCTTTGATCCCGGCATTTCCATATATCATTTTTGAGCCGGTTCTATGTATATCTCATCGGTGTGGAACTTTCACGTGCTTCAAATGTTTGTCCAAACATCCTGAATGAAAGTCCGATGGAGATTGTTTCTTCCACTTTGCTTCCCCATGAACCAATGAATACGGGGTCGAGTCAAGCTAGCGACTCGGGAATCAAAAACAGTAGCATGCCATATGGGTTTTCACCCATATTTCTGTCTTCTTACCTCTTTCTACCACCTAAGTGTGGGGGTGATGCCCCACATGTTTAAAAAAAAAAAAAAAAAAAAATCTTCTTTCTAAATAATGGCCGTAGTATTTCCCTTTTCGTTCTTTGTTTCGCATAACCTGCAGTACTTTGAATATTGAGGGCAATATTCATTTCTAAGTGTGGGGAATTCTCACGAATTTCATGTAATTATACCGCCAATTCCCGCTTTTGGCAAAATTTTTTTTTTTGGAGTAAGTGTTTTACACTTTCTCATTTGGTTATCGATCCGCCATGTCTCAGAAGACAAAAGGATTAGCTAATCCAGAGCAAACGGCTCTTGGTAAAGATATATCAAACCGTTTATATGGCTTGCAATTTGCCCAAAATTGTATGGTATTCATTTCACCATATCCTAAAAGTGAAGAGTTGGCTAGCCCGCAAGGTTATGGCTTGTGGTAAAGGCATTGGAAAATCCATAATTGGTAATCACTCACCAAAGATAATGTTGATAATTTATCTAAGAGTTGGCTAGTCCGTAAGGGTACGGCTTCGTAAAGACAAAATCAAATCCGTTGAAAGTCGGTGGTTTGCTCAAAATCACATGGTTATCGTTGTACCATGGTTCTTACTTGAATCGAAACATTCGGCTACTCCGAGTAATGGCTTTTGGTAAAGAGTTTCAAATCCATTAAGTTTTCTCAAATTATTGCTAGGGACTAGCAATATCTCAAGATGGGGATTGATGAGTGTGTAAATACTCATCATTTTTGTACAAAATAAACTGCAAAATCATCGAAAACACTCGTAAACACATCAAAATGATCAAAATATCACAAATCGGTGTTTTATGTGTTTTAAATGCAAAATATCAAAATCGGATGAAAACATATCAAATTTGCAAAATTGCGCTTCATCCCCAAGTTTATAAAATTGTCAAAATAGTCCACGAGCCAAAATTTCAAAGAAAAGTCACCAAAGGTCCTTTTGTAATCACAAATTATCATATTTAGTCCTTTGGTGGAAAATCTAAAAGTTTTGAGAAAATTACGCTTTAGTCCTCGGCTTTTAAATTGGTCAAAAGTAATCCTTGGAGTTTCAAAAATGTTCAAATTAGCCCTTGGATTATTTAAACTTGGCAAAACAAACCCTTTTGACTACTTTTCATAAGTTACATGTTTGGTCCCTCAGTTTGGAAGAATTACATGTTTGGTCCCTTGTATTAATACTCTACAAACCATCCGGACCCTAATTGTTATCCAAGCCCAATCACAAACCCCCTTGGCCCAAATATGTTTACCCAGTCCAACACCCTAACCCGACCAACCCAATAACCCATGATTTAAATAATACAACCCCGCCCCCAAAACCTGTCATTCCCGACCATTATGTCTGTCTCCCCCCTCCTCCAGCCACCACCCATAGCCACTCTACACAACCCTTTGTCTCCCCCCACCTCACCTACCCACACCAATGCATTAAATGCACTTCTTTCCCTGTCTCTCATATCAAAACAGAAAATTGGCGCCAAATCCATCCAAAGGCCAAGATTGATCCCAACTCATCCTAGGGCTCAGATTGTTGCTGGGAAGTGTCCAGAGAGAGAAAAGAGAGACTTTGGTGTATAAGAAGCCAAGAAGAAAGGATAGAGGAGTAGTAGTTTTTAGTTTTCTAAAATAAGTATGTCGTTTTTAAGCTTGTAGCACCTTAAGTAGTTTTTAGTTATGTTTTAAAGTTTATTTGTACTCAGAAAAGGCATTCCAGTGTATTTCAATTATAATTAAGTATCAATCTCAGTCAAGTTCAGTTTCCATTTTTTTATGCTTACTGTTACATTTTCTCAATATCAAATTCATTGTCAAATCTGTTAGCAGACTACTTTCAAGCTTAAACAAGCTCTAATAAGCTTGTTAAGGCTTGATTTAAACTCACATTTACATCTCAAACAATATTGCACATCGTCAATGAAAGTCAAACCAAGGAGCAAAACCGATGCGTATGTGATATGGGGTGATTCGAACTTGAAATGGGTGAAAAGGAAGCATTTGGGTTGAATTTGTAGATAGTGTCCTTGGTTTCCTTATTGGCTAGCCACTGTGGCTATGGACTGTAAGTCAATTCCAAGTTTTATTGCATATTCTTCATTTGCAGGTGTAATTAGTTCAAACCTGTTGTATTAGTTGTATTTAGGGTTGGTTAAGTAGGTTTGATCATAATATATGATTGGTTAAGTGTTTGGATTTGTTTCAATTGGTAAATCAGTAAGTTAAGGGGGTGTTTGGATTGATTGCTAAAACTGTTTCCAAGGTTGTTTTGAGCTGAGTTCTTTATTGCTTTAGTCTTTAATATCATTAATCAAGTCATTTAAGTCTTCATTTGCACATGTTTTGAACTGAAAGTTAAAATTGACTTACAACTGCTCTTGTGTGCTTAACTGTTGGAACTAGGTCATAGAAATCAAATCAAAAAGGTCTAAAACTAGTTAAGCTTGCCTGATGTAGTTGCATTACATCATACTTGATCTATATCAGTCTTATATTTGCTTTCAAAATCCACCAAAGTCAAACTAGAATCTGATTTTCAAAAAGTCAAAATGTTTCAAAGTTGGTTTTGCAGATCTTGCAGATTGTACAGATCTTATTAAAGCTTTCAAGGTGTGAATTTTGGTTATAAGTAGTATACTAGGAGGTCTATAGGACCTCACATCCGGTTTTAGCTTTTGCCTTCGGATAAGCTTGGGAAAAGCTCAAAGTAAGGCCTTATTGCCTCGCACCAACTCGTAACTAATCGAGTGATTTTCTCGCTTTAGCCAAGCTTGCATGAGCTTATTGAAGCTTGTCAAAGGCTGGTCTTTTGATCATAAGCAGTCACTTAGGTCTAGTTTAGAACTTAATCATTGGTTTTAGTTTGTAGCTTAGTTGGGTACTTATTTTGGGACCGCAAGTTGGTACCAAAAATCTGTTTTAGCTTAATATCATAATCACCAAATTTGTGTTATCTTGCAAATCGATAGTCTGTAACTTGTTGATTCTGTTTGATTTGGTCATATTTAGTATATCATAGCTTCATAATGTTAACAGTAGGTAGCTTGTTTGGTTCATTTGCTTATCAAGTGCTTATTTCAATAAGCACTTGATTCATCATTTTCATTTTCTTGCAAACAAGTGGCTGTTTTTCCATTTTTCCTAGTTTCTTAACATCATTTTAGAGTTTTCCTGAAATTTTCAGATTTTCCTAGCTGTTTTGCTATTTTTCTTAATTTTAATTAGTTTTAGCACTTTTAATTAGTCTTTAATACAAAAATTCGTAAAAGGTTCAAAAATAATTTTTCAATTTTTTAGGTTTAGATAAATATAAAAAGTGGAAAAGTAATTTTCCATATTTTCATAGTTCACTTGGTAATTTTAGTGATTTAATTAGATTTTAATAGTTTAAAATTCATAGAAAATAGAAAATAGTCATAAAAATACAAAAATAGTTTTGAAAATTCTATTTTGATATTTTAGACTTTTCCATTTCATAATTTTATTTTTCTAGCTTTATTACCTATTTTCTTGTATTTTAGGTAATTAATTAATAGTTAAAATAGTTTTAATTAATAATAATTAGATAAATAGTTGTAAAATTAATTTTCTTTTCTAAATATTTTCTTTTATCATTAGGATTGTAAAATGTATTTTCATATTTTTAGGATTTAAATTGTATAAGTTTCACCTTTTATTTTGTACGCTTACGTAATTTTAATTTAAACGTAAGTTTTTAGTTTTAAGTTTTAAACGTTCATCATTTTAAATATAGTGATAGCGTTTATTTAATAGGTTTTATCTTTTTAATTTTCTTTAATTTGCATTTAAGCCGTTTTTATTTGTTGGCTTTTTCCTGTAGATATAATAATTCCAAATCTCCTTTTCCGTCCAAATCTCGCGATCACTCTACGTCTGATAATCCATTGCATAGCTCGCTGGGACATAACGACCCGGGGAAACATTATACTCCTCTGATCTTCATTGCATTCGTGTTTAAGCTGTTTTAAGTTTTCTTACGCTTGCGTGAGAGAACTTGACGGTTTTGCGCGCATCATTCTACATATCTATTTTCCAAATGATATATCATGTTCTATTAGACTCATTTATTTTACCGCACATGTTTATTAATAATAAACATATATTCCAAGGTTATCTGTCTTATTTTCTAAATCTTTCAAGTGAAGTTTCATTCCAAACTAGAGCTTAACATTTAGTTTTAGATGGAATGTTACTACCCACAACATATAAAATTTAAAGAAAATAAACATAATACTCCCACTAGATTTCAGGAATACTTAGAAACTATCTTATTTTAATTTTAAACCAAAACTTGGATTTAATAGTTAAACATAAGAATCATCTCCTAGATGCATGCATATATCCATTCATGGATTCTTGCAGTTTGTACATTTTCAAAGATTATGTGAATTCATAAAACTCCTTTGTATTACTTATCGTCCTCGCAAAAGTAATTACACAAGAAAAAGTTTTGATATTCATTGTCAGATTTCATATAAATGAAATTAAGTATGACAATCATAATCATTATATATTTAATGTGCCAAAGAAATAATATTCAATCACAGTTAATTGCTTAAGTGTGATTAATAATCTTGTCACAAGTCATGCATTAAACACATGTACAATTTTGTCCATATGATTTCTCTACAAAGATTTAAACCACTAGGGTTTTCTTTCTTTTTGAAGAAACTCATCTTCATTAAGATAAACCAAGTATCCAAAGTTGATTATCTTTATGGACAAGATCTTAACATTCATAGTATGAATAATTTACCACAATTCAATATTAGGTAATACATCATTATGATTAATGAGTTTACCATGATCCAAGAATTCATATTTCATCATATCAAATATCCGAGATATCCTTATGGATCTATGAATGAGAATTCCACCATCTTGAGGTTTATCGATTTGACCTCATCATGATATTTACTAGTGTGTTTTAGAAGATTATGTGTTTTGTAATTTAACTCTTAAAGACCTAAACAAAACTCCCACTTGCTTTTGTAATTTAAAGACTATCTCAAATACTTTAGCAATTAGAACAACACTAAATTGTTTTCTTTTGGGATATTACAAATCACATTAACAGTCAGAATCTTGTTCGTTAATAACCTACTCCATAAGTAGTTTTAACAAATCAGAACTTCAATATAAGACTCAATGTGATTCATCACATTCCATACTACAATGGTATCTTATTAATCTTCTAGGTTTTGAGTTTTATTAAGTATATCCAATCAATACCCAATTTTTAACCTTGATAACTTTTGGAAGAAAAGAATATATAGTTATCTTGAATCAAACAATATAACAAATGTTTGATTCTTCTAATTGAACATTTCATATACATACAGTATTTCATTAGAATTAATATTGTAAGACAATCTAACAATATAAGATAAACATATTCCTTTTGGCTTACCTATTTACCAATTAAATCATCTTAATGGTAAAATACAATTCCAAGCCAATTGCATGCTTTATAACAAAAGTACTTTTGATCAAGTCACTTCATGTCCATGTCTCAACAAGAAAACATAAACAGTTATAATTCCATTATACGTTATAAGTCATTTACCAATGACTTTATATCTTAATAAGAAGACATAATAAGTTAACGTATTACTTTATATTATATGTCTTGTAATAATGAAAAGACTTCATGTTTGTGACTTTACAAAGAAACACATAAACATTTATAATTTAAAGTAATTATGAACACCACATCGTGGTTTCAATTAATTTATTTTCAAGTTAATATACTAATCTATCTATTTATGTCATTCTAAAAATACATAAATATTTAAGATAGTATTACTTTATTTATTTATGTCATTCCATAAATTGTCCAACTTAAGAAACTGTAAAAGCAACCACGCTCGATCTCACAACAAGTGAAGATTTACCTTGAGATTACAATCTAGCCAAGATCCCACTTAACCTAAAATGTAACTTCAAGTGTTTCTTTAATTTTGAATGACATAAGACATAAAAGTAGTCTATGTTATATCTTGACATATGTTCTAAACAAGACAATCTTCTTAGAACGTTAATCTCTTACCTTACGATCAAGAGAATCCATTAATCATATTTGTATGTGTTGTTCCTTTGCACACAATAAATACTTCTCCCACTTGTGCATAGAACAACATCATATAGTAGATAAACACCATGACATTCGTTTGTTTATGTGAGCAATATGATAGTGTCATAGATATATAAGCATTACAAGTAGATGTAGGACCACTTAATTATCAAGGAAACGTTCATGACTATCCTTTAGAATATGAATGTCTACATTTTTGAACGTAATGTATTATTTCAAGAAAATCTAGAAATAATCTGAGTTAATACCAAGATAATAAATCTTGTAACTCCCACCGAATTAGACAACGTTACAATAATGTCTTATTCAAGAATACACCATACTCCCACCGGATTTGACAACATTGTAAGTGTTTCATTAACCAAATGAAAATAGCGTATATTACGTTGTTACCCCTTTTAAAGACCATTCGTAACAATTACTTAGGTACTAAAAGAGTGCATTCTACTCTATAGATGATGGATCATCCATCATGCTATTAACTTGAAAATTTGAGCATGCAATTTCTTCCATAATAGGTCTACTATCCTCACAATGGTGTGTAGCACCTTTAATTAGTCAAAGCAAAATAACTAGATAAAATATACTAGTTTGTCTTTTACCAATTTTGTGGTAATTGGTCTAGCTTCTAATTTAATAACTCATAAAACGTCATACATGTTTTCTAGTTGACCAAAATGTCATATAAGGATTCAATCACCAACAGAGGGTAATGAAATCTCTTAAGGAAAACATGGTGTGCAATTTTCTTAACTATTAAAGTTGCTATGAGTTATATATTAGAATTTAGACAATTCTAATGTTCCTAACATACCTTTTTCAATCATGAAAAGGAATAGGATTGAGTCTCACTCTTCTTCCATTGAAAAGAGTGTATGTTTGTCTTTTTAATAAATTTTTCTTGATCAAACATTTGTTTGAAAACAGAACTAGATCAATTTACCAAAGTCCAAACCACATGTACGGTTTAATGTTGCATTAACACAATCAACAGAATTAACAAAATTCAATCTTTAGTATTTTCGATAATTAAATCTTTCAAGAAAATAAAATACCCTTAGGTCAATATTCATATTAACCATAGAATTTTCCTTAAATCTAGGACCCTCATTATCATAGTTTTCCCACATCAGTTGATCTGCCAGTGATGAAAGCATAGAATAGGTAATTGTCGAAGAACAATAATTGACAAACAAGTTTTCAATTTCTAGAAAATATGGGATTTACAATTTTGCCAAACAATTATGCAAAACGTAAGCATGTTTTATCCCATCTTATGCCTTAAGTTATAGGTCTCACTAACTAACTTAATTAAGTTGTCTAATTTAGAAACTGCAAATTATTTAAGTTGAGGTCTCACACAACATAAAGATTTACCTTGTTATCGTAATCTAGGTCAAGGTCTCACATAACTAAATTACAACTTCAAGTGTTTCATATCATTAGATGGCATAAACTTAAATTTAAATGGTACAATTTTTTACGTGTAATCAAAACTTATGTATAAAGAAGCATGCATACAACTTTATAACATAAAATTTTTCGTAAAAACTTGCATAATATTTTAATTGCTAGGATTAAATTTTACAAAGTTTTAATCGATGCGTTGAGAAACTTACAACTTTGCACCAAGATGCTTCGTACATAGAATGGTTATACTAAGTAGCTCTAATCAAACGCACAGGGGGCAGAGGACCAGGTAAGCGCAAACGCATAACTTTAGACATCCTTTCAGTGTGACTGTGCACACTTCTTTAAACCCCCTTTCTAGTTTGTTCTATTGGGTGAGCCGTTCTAACCATTTAGTTCAATCGCATCAATCGATTAAAAGTTCAAGAATTAATACTTAGAAAAACAAATCAATTTCGCCATTATTTAGTCCATTTAATTTTCTATTCATAAAAAACCCTTTTTGCTTACTAACATGTCATACAATATAAACAAAAAAGTACTTTAATAAAAAATTAAACAAACTCAAATAATATAAACATATAACTAAACAATTTTAACATATGTAAAACAATTAGCCACATGCATAATTATTTCGATAAATGCTAATAAACAATTCTATGTGTAAATAATGCATACATCAACTAGGGCTTTCACCTACAAGTAGATGAGCCACATACATCGACAAGTCGATTGCATAAGCCAAAGTCAATAGTATACCAAATAGCAAATAACGAATTTTTATTAGATATATTGAGGTCTTCCCCAATTCAATAATTATCAAATAAATAAAACATGTGTATATCACTTAACAATTAATAAACAACAATAATCCATAGCAAAACATGCATGTTCCACCATGGATTCATCATAACAATTATATCCCAAGATACGCATTAATACATGGCACATAACAATTATTCATAATAACCACATAAAATTTGCAGCGGAAGTAAACATCATCAAAGCATGCAGCGGAAGTATAAGGAATAATATATGTAATAATAATTAACCGAATAAGAATATGCGTAACTTTTAGCAATTCAAGAAAACCAAATGATGTTGTGAACAAGTAACAAAACCCCAAACCCTAACTTAGGGTTTCACAATATTCGACCCATCAAAAGTCGACCACCAAGAAATTCACAAACACAAGTGCGTTTGTCCTTCGCTCTTGTACACACGCACTAATAGCGATTTGATGTGAAAAGCTAGGTTCTTGAATCACAATAAAACCAACACTTGTATCTTGAGTTGGAAAAATCGAATCCCTTGGGTAGGGAGGGTGGACGATTAGCCAACACAAGAGAGGGGGGAGAAGAAAGCAATTAGGTTTATTAGTGATCCAAGGTTAGAGAATAATGAATACAAGGTTCAGATATATATCTTCTCAAAACTTGGTGACCAAGAAAAGCCTCCCTTGGGCTTTTGTGAACCCACGACCGGCCAAGGCTAAACCCAAGGGTTCTAGATCCTTCTTGTCCACTAATTGCATCTCTAGTCCCTTAGTTTACATTTAACGACCGTTAGTCAAAACCAGTTAAATATTAACTATCGTTAAGTTTTATTTCGTGACAAATAATTAATAATAATAACGTTTATATATATTAATTATTTAAACATCAACTCTCATACGTAATGTGTGAAATCCCGAAGTCTCGAGTTCGAATCCGGTCATACGTGTATTAATAATTATCCATAAACCTTTCACATATCAGTTAGTTGTCAATGCTTAATTTATATTTGTTTGTATTGTAGGTGTGATGGTCAATATGATTCTAGTTACCAAACGAAAAAGTCAACATTAAGTAAGGTCAAGGTGTGTTTTGATGGTTTATGCTCAGGTTTGGGGAGAGAGGAAACAAAGATATAGAAATATAATGAAAATGTATCCTTGATATGCATTCTTTTTGTTAGATGATGCTATATTCTGTTTGATTATGTTATTGTATATAGTTTACTAGAAGTATGTTTGATATGTCTTTTATTTCCAGTTAAAAGTTGGACACGGGACCAAAAAATCACAATACAACATTATAACTTCATGTTTAAGCCTTTATAAAGGTTATTTTGTAATTTTTGAATGTATGCGTTGTTTTGTGAAAATATTTATAAAGTAAAAATTGTGACCCGTGCAACGCACGGGTATTGCATTTGTTACATAATGTTATAGATCAATTTTATTTAACAACTTCGTGTATGCATCAACCATGCTTTACCATCTTAGATAAAATTTTAATTATTGACCCAATTATATTATTAAAGTTAGATAATATCACAAATAATATAAAATTTATACGTATTGTGACTTACGTTAAAACACATTGTTTAATATTTATGTTTAAGTATTAAATAATGTGTTTTAACATAAGTCACAATACATATAAGTTTTATATTTTATATATATTGTGACTGCAAGGGTATATAACCAATTATTATTATTATTATTATTATTATATGTTATAGATTTTAAACTAAATTACCCCTTTTCTTGTCTTCTCACCACATTTAATTATGTGGAAGTATACAATACATAATTTTTTTTGAACGGAGATTTTATTAAACAAACGAGTCGCTAGAAAATAGGAACAAGATTTACAGTTTGGAACAAACATTAACCGGATCAATTGTCCAGTCAAGCCAACAAGATTGAAAATTCCTACTTCTATGAGAGATCCACAAATGAGAGAGAAGCTTGATATCATCGCCTATTGTATCCTTCTTCGAAGGCTTCATGTCAAAGCATAACCTGTTCCTAAAGTGCCATATGGACGAAAGAGTAGTCAGAACGACTGCATCAATGTATGGAGCAATTTTGGAAGGAAAATTGTTAGAATCAGCCCGTTAAATCAGAGATTGAAGATCCTTTGGGTAGTTAACAATATATAATAATACGTAAAAGTTATATTTGATGTAAATATATGCTTTAATTAACTATCTTAAGTACCTATGACTTACCCTATTATGTTCCCTGTTTGTGTTGTATCTGTGATAATATGTGTGTTTATTGAGTTATGTAGAGTTTATCCAATATATAATGAGTAAGAAAGAACTTACATTTTAGCAATGTTACTTGCAACTTAATTTGTTAATAACAGTTTCCAAACAAAGAAGCAAGAAATAGTTTCAACTCGCCAAGTTGGTCATGTATAAATAGTTTTTGGTTGATCAAATGGAGATAAAGATCTTTGACAAGTATAAGAGTGCTAGGTGAGGTGAAAACCTTTAACACGTTATTGGTATGCCACATCAACGCCACATCATACCCCTCCCAATAACACACCAATAACTAAAACACCATCCTTCATAACACCCCAATAACATGTTATTGGGTCCCACTTTTTTCATTTTATTTTATTTAAAACAAACAATTAACGCTTAAAAAATAAAATAAAAAAAATACTTTAGCGCCACCATTGAAATGGCGGAAGTGCTTTTATGGACGAATGGCGCCGGAGGTGGTGAGGCAATGGCGGCGCCATTGGTATTGATGGTTGCGTCATGCGGTTGATAGATATCTCACCGAGCACTCTAACAGTGAATTAATGATTTTTAACATATAAATGAGGTCAGGTAAAGTTTAGAGTCATTCAAGAAAAGAAAAAAAAATGTACACACTTTTTTTGAACGGCAATTTTAGTAAGACCCTGGCAAGACGCTAGACAAAAAAGACACAACAAGTTACAATAAGCCATTACAAGCCATATTTGGATTTTGAATCCAATCAATCCATAACGGATTTGATTTATTAATCCTACGTCTAATCCAAGAATAAGAAAGAACCTTGATTTCTTCTTTAAAGATGTCTTTTTCAAGAGGCTTTAAATTAAAACATAATTGATTTCTATACCGCCAAATAACCCAATTGGTTGTTTGAATGACTACATCAACGTATATTTTTAACCTTCTATTGAAATTAGTCGAGTCTCAATAAAAGGTTTGCCGTTGAAAAAGAGTTCATTGGTAAAATACTAGAGTATGCAAATTTTGGGTTATATACTAACCTGACCAACCTGGTAAAATTAGACAATTTAATTTGGAAAATTTAAGAGAAAAATCCGGTCGGTGATTCATTTTGATTGCATGGTATACATATCTTCATCGAAAGTTTTACAATTGATTACAACTTCTTAACTAATTGTATATTGATGGATGATTCTAAACCAAAGACCAAAACCTTGCCAAATAAATGACAATGACAATATATACCATCGTTAGCCATGTAATGTGATTTAATATGCACCGTACTACCTTGATTACCATGAAAATAAAAACTCAGACAAAAATGAAATCTTCCAACTGAGTTTTGAATTTGGTTCACAATTCTTGGTTGGGTCCCAAATTAAAATAAATACTATTCACTTTTGAGATGGATGGAAAGGTTTCAATTTGATCAAGCCTTAAATCAAAATTATACTACATTTTCTTTAATTATGAAATCAGTAAGGTAGTTCTCCAGATTTCGATTCAAACAATGACATACATACATACTCAAAGTTCATTGCTTAGTCTGAAAGCAAACTTAAACCCGATGTCGAAACACTAATCCTTTAGGATTTACAAAAACTTTCAACCAATTAGCTGAAAAACGATAAAGTCTAGATTTCATGTAGTAAATGAGACATGGACAAAGTGGGAAATGACATAAGAGTTAAATGCAATCTGTGTTGTTGCATTCTGAAAATCAAGAACAAGTCACATGATCCTCCATGCCTTTGACAACACTAAATTTAAAGAGGTCCAATCACAATTCTAAACCACAACTTCAGTCCAAGAACATATTAACCCAAATAACATATTCTAGAATTGTCATTTCTGACAGTTGGTTTCTTTGGCTTCAAAATGCACACATAGGTTTGGAATGTTTCTTGTGCCTACGCCCTAAGCCTATGTTCGCTTTGGTAGTAGGATTGGAAGGTCACATAAATATGCTCATGGGAATAACAAACATATATGAACAAAATTATCTGATATATGTTTGGAAAAGTTAAAATGTATATTTTTTTGTTGAATCTTTTGGAGTTCTATACTAATACGTATGCTTTTTTTACGACAACATATTGAGCGTTCGAGCTTACTGATTATTGTTATACCACTAAAACCTATACCCCTAACCACTAGGCATAATATCACAATTGATATATATCTAAACCCTAAACATTAAATCTCTAACAACTAGATGTAATATCACAATTGTAAAGTGATATGATCAATGGTGAAAATCAATGTTTTCAAACCCGGTCGACCCGCCGGTTCAACTGGTCGGACCGGCACCGCCACTAAACGGGTAAAAACCCGGTTTCTAAAACCGGTCAACCGGTTAGACCCGGCCGGTTTTGAGTGACCCGGTTTGGTTTTTTCAAATTTTGTTATGAAACCGTTAGACTCAGGTCGAACCGGTTGACCGTCGAAAAAAATAAAATAATAAAATAAAACCGGTTGACCATGGTCGAACCGGTTGAACCGTAGAACCGGTGCCCGGTGACTCGACCGGGTCGATTAAAAACCCGATTTTTAAAACATTGATGAAAATGATGATGGTCTAATATCACAAGTGATATACACCTACAACCTAAACCCTAACTACTAAACTATATTCAAGAAACCATAAACTCCTAACCACTAAACACTATACCAAAAACCTTAAACCCTTAACCACTAAACCATGTGTTGGGATCACTTGTAACTAGTATTTCAAATGTCAGTAATTTATATATAATAGGTTGCTTTCTTATGGCTTATAAGTATATATTTAATGCTAGGCTTATATAGTAAGCCCATGAGCCTATGCAACGGCCCATAAGGCCAAAGGAAGGGACTAGATGTGTTGCCCTAGCTCCCTTGCCTACATAAACAATGTAAACTCTCATTTGAGAGTTGTTGGTTCTTTCATTAAGCATATCATTTTCCTTATTCTTGTATGTGTTAGAATCCAACCATCTCCTCTCTACCTATTGTTCTTTCATACATCTAAACATACTTGTGTTCATATTATGGTGACCCAACAGTGGTATCAATCGCCATTTAGTTTAGTGAAACGTTTTTGTTGAAGTTTCTGTTAACTACACGTAAGCTTTCTTTCATTACAAACATTTCATACGCGTAAAACTTTGATTTTTGCACTAAAATCTTAAAGATTCTTATGTTTTAAGGTTTATATAGTGTTTAGAATCCTACACTACAACAATTGGATGGACGGGCGAGGAACCTTTCGCCGGGGACACAACGCCCCGCGAAAGTCACTAAACGACAAAATAAAATCGACGTGGCACATAAATACCGACTTGTGATGGAAAATTAATCTGCATTTCAAGGGACTTGTCCCCATGAAAGTAAGTTAGCTTTTTATCAAACTTTGACCGGATAGTCAAAATTCAGCGCAATCTTTCTCCGGGGACTAGTCCCCGCAGAAAGTGTATTTTACGTTCAACAACTTTGACCAAAGTCCAAAGCATGCTAATTATGTGCGCGAAAATTCCCGCCAAACCTTTCCCCGGGGACTTGTCCCCGGCAAAAGTAATATTTAAAAAAATACACTTACACTTTATTGCAACTATTTAAAACGGCATATGTTTAGTTCCATCGTCTGTCGTTACAAAATAATACTGGTAAAAGGGAACAAAGCAAGGTTTCTTCAAACTTATACAAAAGGAATGAGTTTTTACAGCAAACAATGTTAGGAATACTTCCAGCATTGCATTGGGACCTATACTTGGTCGTTTAACATGATACGATACCAATAGCACCTATACTTGGTCGCTTAACATGATACGATACCATAGCACCTATACTTGGTCATTAAACATGATACGTATACCATAACACCTATAGTCGGTCGTTAAACATGATACGTATACCATAGCACCTATAGTCGGCCGTTAAACATGATACGTATACCATAGCACCTATAGTCGGTCGTTTAACATGATACGTATACCAATGCACCTACTCGGTCGTTTAACATGATACATATACCAATGCACCTATACTTGGTCGTTAAACATGATACGTATACCATAGCAGCTATAGTCGATCGTTACACATGATCATACGTATACCAATGCACCTATACTTGGTCGTTAAATATGATACGTATACCATAGCACCTATAGTCAGTCGTTAAACATGATACGTATACCATAGCACCTATAGTCGGTCGTTAAACATGATACGTATACCATAGCACCTATACTCGGTTGTTTAACATGATACGTATACCAATGCACCTATACTTGGTTGTTAAACATGATACGTATACCATAGCACCTATAGTCGGTCGTTACACATGATAAGTATACCAATGCACCTATACTTGGTCGTTAAACATGATACGTATACCATAGCACCTATAGTCGATCGTTACACATGATCATACGTATACCAATGCACCTATACTTGGTCGTTATACATGATACGATACCATAGCACCTATAGTTGGTCGTTAAACATGATACGATACCATAACACCTATAGTCGGTCGTTAAACATGATACGTATACCATAGCACCTATACTCGGTCGCTTAACATGATACGATACCAATGCACCTATACTTGGTCGTTAAACATGATACGATACCATAGCACCTATAGTTGGTCGTTAAACATGATACGATACCATAGCACCTATAGTCGGTCGTTAAACCCGATACGTATACCATAGCACCTATACTCGGTCGTTTAACATGATACGTATACCAATGCACCTATAGTTGGTCGTTAAACATGATACATATACCATAGCACCTATAGTCGGTCGTTAAACATGATACGTATACCATAGCACCTATAGTCGGTCGTTAAACATGATACATATACCATAGCACCTATACTCGGTCGTTTAACATGATACGTATACCAATGCACCTATACTTGGTCGTTAAACATGATACGTATACCATAGCACCTATAGTCGGTCGTTAAACATGATACGTATACCATAGCACCTATACTCGGTCGTTTAACATGATACGCATTCAAGGCGTCCAAGGTAACAACAATGGTAATTCACCAAGAAGCTAAAAAGAATGAACAATGGTAGTTCACAATTGATGTGTTATTATTTTTAGTTATTGACAATGATAATAAAGATTTTTTTAATAAATATATTGGTTAAAACTTCTTTTGCCGGGGACATGTCCCCGGAAAAATGTTTCACGAATTTTTTATTTTCCCTCCCACCTTTTTACTTTATCCCGCCATAACCTTCCTCGGGGACGAGTCCCCGACAAAAGTATTGCTAGGAGACAAACAACTATCTACTCCGGGGACATGTCCCGGGCGAAAACTAATTAGGAAAATCACCTCAATTATTAACCTGATATTCTTTTCACAAGTGGGATAAAAATAAACCCACCAAAAAACGCAGCTGCTCTGCTCCACTTCATCTTCATCACCAAACACATACCATAGCTGCTCCACTTGATTTCTATCTTGCACATTCAAGTTAAGTTCTTTATCTTCTTGATCTTCTTGATTTCTATCTTGTATTCATAGTTTTTGGTTATCTTCTTGATTCATAAGACTAAGGTTAGACATAATGTTTTCTTTCTTTGGACCATTTTTGAGAAATTTGTTTAGGTTTTATTGTTGCACATTGATTTACCTGTACTCGGTCGTGACTTCTTTTTTTTCGGTGGTATTTGATAACCACACTAAGTTTTATAACACCCTAGGCAAGGAACCTAATCGTTGTAGTGTAGTAATTAGGGTAAGCCACGGTATTGATATCGCTCTCTAGGGGAATAGGAATGCTAGTAGGAGTTACTACGCTAAGGTTAAGGTTGAGGAAGATTATTTTTATCTTTTATATTTTATGAAATGGAAAGGTACGAATCTCGGTATTGGATTGGGGGTTGGTATTTCACCGATTACTCTACTATTATCTAATTATCTAAACTAAGGTTTTGGGAGTCTATGTCTAATTAATGTGTGCTCGTATGATAGTTTAAAGATGTGTTTACTTAGTTTGTATTACTCCTTAATTATCTCCTATTGATGGTTGAGTGTCACGCCTTAGTCCTAGTTGCGTTGTGTTTCTAAAGTTGTAGGTATGCTTTCTCCCTAACTCTTCGAACTTACCAAAGGGTCTTGTCTACAAACCCACTAGAGATTATAGACTCCTACCTAAGCGCGCTTGGATGGTTTAGACTACAATTACTCGTAATTATACTCTAGGGTTCACAAAGATGAATCAAGCATTAAGCACAACTAATGATCTATCGCACTACTAGATCATTAATCAACTAAGATAAGAAACAACCAATCAATATTTAATAATTAAGTTTCATACTTCCTAAGCAAACACACAAATAAATTAGCCGGACATGGAGAACATGCAAGCATACACACAAATAATCAAAGACATAATTAAATTAATGAAGTAAAGACTTATCTTGGTGTAAGATAGGTTAAAAACCCTAAAATATCGTACAAGACACCTTAGGTTCGGTTTTAGGTTTTACCCAAAGACTCTCCACACAAAGACCGAAAAATTCGGATTCTATATATAAGATTACAATTGCGACGGCGCCACCTTATGTTTAGTGACGCCGCCGTGTCGCCGCCATTGTGGTTTCGCCTTGGCCACGTTAACTTTGCGACGACGTCACCTTATGTCCGCGACGCCGCCCTCTTCGCCTTCCGACGCCGTCTCGGATTGCATCTAGGCCGCCCGAGTAGCGACGGCCTACTCTTTCACCACTAGACGCCGCCTCTTGAAAATACGAAGTTTTGGGTTCGTCGTCCCACAACACTGGACGGCGTCAAGAATAGCACCGACGCCGCCGCTTTCTACATTCAAGAATCATGAGTGTCTCGATTTCGACTTTGGCCATTTTCTTCATATATTCGCGCCTTTTCGTCCAAATAAGTGCCATTCCAAAGATTTTGCCTTCACGAGACCTAAAAAGTGAAAAGGAACGATATTAAGCAATAACGGATACAAAAGTGATCAAATAAGGACTTAAATGACCCTCAAAATGGTACCTTTAAAACCTTATCAAATATCCCTACACTTGTTATTTGTTTGTCCTCAGCAAATGTGCTTTTAGCCAATTAATTTATAAGTTAGGGTCATTCAAGATTAATTCAAAACGGTCCACAACACATATAAGCCTCAGAAAGTCATAACAAGCACGGAAATTACATACTAGCACCTCACATGGGGTGTTTGGATACTCACATCTCTCTCGTGTGTATAAATGAAATATAACAATATAGGAAATGGAAGATAAACACTCATTAACCGTCCTAGTACATAGATTACCATAGGCTTGAGAATAGATCAAACCTCCATCGCTTGCGAAGCACCTAGGAAAGACTATCAAAGAGGTCTTTAAGGGTTGTAACGTTAGGCTTACGGTAGGAAATAAGGGTTTGGTGGGATAGGCTATTTAGTGGTGGTAAGTCAAAATCTTTATGTTAATCGATATGAAGAATGGCATGCTAAGCCAAGACTCGACACTCTAAACTCTAGATAACTCAAATAAATAAACATAAATTTAAAGGATAGATGTAGGATGGTAGCCCGTATTTTTTTTTTTTTTTTTATCACTCTATTTTTTCTTAATCTATTTTTTTTTTTTTTTTTTTCATACACTTTACTCTACCATCCTCTAAGATAACATCAAAATACTAGGATTTATAAGCATATCCCTACACTTGAGTTTTTATTACTCTAATACTAATTTGACCCGATTTGAAAAGATCAAAACACTTGGGGTACATTATTACGCAAACAAAGGGAATTTGAATTTAACGCCCTTCCGTCATTTCATAAACTTTTACTTTTCCCATGAATCCCAATCATCCCAAAATCAGATACAAAGGATATGACTCGACTTAGCAACTCATGCAAGCAACCGTGATAATTGAACTAAGGGTTTAGGTTGATAATAAATATTTGCACTAAAAGTGAGTGCATAAGGGTAGGCTAAGGCGATTTGGGTGTATATTTGGGGTGGTGTAAACAATGTTTTCATTGATATTCCGAAAACCGAAATATCACGAGAACCGCGAAAAGGATAGGCTCGAGGGGTTAACTAGGGTATCGTGTACTAAAATGAGTACAACGCAAAGGGTGTGGAGGAATTACTCAACCGATGTGGAAGAAGTAATTATATTACGGTATTAAACAAGGGTTATCCTAATGCCTCTTATCATTTAGTTATTCCTAACTACACAAGTGTAGCCTCACTTGCGATCTCGAATGCATCACAAAACAAGTTCTAGAATCTAATATACTACCGGTTCACACTCTAAGCATTAAAGATGAATGCTTTTATTCCTACTAATCTAAAGGCGATCCTCACATTTTGGGTGGAATTTGGGTGGTAAGGGTTTTGTGCTAGTCATGCAACTTCCTATCCGTGAGACGCTTTTGTTAAGACTAATGGCCCACCCTATATGTCATAAAAATTTTAAATTTGGTGCCAAAATTACCCTAACCGACATTTTCTCATGGTTTATTACACAAATGCAATTGACAAAGCAAATAGTCAAGGATAAGCATAGTTTCAAAGTTCCCGCTTTATTTTCCCTCCTACATTTAAACCGAACATTGTCCCCAATGTTCCCCGATCAAAGATATGATAAAAGAAGGTAATTAAAACGAAAGAAACTAATACTCCCTCGATTAGCTCGGTAGATCCGTAAAGTGGTGGTTAAATTCTTTTCAAGAAGAATTATTGCGTGAAAAGCTCCTTCCAATCTTATGTAACTTCTTCTTGACAAACTAAACTCGCACACTTGAAGAAAACAACGAAACCTTCGTAGAAATCGGCGGTAATAATATATATAAGACTCGATTTTAACTAGGATATAATGCTTGTGGAATGGATGTTTACGAATTTTAAGAAAATTAAGACCCGAAAATTCCAAAAATTTATAAGTAGCTCGTAAAATGAGAAAAGTAATCGATGTTTTACTCCTTCCCGACGCCGTCAGTTGCAATCTCGACGCCAAAGTTATCCCGACAAAACCGGTCTCGCGATTTTCTCGAAAAATTCGAAAATTTACATCTTTAGAATCGGAAAATTTTCGCAAAACATCCATTATGACTCGATACAAGCATTTGACTCGAACAAACAAACATATATATCTTTTAGTTAATTTTATTCTCATGTTTACGCTTTTGAAAACGTGTGTAATCCTCCCTACACTTATCCCTTATGTAAAATACCTTTATATGCAATTAAGACGAGGTTAAAACAAAATAAAGCATTTTTACAAATTTAAACATGAGGATAAACAATTAATAAAAGATATATGACACTAACAAGCAAACAATTAAGCATGGGTTGCCTCCCACTAAGCGCTTTTCTTTATTTAAGAGTCTTGTAGCTAGACTCATAGTCGTGTTCCCACGCTTCCTCACCACCGCCTCTTCTTCTAAAACAATATCCTCATCGCTCACTATTTCAATATTATCCAATTGATAATGCTTCACCCGCTGCCCATTAACCGTGAATTCTCTTCCATCATGGTCTAGTAGCACCACCGCCCATTGCTCATTTGTTTTTTACCGAAAAGGGTCCATACCACCTAGATTTGAGTTTCGGAATAATCTTAGTCTCGAATTATACAAGAGCACTTTATCCCTTCCAAAACTCTTTAGGATTCTTTATTCGCTGATCGTGCCATCTTTTGCCCTTTCTTTGTAAGTGATTGATGATTCAGATGCTTCCAAATTTCACTCATCCAATTCTTGAAGTCAGAAGAACCGATTTGACCTCGCTCGCATTAGTCCATATTACAGCCTTAAGAGCCCAATATGCTTTCTCAAGTTCGATAGGGAGGTGGCAAGCCTTCCGTATACCAAAGCGAAAAGGGTTGTCCCGATAGGTGTTTTGTAAGCGCTCTAAATGCCCAAAGTGCTTCATCCGTTTGAATGCCCAATCTTTCCTATTTTGGTGGACCGCTTTTTCAAGTATTCGCTTTAATGCCTGCTTGTGTTTTCTACTTGTCCATTTGTCTCGAGGATGATATGCAGAGAAAACCCATGTGGACGCCATACTTCTTCATCACCTTTCCATTTGAGCATTGCAAAGTGAGTCCTCTATCATCGATTAATGCTTGGGAATCCCAAATCGTATGTAAGAGCTTTTTAAGAAAGTGAATAACTACCCTTGCATCATTAGTTCTAAGGGCTTGAGCTTCTACCCATTTGGATACATAGTCGATAGCTACGAGAATGTATTCATTTCTCCGAAGATGGAAAGGGTCCCATGAAGTCTATTCCCCAACGTCAAATATTTCGCAGACTTGGATATAGTTCGAGGTGACTCATCCCGTCGGAAATATTTCCGATCGCTGGCATGCATCACACATTTGAACTAATCTCTTAACGCCTCGAAAAATAGTAGGCCAATAGAACCGCATCGAAAACCTTTCGTGCCGTAATATTCACACCGTGATGTCCTCCGATGGTCCCGCATGACATTCTTTTCGTAACTCGATCAATCTCTACCGCCACGCAACGTCGAATGATTTGATCGACATATACGGAAAAGGAAGGGTTCATCCCGTAGTAATGTTTTAGCGAGTGAAGAACTTCTTTTATCTTGTCCGTCATGTGATTTGGCAAAACTCTACCGATGTAGTTAGCATAATCAAGATACCATGGCTCACTTTATTTAATCGCCATTAGCCGCTCCTCGGGAAAAGAGTCACGAATATCGGTGTGATCTCGACTTCTCAAGATCGGGTTCTCCAAGCGTGATAGATGATCACGCTAGATTTTCATTTCTTTTATCTCGAATTTCAATGTCGAATTCTCAAGTAATAGGATCCATCTAATCAGCGAGGTTTAGCATCTTGTTTTGAAAACAAATAGCGAAGGCGGAGTGATCCGTGAAGACTACGCTTTTAGAGAGAACGAGATATTGCCCGAATTTGTCAAGGCGAAAACAACGCTAAAAGTTCTTTTCTCTGGTTGTATAGTTCTCTTGTGCTACATTCATGGTTTTGCTAGCATAGTAGATTGGTTGAAAATGCTTTTCCTTCCTTTGGCCGAGCATCGCACGACAAAGATAATCACTAGCATCACACATGATTTCGAACTACCGAGACCAATCCGGGTGACCATTATAGGTGCTTGAGCGAGATCTTTCTTTAGTTGGTTAAATGCTTCCTTGCATTCTCCGTAAAAATCAAAAGGAGCATCTTTAACAAGAAGTTGTGTCATAGGCCGCAATTTTCAAAAATCTTTAATAAACCTTCGATAGAAACCGCATGACCAAGAAAGTCGCGAATGGCTTTAACGGTAGTAGGATAGGGAGTTTGAAATTGCTTCGATTTTTGCTCTATCGACCTCAATTCCATTCCCGAGACTTTATGCCCTAAGACAATTCCTTCTTTACCATGAAATGGCATTTTTCCCAATTTAAAACCAAATTAGTTTCCTCGATAGCTTCAACATCTTTCTAAGGTTGGAAAGACAAAGGTCGAAAGAATTTCCAAACACCGAGAAATCATCCATGAAAACTTCCATGCCGCCCTCAATTAACTCGTGGAATATGGCCATCATACATCGTTGAAAGGTTGGGTGCGCTACATAACCCAAAGGCATTCGCTTGTAGGCGAACGCCCGTAAGGACATGTAATGTAGTTTTCTCCCGATCTTCGTGAGCAATTGAATTTGAAAGTAACTCGAAAAGCCATCAAGGAAACAAGAGTATTCGTGCTCGCTAATCTTTCAAGCATTTGGTCAATAAACGGTAGAGGAAAATGATCTTTCCGGTGGCATCATTCAACTTTCGGTAGTCAATACATACACGCCACCCAGAACCGCTCTTTGTGGCACCAACTCACCCTTCTCATTTTTACAACCGCTATCCCTCCCTTTTTGGAACCACTTGGACCGGCCGACCCATGGGCTATCCGATATGGGGTAGATGAGACCCGCATCCGTAAGCTTAATGACCTCTTTTTTCACTACCTCTTTGATGTTAGGGTTAACCCGCCTTTGCGGTTGAACAGCTTGGTTTGTAATCTTCCTCCATGAGGATTTTGTGTAGTATGTAATGTAGAATCGATTCCCTTAATGTCGGCAACACTCCTAATCACCCCTTTATATTCTTTTAAAACTTCTAAGAGCTTCTTTCGAATAGTGGTTAGCGAGGAGCTTATGATGATGTGGAGTTGGTCCCTCCTCAAGGAAGGCGATTCTAAGTGACTCGGAGATCCTTTAGTTCTAAGGTAGGAGGCTCTTTGATCGATGGTTTTAGCCGGTTTCCGCCTCAAGCTCAATAGGTTCAATTTCATCCCGACGAGGATAAAAGACACAGCCCCACCATCTCAATTTCATGGTCGCCGATATTACGTTGTTATCATTATTCATGAATTCGCTTAATAGATACTCGCCAATGCACCGCCTATGTCGCCAACAAATTCATCAACTTCTTCAACTAAATATACGGGCGACCGCAGGAAGAAGAATGTCTCATAGAATCCTTAATGTCGAAAGTCAAGCTCCTCGGATCCTACTCAAGAAGTGAGCTTACCATCATGAACATCAATGATGGCGCGAAATGTAGCCAAGAAGGGTCTTCCAAGGATTATTGGGATGGAATTATCTTCCTCCATCTCTAAAATTACTTAAATCGACCGAAATTTGAATTTCCCCACCCTTACAAGAACGTTCTCACATACTCCAATGGGATATTTGATTGATCGATCACTAATTGGATACTCATCCTAGTTGGTTTAAGCCCCGAATATCCGAGCTTAAGAAACAGGAGTGAGGCATCGTTAATGCTTGCCCCAAGATCTCGCCAAGGCGTTTTTCATAGAAAGTGCCCTATAGAGCAAGGAATAGTAAACCGCCTTGATCTTCCTTTTTCTTGGGCATGCTCTTTTGGATGATGGTGAACATTCTTCCCTAATGATATCAATCCTTCAAGCTTTTTCCGATTAGATATCAACCTCTTGAAGTATCTACTATATTTAGGATATGATAGAATACATCGAGGAGTGGTATGTTGACGGATGTTTGTTTCAAGTAAGACAATATTTTTCATTGTCTTCTTCACCTTTTGATTTTTAAACGAGAGGATAGGGAATTCGTGATAAAGTTGGTCACCGGGTCAGGCCGTGTCCGTGGGGAGGATCGTGAGGAGTTGGAAGAGGGTGAATCGCCTCATTTCCTAACTCGGGTTCCCTTGTGATGGGGTCCCGCTGGGATGTGGGGATCCTTGGTAGTAGTTCCCGATCGAGTAGTGATTGCGCAAGTTGGATCGTGAAGCGCTAGGCCAGCCCACTCATTCTTTCGTGAAGATTGGTGAACCGACTTTCTAATTCACTCGCCGCCTCGGATAAACTCCTCAAGACCTTTCAAGATTGCAGCCCCTTCCATGGTAAAATGCCCGAGTTTTTCTTCAAAAGGATCGCGGATGGTGTACTCAGTCCGCCCTTTGCTTCCGCTTCTCCATTTCGATTGCCCCAAGGATCACATTCATCGGTTTGATAAAATGCGAGGAGTGAAGGGTCATCATAAATATCATGACTAGAGAGGAAGACACTTTCGGTGTGTGTCATTGCACTCATCGCCTCGGCGATCCTCCACATATGTCGATATGAGATATGGGTTAGTCACCTTTTGGTTCCGTGATTTTATGAGGTGTTGTTTCTTTTGTGCTTTTCAATCCGATAATCTAAGGATAACTCTTCACTTGAGAAAGTGGAAATGCTTGACGCGCTTTCCCGCTCATTCCAATGGTCGCTTTGATATTG
Organism: Chrysanthemum lavandulifolium; assembly: GCA_022545495.1. NCBI lineage: Eukaryota > Viridiplantae > Streptophyta > Magnoliopsida > Asterales > Asteraceae > Chrysanthemum > Chrysanthemum lavandulifolium. The sequence continues at coordinate 178,223,511 of CM040238.1, forward strand.
GATGTATTCCTCTATTCGGTTCCATCCTTCTTCCGCGTGAGGTTCGCGATTCTCCGGTCATTGAGAAATCAATCCTTTTTATCCTTTCGGAGACATTGTCGTAAAATATTTGAACAAGCAACCAAAGGTTAATACCGTGGTGTGGAGCTTGTTGAATGAGATCTTTGTAACGACTCTGTGAGTTGGTGATAGATTCTCCATCGGGTTGATGGAAGTGCGTAATTTTGCTCCTAATCGCCGCAGCTTCTTCCAGAGGAAAGAACTTTCGGTGAACTTAGTTGTAAGTTGTTCCCATGTGAAATGGACCTTGAAGGAGCTTATCGAGCCACCCTTGGCTCGCCTTGAAGAGAAAATGGGAAAACCGAGTCTAGATGTCTCCTTAGATGTCCGTCGGTATAGATGGCATCAACAATTTTTAGAAACTGTTTGATGTGGTGAATTGGGTTTTCACTGTGGGATCCATGGAATTGACATGCCTTTTGGATTAACCAAATATCAGATGCATGCAACACCTCATTGATCTGTTCCGAGGGATAGACAATGGCATTGGTGAATCCAGACGCAGAAGGGTAGGAGTGTTCCCCAAGAGTTTTCGCTTTAGGAGGATTTATGGGGCTATTGGTTGGAGTGGCAAGGACTTCCTCGCCATTTTGACTTAGATTGTCAATGATGAAGGTTTCGGGAGATTGTGGGGAATGAGGAGATTCTTCATCAGATGTAACTTCATCAAAATTGATGGAAGTGCCTTGGAGTTCTGAATCATGGAGAGCTTTTCTTCGCCTATTGAGCTCTCTTTCGGGTTCTGCAAATGGCTCAAGAAGAGTTTTGGTGGAACTGCGGGTTCTAAGTTTCTTAAGGGGGTTTGTATGGGGACGTGGTTGTTGATTATCACCTTCCATGATGAAAAGTGATGAGGTTACTAACAAAGGTCACGAAGAAGGGGATAGACTAAGAGAAATCTAAAATGAGAAAAAGTTTACTTGATAGGAATCAAGCAAAGAAACCTAAACGAGGTGGACTACTAACTAGCTATTCTATTCCAAGCAGCGCGCCAAAACTTGATAACGCCACACGCCGCTCGGGGTCAAAGGAACTTCCTTTTCTTCGAGCAAGTTTTATAACACCCCAGGCGTGAACCTAATCATTGTAGTGTAGTAATTAGGTAAGCCACGGGTATTGATATCGCTCTCTGGGGAATAGGAATGCTAGTAGGAGTTACTACGCTAAGGTTAAGGTTGATGAAGATTATTTTTATCTTTTATATTTTATGAAAATGGAAAGGTACTAATCTCGGTATTGATTTGGGGGTTGGTATTTCACCGATTACTCTACTATTATCTAATTATCTAAACTAAGGTTGTGGAGTCTATGTCTAATTAATGTGTGCTCGTATGATAGTTTAAAGATGTGTTTACTTAGTTTGTATTACTCCTTAATTATCTCCTATTGATGGTTGAGTGTCACGCCTTAGTCCTAGTTGCGTTGTGTTTCTAAAGTTGTAGGTATGCGCTTCTCCTAACTCTTCGAACTTACCAAAGGGTCTTGTCTACAAACCCACTAGAGATTATAGACTCCTACCTAAGGCGCTTCGGATGGTTTAGACTACAATTACTCGTAATTATACTCTAGGGTTCACAAAGATGAATCAAGCATTATGCACAACGAATGATCTATCGCACTACTAGATCATTAATCAACTAAGATAAGAAACAACCAATCAATATTTAATAATTAAGTTTCATACTTCCTAAGCAAACACACAAATAAATTAGCGGACATGGAGAACATGCAAGCATACACACAAATAATCAAAGACATAATTGAATTAATGAAGTAAAGACTTATCTTGGTGTAAGATAGGGTTAAAACCCTAAAATATTGTACAAGACACCTTAGGTTCGGTTTTAGGTTTTACCCAAAGACTCTCCACACAAAGACCGAAAAATTCGGATTCTATATATAAGATTACAATTGCGACGGCGCCACCTTATGTTTAGTGACGCCGCCGTGTCGCCGCCATTAGGGTTTCGTCTTGGCCACGTTAACTTTGCGACGGCGCCACCTTATGTCCGTGACGCCGCCCTCTTCAGCCTTTTGACGTCGCCTCGGATTGCATCTAGGCCGCCTCGAGTAGCGACGGCCTACTCTTTCACCACTAGACGCCGTCTCTTGAAAATACGAGTTTTGGGTTCGTCCCATCACAATAATCTTGGGGCGGCGTCAAGAATAGCACCGACGCCGCGCTTCTACATTCAAAGAACCGTGAGTGTCTCGATTTCGACTTTGGCCATTTTCTTCTTATATTCGCGCCTTTTCGTCCAAATAAGTGCCATTCCAGCATTTTGCCTTCACGAGACCTAAAAAGTGAAAAGGAACGATATTAAGCAATAACGGATACAAAAGTGATCAAATAAGGACTTAAATGACCCCTCAAAATGGTACCTTTTAAAACCTTATCAGTATTGTACCAGTAAAGTAGTTAAGTAGTTAACGTTAAGTAAAGTTGCCAGTAAAGTTGGTTTGTTATTTGTTGGTTTGTTATTAAGCCAGTTTTTAGTTGCCAGTAAAGTAGTTAAGTAGTTAAGGTTAAGTAAATAAACATGTTGCTTTTTTACTTGTAGGAATATAGTGTCTACTGTCAGTCTGGAGTGCAAATCGCGACCACAGCCGAGACCAGCTAGCCGAGAGCCAAGACCACAATTGGTATGTTTTTTCTATAACTTTGTTAATTTTTGTTGTTAATACTCGTGAACTGTTGTAAATGATTTTAGGACTTTAGTGATTAATTTGGAAAGTCCCCGTCCGGGTTAATCATCCTATAGAAAACCCGTCCGAAATTAATTTATTAGAAATTAATTTCGAAAGTCCCCGTTGGGGCCGCTTTTGAATCTTTTGTCTCATTTAGGATATGAATGTATAATTGATTTACTATTTGTGAAATTTCGACATTGTTTCCCTTTACTCCTACGAATATGTCTTTAATGCACATATTTGGGAGTTGAGGAAATCTTTAAATTTTCTCAAATAGTAAATTCAATTATACGATTCATATGAGATGAAACATTCAAAGAGTGGGTTAGGATTGCCTTCCATAGTTGGATTAGGTGAACATTTTAAGTCTATAATTATTTGTTGCTTCATTAAAACGCATTATGCCAATTGATAAAAGTTGGGTCTCACTAGCACGCACTAGAGAGAATTCTTAGTTGGTCTTAGAGCTTTACGCAAGTATTGCAAGTCCTTGTGAATATTGATGGGAATATAAATGTCCTCGTGCTCTTTGTTTAAATGTAAACCGGATAAAGCCGAATTTTTGTTTGACCACATACACACAAATGGTGGGACCATAGTTATACGAAATGGTATAATCATGGTGGCCGGATGGCGAACAACCGACACAACACAAGACACTCGGGATGAGTGACATGGCTGAGTTCCTTCATGATATTGGTCCGAATAACGAACCGATGATCCAACTCAAGGAAATATCATGAGACAAGTACCGATGCAATTCCTCAACATAATGAGTATGAGGAGTTACTTGCCAATGCCAATGAAAACTATACCCACTGTGAGTGGATGTCTTCATTAGACTTTATGGCAAAGATTACGCACATCAAGGTCAAAGGTAAAGTGAGTGACACCACATTTAATGAGTTCCTAACTTTATTCAAGGAAGTTTTCCGCCCGTTCTAGGATACAAGATGCCATCGTCATACTATGAAATAAAGAAGACATTTAAAACTATCGGGTTAGGATATGAATCGATACATGCTTGTGTAAATGATTGCTTTTTATATCGGGGGGCGGGTAACGAAGATTTGCAGACTTGTCCTATTCGGGCGCTAGTAGATGGAAAGAAAAGAACACACTGGGAAGAAAGTTCCTAACAAGGTGTTGCGTTACTTTCCTATCATTCCTAGACTACAACGTTTGTACAAGTCTAAACACACCGCAAAACATATGACTTGGCATGCGTCTGGGCGGTCTATGGAGAACGGTAAGATGCAACACCGGTTGATGGTGAAGCATGGAAGAAATTTGACATCAAGTATTCAAGGAATTTGCTAAAGAAAAAGAAACATCCGCTTAGGGTTGGTCACGATGGTTTCAACTGCACGACAACCTTAGTCATCATACAAAGATGTGGCGGTCATATTAACCACATACAATACGCCTCCCCGGATATGTATGAGAGAGACTTCTCTTATGTTGACATTGTTAATTCCGGCCCCAAATCACGTGGAAGGATATTGATATTTACCCGAGGCCATTGATTGATGACCCAAAGACTTTATGGAAAGATGGAGTCAAGACTAAGGATCTTCACATGTGCACCGATTGTATGAGCGGCGCTTTATGGACTATCAATGACTTTCCGTCAAGTAGTTTGTCCGGGTGGAGTGGGCAAGGTTACATGGCATGTCCGACATGTAATGAAGACACTCGACTATGCGCGTGTTAAATAAAACCGCTTATGTTGGTCATGTAAGATTCTTAAGCATGACCAATAAATGGCGGAAGAACAGAAGGGCATTCTATCTGATGTAGATGTCTGAGACCTCCTATAAAATTTACCGGTGATGACATCTTGGATCAACTAAGAAGATTGCCTAAACGTGTCCCGGGAAACATCCAAGATACGGGTGCGAAAAAAACGTGATCAAGATCGCGAATTGAATTGGACAAAAAAATCTGTTTTCTACGAGCTAGAGTATTGGTATTTTCTTTCACTAAAACACAATTTAGATGTCATTCATATCGAAAACAATGTGTGTGAGAGTGTGTTGGGTACTTTGTTAATGAATGACAAATCAAAAGACACCAACAAGGCAAGACAAGACTTACAAAATTTGAATATTCGTAATGACTTGTGGCTCGTCAACAAAGGAAACGGAAGTGCTCTAAGCCTCATCCTACGTACTCTTTCACAACCAAGAAAGAAAACCTTTTGTCAATTCATTAAAGGTACGCGTTTTATTTGAAAATTTCTTTGTTCGAATTAATTCGTATTCATTTCAACAACTTATTCTAATATCCCGATTTTTTTCTTAATTCATCAAAGGTGTTAAACTACCGATGGGTTTGGATCTAACTTCAAGCATAAATTAACCGACAACAATAGCAACATAACAGCTTCAAGGCTCATGATCTCACATAATGATGCAACGTTGCTTCTCGCTAGACTTCAAAATTACTTGAAGGACCAAACCACCGCAACACCAATAATCGATCTTTGTTCATTCTTCAAACAAATATGCGCCGAACTTTGATGGTGAATGACATGTTGAAATCTAGAGATCAAGCGATCATTTTTGTGCGATTTCGAGCAAATATATCCTCCACTTTTTTGACATTATGATTCACTTAGTTATTCATCTACCGGAAGAGGCTATTGAAGGCGGTCCTGTTTACATGAGGTGGATGTATCCATTTGAAAGATACATGAAAAAGCTCAAAAATTATGTCGTAAATAAAGCCAAGGTCAAGGTTCAATAGCGGAGGGTTATATTGTCGATGAAGCATTAACTTTCCGTCGCATTATTTTCGGGTGTTGAGACGAGATTTAATCGTCCCGACCGGAATGAGGACGGTCCAAGGCCAACTAGTCGATTTGAGGTGTTTCGATCATCGCAAAAGAATGGTAAACAATCATTAGTTCGGTTTAAAGCGACACAATGAAGCAAGTAGTAGGTACGTACTACACAGCGATCATGAAATCAACTCAGATATGAACGCGCACAAGAGGTGCGCTGTTTTATTTCAAAATTTGTTTCACGTAATTTGTTATTCAAAGACTTATTCTAATATCATGAACATTTACACGGCATTTCCTGGCAGAGACTTGGAAGAAGGGTTTCCTCGCTGGTTTGAGATGAAGGTAGACTTATTTATGTATTACCCTGTATAAATAACAACTATTACTCATATCTATCTATTCTTAACTTTTTCATAGATTCGTGAATTAAAAGTACAGAAGGACCTAATTTGTACCGACGAGTTATTCGCTTTGGCTTGTGGACCATTATGTCTGCTAGCCTCGATCAACTCTTGCGTAGTCAACGGTGAGAAGTTTATTGTACACGATCGTGATTTACGTCGCTCAACTCAAAACAATGAATTTCAACTCCTAACCCGATGGAGGAATGCATTATGGCCACGAAGAGATTCTCGAGTTTTCATATATTTCATTCAATGTTGTGTTGTTCAAAGTCAAATGGTTCGACACTAATAACACTAATCGCCTAAAACTGCACCTATAGAAACAACATTACGCAAATTATGACCGATCGTATCGTTTCAAAACGAACCATTCATTCTTGCAACGCAAGCAACACAAGTCTTTACCTTGATTTCCGGGTAAGCGTGGTAATTGGAAGGCCGCCCAAGATTCTTATCATCGAAAGATTTGGAACCCGGATATCATTGTGGTAGAAGACAACCGAGGATGTTGTACATGACAACAACTCATCACATATCACACTCTCTGAGTTGGATCAGTTGGATTATAACATTATAAATATAGATGTTCAACAAGCGGAAGTTGAGGCACCACCACCAATTATCACTATTGTGGAAGACGAAGATGATATTGATTTTGATGATCACGTTCCTCATGATTTAGCATCTGTTGATGATGATGGCCACGAGAATGAAGATGATGAAGATGACAGTACTAATAATGTTGACTTTTATGTTGATGATGTCGAAGATTAATCTCGAATTGTAATTTGTAGAACAACACTTAATTATTTGAATGAAATTGTTATCTAGTGGTTAAATGTGTTTATTTGTATGTTTATTTATTTATTTATTTATTATAATTATCTTGTTGATATATATTGTTATACTTTTGGACCATTTGCGGATAGGTAGTTTTGTAGATGATCATGTGTTAACGATTTAGGAACCGTTTGGCGATTTTGGTCAAGGATAACTATGTTGTATATATGATATTATGTTTAGCTTAATTTGTGTTATGATTGGCATATTAAAATAGGTTGTGACATTGGTAAAACAGGTTGTGGATTGGCATATTATGATAATAGTTGTAGATTTTTAGGAAAATTTCCTAAAAACTGAAATACCCATTTTGCGGCAATATTCTCGCAGAGTGGGTCACTTGTTTCTTGGGGACATGTCCCCGGGGAAGGTTCACAAGCATATTTTAATTTACGACTTTACCCGGTGACTTGTCCCCGACGAAAGAGTTAGTCTCAACAGTGGTTACAATCTTCACCGGGGACACGTCCCCGGGAAAACACGTGCCACGTGAAGTTCCAAAATAGTTTCTCCGTGGACGAGTCCCCGGCACAAAACACGTGCCACGTCGGATATGTTTGACTGGAGACAATCGGCTGCGAGACCCACGTGGCCCCGGTAAAAGTGGTAAACAGTCCCCGAGAAAAGTATTCCCGGCGGTATTAGGGGGTTTTTGTCGGGGACATGTCCCGGGAAAACCTTTACCGGGAGATGTCCCACGAAAGACCTTAAATTTCGCTGCGAAGAAGCGATTGTTGTAGTGCTAGTTTAAGCAAAAGTTTGAATATTTACGTATTATTTTCGCTTTACACTCGCTTTTACTCGCTCATCATCTTTACGCTTAAGCTTAAATTTCACTTTGGTTGATCAAGTTCAAAACTTTCTTATTATTTAAGTGTTTTGAAGTTGTTTCATCATAAAATCGAGTGTACAAAGCGTTTTGGTGCTTAAAAGTTCGTTTTGGTAATTTATGTTGGCTTTACGAGTAAGCAAAACCCTTGTTTTACGCGTAATTTGAAACCATCTTTTTACGCCTAACTAAACCCTAATCTTACGCGTAACATTTACGCCCAAGCCAGAATTTAAGCCTAAGCAGTCGTTACGCGTAAGGAATCTTCATCAAATTCTTCAAAGCTGTTTGTGACTCAGTGTTTTCCTTGTTTGGATAAGCTTGAAAAACACTTCGACTTGTGGATATCTCTCTCACTTGGACAAGTGTGAAAGATTTTGGTTAATAACCTAGTTTTACGACTAAGCTAAAACCTTACGAGTAACACCTTACGCCTAAGATTTATCTTACGCATAAGGTTCCTTACTAATAAGTATTTAGTTTACGACTAAGCTTACGTTTAACCATTAAGTTTACGAGTAAGATATTCTTACTAGTAAAAAGGAAGTTTACGCCTAAGGAGATTTACGCCTAAGAAAGGTTTACGCCTAAGGAAGTTTACGAGTAAGCATCATCAGTTTATGCCTAAGGAATTTTTACGCCTAAGTACATCTTCAACAACAACATCAAGTTTCATTCAACTACAAAGATCCATCATCAACACAAGTTTAAAGATGTCTCAACCGCCATACTCCAACTACTTTCCTCATGAATATCCTCAGCAGCAACAACAACAATATCCTCCACCACAATTTTAGCAACAATCACAACAAATTGGAAATTATCTTCCTCATCAATATGCACAACCACAACCACAACAAATCCCTCAACAATTCCCTCCACAACGCAAAAGGAACTTACTTGATTTTCAAAAATGTGTGAAGCTATAAGTAGCCAACAATCCATTCATGAAGCAGGATCTCTTGATAGACCTCCAATGCTCACTCCCGGAAACTATGATCAATGGGTCATGCGGTTCTTTAGGTTTTGCGATCTTAAGAAACCTCATGGTAAATTCTTGAAGAAGGTTATCCTTGAAGGTCCTTTTCAAATTCCAACTACAACAATACCTGGAGATCCAAATGCTAATCCCCCAAGAGATGACACTACTTCCACTCTTAATATGGATCAACTCACTGCTAAACAGCTACTTCACTTTGAAGACAGCATTCCTATTCCCCTAGAGAACGATATCAATCCCCTAGGCTTGCCCCATACTACACTACAACGATTAGGTTCACTACCTAGATGGTTGAAAAGCTTGCTCGTAGAAAAGGAGGTTTTCTCGACTCCGAACCCTGCTATCAGATCTAAAGTTTTTAAACGGTAAAGTATTCACCCCCTCTACGTTTTCACAGCATAAACTCAAATAATCTTAACTATATCATGTTCATAATATTCTTGTATCTTTCTACATATACACGCTCATTTCAACACATTAAATTTCTATCAATATCTTGTCGGTTCTTTTAAAGGTTTAAATCGGCAGAGGAACCCTTACTCCATGCACCTCTTTTAAGTGTTGACCGACCCTTCCCCAAGGATCTAGCCTCAGGCAATGAGCACCTGTTACAGTAACCTTTTAGCCAAGAGTTGAAATTGAACCTATGATTTATTTCTTCAAAAGCTCTTCTTTACCAATCAATTGATCATTTACGGTTTAGAGTGTGATACCTTTGGAGCAACGCTCCAGTGGTTATTTTGATTAGGTGGTTATTTTTAGGCTGAGGTGTGGGACTCAACTATACCCGTTGTTTTTTATTATTTTTTAGACTAATAATTACGAGAAGTAACCCCACAAGTGTGTATCACTATAGATTAAAAGTGAACTTTTCAAAAGTGTAAAAATGCACCTTTAATTTAATAAGAATACTAAATCACCCGTTAGCTCATCAATGTTCATAAAACATAAGCTATAAATTACTTAATAATACAAAATAGCTAATAAACCGATTAATGTTTATATTTTAATACCCTTTAAATTTACCAATATAACACATGAACTCTTAAAACTATTAAATTTTAAAATGTTTGTCACACTTCTTTTTGTTATTTAACCACTTTTATAAAAAAAATTATATATATACATATTAACGATATAACCTTATTTCGTAGCTGTAAAATAAAAAGAAAATTCCAGATAAAGACAATTTAGTCCCTCATAATCTACAAATTGGTGAAGAATAGTTGATAACGCTACACGCGTCGCTCAAGCCAATTACTAGCTTGGTCCCGTAGAGAGAATTGGAAGAGACGCAGGCGCGTGGTCTCCGAGTAGTAGCATCAAGGTCGATGGAATCGACGATTTTGAGGAAATCCTCGATGTCGATTTGGATCTTGAACGAAGTCCATGGAATGCACATCCGTTTTGCACCAACCGGATGGTGTCGGATCGCAGGCCGTAGTTTGGGCTTGGTCGGGAAGCTCAATGGTGTTCCTATAGCCTAAGTGGCTTGGTCTCGAGTATTCACCAAGAGTACGGGCTCTTGGCGGGTCATTTGGTGGTATGTTGATGAATGGTAGTGGGTTATCACCTTCCATGATGAAAAGTGATGGGGTTACTAACAAAGGTTACGAAGAAATGGGATAGACTAAGAGAAATCTAAAAATGAGAAAAAAGTTTACTTGATAGGAATCAAGCAAAGAAACCTAAACGAGGTGGACTACTAACTAGCTATTCTATTCCCAGCCGCGCCTAAAAACTTGATAACGCCACACGCGTCGGGGTCAAAGGAACTTCCTTTTCTTGAGCAAGTTTTATAACACCCTAGGCGGTGAACCTACTCGTTGTAGTGTAGTAATTAGGGTAAGCCACGGTATTGATATCGTTCTCTAGGGGAATAGGAATGCTAGTAGGGAGTTACTACGCTAAGGTTAAGGTTGAGGAAGATTATTTTTTATCTTTTATATTTTATGAAAATGAAAAGGTACGAATCTCGGTATTGGATTTGGGGTTGGTATTTCACCGATTACTCTACTATTATCTAATTATCTAAACTAAGGTTGTGGGAGTCTATGTCTAATTAATGTGTGCTCGTATGATAGTTTAAAGATGTGTTTACTTAGTTTGTATTACTCCTTAATTATCTCCTATTGAGGGTTGAGTGTCACGTCTTATTCCTAGTTGCGTTGTGTTTCTAAAGTTGTAGGGTATCGTTTCTCCCAACTCTTTGAACTTACCAAAGGGTCTTGTCTACAAACCACGAGAGATTATAGACTCTACTAAGGCACTCTTGGATGGTTTAGACTACAATCACTCGAGGTAATCATACTCTAGGGTTCACAAAGATGAATCAAGCATTATACACAACGAATGACCTATCGCATTACTAGATCATTAATCAACTAAGATAAGAAACAACCAATCAATATTTAATAATTAAGTTTCATACTTCCTAAGTAAACACACAAATAAATTAGCGGACATGGAGAACATGCAAGCATACACACAAATAATCAAAGACATAATTGAATTAATGAAGCAAAGACTTATCTTGGTGTAAGATAGGGTTAAAACCCTAAAATCTTGTACAAGACACCTTAGGTTCGGTTTTAGGTTTTACTCCAAAGACTCTCCACACAAAGACCTAAAAATTCGGATTCTATATATAAGATTACAATTTGACGGCGTCACCTTATGTTTAGTGACGCCGCCGTGTCGCCGCCATTAGGGTTTCGTCTTGGCCACGTTAACCTTGCGACGGCGTCACCTTATGTCCGTGACGCCGTCCTCTTGACTTCCGACGCCGTCGTCGGATCGCATCTAGGCCGTGCGAGTAGCGACGGACCTACTCTTTCACACTAGACGCCGTCTCTTGAAAACACGAGTTTTGAGTTCGACCGTCACAACAATTCTCCGACGGCGTCGTACATAGAACCCGACCGCCGCCTTCTACATTCAGCGATCGTGAGTGTCGATTTCGACTTTGGCCATTTTCTTCATATATTCGCGCTTTCTCGTCCAAATAAGTGTCATTCCAAGATTTTGCCTTCACGAGACCTAAAAAGTGAAAAGGAACGATATTAAGCAATAACGGATACAAAGTGATCAAATAAGGACTTAAACGACCCTCAAAATGGTACCTTTAAAACCTTATCAATAGTCCTTTTCCTTTTTGATTAAGCCCGACCTAAAGACTGTGCGACTCATTTAAAGTCTTGACATGTGTTCATATGTTTATTACAAAAAACTATTGGTAGATACCTTTTATGCTAGTTGATTTGATTATTTGCTTTTGTCTTATTATTATTATTTTAATAAAGTAAAAATATCCTCCTTTTTAATATCTACATCTCCATTCCTCACCTCACAATAATTTCACAACACTAAAATTTTAGCCACTCCCTTAATTCACTCTCTTAATTTACCTCATTTTGTTCAATTTATTATTATGACTCTCAATCACCCATAATAATTCATCATCACAAAACTAAAACCACTATTAGCATTTCCGGCCACACCACCGAACGAACACCTCCGCTGAAAATCACAGAGTCCATTAGGGAATCCGGCTAACAAAAACACACTTGTGCAACTACAAAAGACACAGTGTTTGTGCTTAATATCTGTTGGTGGGTTTTATGGTTTTTCTGTTTAAAACAGATTACGGCTTGTAAATGTTTAAAACAAATTGCGTCCTGTAATGGTATTTGACTTTAAGGATTTGATTTGAGTTTGAATATTTGAAAAATGGGTTTTGATTTGTTTGTGTGTTTTTGATGCTACGCATAATTTTGGGTTTTGGAGGAGGCTTGAATGTATATAAGGATGGCCGGAATCTGGGTTTTCGAAATATATAGATCAAGTATCTATGGTATTTGAACTTGATCCTATGGATCGTTAAGGATTAGATTTCGAGTTTTATCCCTATCTCATATTACTCAAACTTGTGTTACATATGTATCATTAATCTACATGTCATATATTCATACATTTCTCGTGTAATTCTAATAACTTACATAGAATAATATATCTTAATTATTATAGTCAAATAGACCAGGCGCCCTGAGGCTTATCAGTGTCCAGACCACGCCTTTTTATAATTTGAAAATAGACCGATTACCCATCGATTTTCTTGGACCCAACCAGGGGCTGCCATATGTCCGACAACTTATGACACATGTACATATTTTGAAAGTATATGTCATGTATTGTAAGGTATTGTTTTTTGGGCAACTTGTATTGTTATTTGGGCATCTTTATGTTTTTTGGGCAACTTGTATCTATACACGAGGATAGTTTTTTCATTTTACATTTAAAAAAAAATCAAACGGCCACACAAAACACAGATTCCCACAGTCACACACCTCTTGTCCTCCACATAAACCATCACAACTAACACCACCACAACCACCCAACAACCGACGCCACCACCATCCGGCCGCACCTCCACACGCCACCACCATCCCGTGGCACGACCACACAACCGAACCTTCTTACGCAATGGCTCTGTTCTTGTTACGGGTAATTCAAATCACTGAAGAAATCTTTTGTTATTATCTACTTAAGTTTCAAAAAGGAATCCTCTCAAAATTGCTCGTATCAAACACAATCTTTTATTATTATCTACTTAATGTGTTTTATCTTCGATTTAATCTGTAATTTTAGTTAAATTTATATTTGTGGTTGTTCCCTTGATGAAAGTCAAAATTAGGGTTATCACCCCTAAACCGAAAATCAGGTTTTGTAAATTTCTTAATTTGATGCAATTATGTTCTGCTAAAAAACATGTGAATCAGGCTCGGTATTGATTATTGTATCTAAATAATTATATCTTCTTTTATACTCTAGATTCAGGCTAGGCATTGATTATTGTATCTAAATTATTATATCTTCTTTTATACTCTAGATATATTTAGGAGGAATGGTGTTCTGAATGTGTGACATTGATTTGAAAATGGAGCAACTATAGCTTGTTAGGACTTATTTTCTATGTTATTTAAGGTATTGTTTGAATTGATTTTCTCTAGCATACAAGTACTTCTAACCTTTAAGCTTTTATATCTTATCTTAAGCTTTTCAATTAGCTGTTGAAGTTTATATCTACTATTTTCAGTCTAAAAGGGCCGTTTGGACGTACTTTTTATATGTCCGCAGCACTTGGATTTATGGGTTGATTTGATGTGGCTGTTTACACCAGCCGATGCAGATTGGGCTTTAGCTTACCGTGAACGGATGCTTGAATAATTCTGGAACCACAATGTTGAATACACAAATTGATAGCCGTCTTTCAAGGTACGATCCTTAATGTCCGTTTGACCCATAATTATTGTCAAATGTTCACTTGTGAAGTCTTTTTCTTTCAACTTTTACTATATGTATTTTTACTTGTGTTATATATTAGTCTATTATTATAACTTTTTTTAAATCAACGGCATTTCTTTTGTAAATACCCATGCACATATACAAAAGCGGTTATGGTTTGCAAACCACTTCTATATTAGTTATGCATACTTTATTAATATTTGCTATATAGCAAAATATAATATTTGGTTGCCCAAAAGTACATCACGGTACATGTCTTTTAATGTCTTGCTCCCAATCACTTTCTTCAATACAATTTGTTTAACAAAATCTTTCTTTCTTCTTTTGGTCTATTGACTTCATATCTTTATCCCAATCTTTCTACTTTTGTTTAAAAATATGTCGACAATATCTCTTTGGATGTTCAACTAGATATCATCCGTAGGCTACCTCCTAAGTCTATACTCCAAGAACGTAGTGTTTGCAAGTTATGGAAGGCTAGTATAGATTGTGGAAGCTTCATCTTTAATTACGGTATTTGTCGTAATGATGAGTGTTTATTTACGCTAACATTCGATATGGGTGACCAAGGTTTTATGTTAGCTTTAGATGAAGCGACTAATCGCTACACCGTTAATCTGATTTAATGCTTTCATCTATGATTACAGATTGGCAATTCTAATGGTCTTTGGTGTTTTGTCTATGGTTCTAATCTAATGACCGTTATTTGGAACCCGAATCAAAAAATCACTTGCGATGTTGTCCCACTTTACACGCATCAAATCGAACGTCAAAAGATTTGTTTTGGTTTTGCCGTCCGTCCGGACACTCTTGACCAAGATCGTGAAGGTCTCTATCCTTTTTCGAAAGTGGTTTCGGTATGTGTCATCTTTTCTTTGAACTCGTTAAGGTGGACAATCCTTGAAAATTTCCACCTCCTCGTGAAACTATCAAATTGAAACGTAAAAGTCATGCAGTTATAGGTCGTTTTATCTATTGGACTGGGAGTAAAAAGTTAACTAATGAGGACGGTGTTATTTACAAGATTTATATGTTGATTTCTTTTGATTTGGTAACCAGCCAATTTAAAGTTATAGACCTACCGCAGATTTTAAATAATGAACTCCCAGTTCCATTCAATGTTTTCGATCTTGGAACCTCTCTAGTGATTTCTGGGACGATCATTGGTGAAGATATTCCATTGTTTGTTGGATGGTTGTTGGACGTCAATGGTTCTTCCATAACATCATTTAGAAGCCTATTCGCCATCCCTACCCTATATTCGGTTCGTTTGCTTGGGTTTACAAAGGATCAAGCTCCAATAGTCGAGCGCATAACGACAATCATTTGGGTCATCGGTGTTGTGTACAACAAAGAACTTGAATTATTTGTCTCGCATGGGAATGTTAGGATATCGGGATCTTTCTACATCGCCTCATACAAAGAATCTCTTCTTTTGTTAAATCACCTGACCATCTTGTTTATAGTATGTTTTATTTTAACTTACCATTCTATTAATGTTTTATTTTTAACTTACACCATTATATTCATGTTCAATAGGTTTGTTCGGCATAATTTAGGGATCATGCTTAATGGGTATGAAGCTTTGTGGTTTTAGTACGATGTCGTATGGGAAGGAAGCATGGAGTGGTTAGCTTTTTCTCGCGTGACTTGTTAAATTTAATAAATCAAGTGGTTATATATTATGTAACCATTAAACTTATAATTATGTAGTAATCGTAATATGTAGTAGGTTGTCTGTATGAAACGTTGTATGTCAACGTATTGACTATTTCCTTTGTTATGTAATCCCATTATACATGTTTGTTTAATCTGGGGAACTAGCAGTTGTTTCCAATAAATAATGTGGCAACTAACTGTTGTACGTAGGGTAACTTCTTTTCCCTGTTGACTACTTTTATAAACCAATGAGTCTTTCTAGTTGTTACAATTCGTATTTTACAATAAACTAATAACTACCAACTAGTGACTATGCACACTTGAAAATAACAAATTTACCATTCAACACTAGTACAATTTAACTAGCAGTTGTAAGTTTAATACTAGCAGACACTAAACCACTATGTGCCTATTCGGGCCCGAATAGTAAGAGCAACACCTACACAAGGGCACCAAAATGGTATCGAAGACCTACACATGGGCAAGACAAACACGGCCATACACAAGCAAGATTAACGATGTGGCATCATTTCGTTGATGTCTTCTATCACTGGCAAAGATGGTTAAAATAGCTAGGAGTAGTAACCAAATTTCTGGCGGTTGTAAGTATACAACCAATTCAGCTTTTACTAGCGGTAGTAAAAATAACTATAGCGGTAGTAAAAATAACTAGCAGTTGTTAGTATACAACCAATTCAGTTTTACTAGAGGTAGTAAAAATAAGTATAGCGGTAGTCAAAATAGCTAGCAGTTGTAAGTATACAACCAATTCATTTTATAATTTGAGATATTTAATTTAAGTAATCGTGCATAAAAGCAGCGTAGCATTTTTTTAAGCTTAGAAATGTCGCATATAGCTCAAAATAATCAACTCAAATGAATGTAAGTCTACACATTTGATAACATGATGTCGTTATGTGCCTACGTCAAACGAAGACGCCGACGTTTTAGAATAAGTGATGCTCACAAAGACATTGATTGTGTAATAGGTCCCCTATATTACCATAGCTTACTAAAATATACCATTTCGTAATATTTTACGGACCAAATTTGAAAAGCTTCTATCTTGGGCGCACGAATCAATGAACCAACCCAACAACCACATTTAATGATCATAATAAAACACCCTCGTTCTGACCATCAATTGCAAATCAACAACCCTCATCCAAAGCCTCCTGCCGAAAAATAAAAAAACCAAAAAAAATTCCTTGAAAACCATGTCGTTTCGAGTTAATGTTATCACCAGTATGAGAGATTATATTAGCAACATGCTAGATACAGTGATCGGTAACATTTTGAATCGGTTGCCAATAAAAGAAGCGGTGAGCACCTCTATTTTATCTACAAACTGGAGGTTTAAGTGGACCTTGCTCACCAAGTCATAATTGATGAGGATTTCTTTTATTATTTAACATATAAGTTTGATGGGAGGCATGTTACTAGACTTTAAATCGACAAGGGTCCCATAAAAGTTTGTCTTCTCTGTAGATCCCAAACCGTTATGCGGAATGGAAGACTTGAATTATGAAGAGATTCGTGATTGGCTAATGTTTTTGCACTGCAAGAAATTGAGGACGACAATTAGAAGCGGTATGGACAACCGTTACATTGCCAACCCAACTTTATGCGTATTGAATTGAAACATCTTGAAATTCATTGTTGTGATTTTCCTAGTTTGGTGTTTTTCACTACTTTTCCAAATTTAATGAGCTTAGAATTATGTTTAGTCAAATTTCTAAGCTGATACAGGTTTGGGATTTAATTGTTTGGTTGTCCCTTACTTGAGTCTCTTAGATTAGATGTTGAGAGTACAAACGGGATGAAACTATCGAATCTTGCAAGTCTTAGGAATTTGAAGAAGTTACATTTGTCATTCGGTATTTCAATGTCACACGACAATCATAGCATCCAATATCTTTCACATGACAAGACTTCCTTCTCTTGAGACCCTTACATTGGATTTTGACTATTGCACGGTAAGATCGCTTTGAGATTTACACTTCTAATTTAACAATGTTAAATATATGTGTAACTCTAATGACATTTAGTGTTTGAAACTAACCCAAAAGTCGACTGTTGTAGTTGATGCGTGATGGTAATTCGGGATGAATATCCCTTGCCGTTTGTATCCCACATTAATGAATCTAAAGGAGTTGATTTTGGCGAGGCATATCGTGTCACTCATCGTCCAAATGATTCGCGGATCTCCAAACTTGAAAATCTTGGAAACCGAGTAAGTGTAATACTTTATTTCATACGTATCAAATAAACATCCGTGGAACCGGCATGTTTTGTATCTCAATACTATTTGATTTTCCGTGCTTCACACGCTTAGTGTTTTACCTTTGGAACAACGTTCATTAGATTTAGACACAACCACATTCGACCATGGGCGATTGAATGTGATTTTCAATCCTTTCTATATCACGAATGAAGTACATAATAAAGTTTATACTTGCTTGTTCACGTCGTTAAAGAAAATGTATATCGGGGCCGATTTGATGGACGATGGTTATGATAATATTAAGAAGAATTGGGAGTTCGCTAGGAAGTCGTTGAAACTCCCGATCTTCCGTCACACCATTGTAAAATTGTTCTAGTGGTTGTAGTTTTATGTATGGGTTGAATACCCTGTGTCAATTAAATTTGTGTACGTAAAGCTTGGTGTATACATTTATCAAGGGTTATATAATATGTAACCATTAAACTTATAATTATGTAGTAATCGTAATATGTAGTAGGTTGTCGTCTGTATGAAACGTTGTATGTCAAAGTATTTAGTATTTCCTCTGTTGCCATTATCAATTTTTATTTCATCTCGTCAACTAGCAGTTTTTTCCAAATATCAATTTGGCAACTAACTGTTGTACGTAGGGCAACTTCTATCACTAGCAGTTGTTAGAATAACTAGCAGTTGTGCGTATAATACTAGCAGTTGTTAGAATAAATAGCGATTGTGCATATAATACTAGCGATTGTAAGTATATAACCTATTCGGTTTACTAGCGTAGTTAGAATAACTAGCGATAGTAAAATTAACTAGCATTTGTAAGTATACAACCAATTCATTTTATAATTACAAATATTTAATTTAAGTAATCAAGCATAAAAGCATTGTAACATTTTTGGCGTTTAGAAATGTCGCATAAACCTCAAAATAATCAACTCACTCTACACATCTAATAACCTGAAGCGTTATGTGCTTACGTCAAAGTGAAGATGTTGATGTTTTTACAATAAGTTATGGTCTATAAAACACCTGGATATGTTATTAATATACGAATACTCTGAATAGTATTAGCGATTACAACCTTGAAGTGTATCGACTCTAAATATGACGAAAATTTATATCAAACTCTAGCCTATGACCTCCTTTTATAGGCTAAGGAGTCCTTTACAATATACAGTATGCACTCTATAGGAAAATTATACTTAGCATACTTATACGCTACAAAACATCCTACCCAAGAAATTCTAGAATGTTACATATTAAACCGACACAATCATACTAGCGGTGAAAAACTACATTAGCGATTAGTGCAGCGACTTCACGGTGTTGGTATTTTGCCTTTCTCTTGTGAGGTGGAATCCTTCTTGTTTGCTATCATTTTCTTGAAGGATTTCCGTGGCTTGCTTCTCTCGGCGGTAGTATTTTTCCATGGGATTCCCCGAGAAGTTCGATCGCCTCTCGGGGTTTCCGTGTAAATCCGCCCCTACTGCTGATCTTGGAAGAGCTTTTAGTGGGGTAGCTTTTCCATCCAGCAACTTTTATTTTAGAGCAATGGTAGAACCACATAAAGAATTCACAAAAACAAATCCACACACCGACGTGATAAGTTTGAATTGGGTGAGAGAGAGAACTATCACAAAATACACCAATCATCCCTACACGTTAGCATGGGATTTTTTGTGAATTCTTTATGTGGTTTGCTCTTTATTTTATCGCGCCCGCATAAGCTCGTCATTTTACCTTTAAACGGTCTATCCAACACGATCGCGAGATTGGTAGACGTACACTTGCCGGGCCGGGCTGCAATCAAGGAGGTGAGACCATAATTTTCACCGTGTTGTTTGCCTCTCTTTACACATTTTATCACTCCTTGACCCAATACCCATGATATACTTCCTTCTTCCGCTCGGGAAGAGCGAGGTTAAGAAGGAACTGCACTGAACTTTGAACATCCCAAATGGCTAATGAGAGTCCAATCGGTTTAAACTCCCACCTTTGGTATGCCATATAGTGCAGGCGAGCTTCCACAAACCTCAAAGGACACGGGTTTTGGTTGAAGGAATGTTGTGAATGGTCGCGGAGATGGGTTATTAGTCTTCATTTTAGAACGACTAATAGTTATTAATAGTCATTTAAGAACATATTTCAGTTGTCGCAGCATCTGCTTTGCGCTTATATTTTTGTTTTGGGGGGTAAAGGTTTAGGCTATGTATGGGCTTTTTGGAACCGACGGTGTGTGGGCAACGGGTTGTTGTTGACGGACGGATGTATTCTTTTTGTACTGTGTACCATCGTGTTATTTTTCTTATTAACATCTTCAACTTCTCTTTGGTGTTTCTAAAATTTTTTTGTTTCCTGATGTACAGGTCGAACTATTTTTGTTGGTGGAAGAATGGTTGTTTTGTTTTTTTATGTGCTTTCCTTTATTTACCTCGCGTATTTATAGCGAGGATTTTCTTATTCTTGCACGCGGTATCATTAATTTTCATTTCTTGTTTTGTGGGTAGGCGCGTGCCAGGCTCTACTACAGGCATCTATTTTCTGGTGGATTTGTCATAAAATTTCTAGGGAAGGAGCGTGAATATTTACTTGATTTTCTCTCCTTTTTGGTATTTGGATAAGCCTTATCCGTAATTACAAACATTTTGAATTTATCGGTTTATTATCCTTTTTGTCTTGAAAGTTTGCTATGTCTGTATATACCTTTTTGGTAAAATGTAGCTTCCACATCATTGTTAGTTTCGAAATGTTGCTTATGCACGTTTGACAAATGAAGTAAATCATTCATATCGGCGCTTTAAATTTCACTTTTAAAATTTGAACTTCAACTAGTCAAACTTTTAATTCATAAAAACCATTTTGTACTTTAGAAATTTTTTAATATAAATGATTTGGAAAAGCAGAAACAAAGTTGATATTTGCGTCGACACTAGCGGTGGTTTCGGCGACACTAGCAAATGGTTGGATAAACTAGCAGTGGTTGCGTATTCACATATGCACATAATTGAGAATTTGTTCAAACCCTTGTAGCCTCCTTTGGTTTTTCCAAAAGCAGCAAACAGTAATAGTTGGGCACCATTGATGTTTATTTGGAAATTGATTGCAGATTGTTAGGTGTTGTGAATTATGATGTGTGTGGGTCAAAACTATGTTTTTCCCTAGCAGTTGTAACTTTATTTTTTTTATTCCAATTGAATCAAAATTAATTTGTACTTTCAAAACAACTGTTTTAACTCTTGTAACAATTGTTAGTATTTTTGCGCTTATTTATCCCCAATTGTGCTATTCTAATCAGCAAACGCAACCGTTATCATCATCTACTATCTGAACACGAAAATTCGACAATCAAGTTTATGTTATTGGGTAATTTCGTTTGAACCTCGTGCCACCGTCCAATTTGCAATCTGGCAACTAAATGCCATAATTGGGCAATACTTGTTGTCGATCGGGCAACCATAATTATTAACCATATGATCATAAAGGATAGACTTATGACATAAACCTAATGACACTAAGTTTGCCATAGAAGCACTATCGCATTGTTGGCAGCATAAACTCATAATTATTTTTAAAAGGAAACAAACATTCATAACAGGTCCAACCATGCATCAAAGGCATGTGTTGTGTTGTGTTGCGATATGATTGGTTGTAGCCTTATTATTATTGGCTAAAATAAAAGTGTCAGTGATTTTGTTGCAACAATTTTTCATTTCCTTGTGCACTATCTCTTTTTTTCTATGATCTCGAACCCTCTTTCAATTTTCGTGATAGAAACACGCTTTTTTAGCTTCCTTCTTTTGAAAGGTGTTGCACTACCGCACCGCATGCCAGCGTCCTCTTCCTGCCATACCATGTTTTTGAAATAAAATTGTGACAAAGCACGTAGCTTGTGCACAATGTAGACGTCCATGGATCCATTCTCATCCGCAAGGTTATACATTCGTCGAGCGTCATTGTCTAGGTGCAACAATGTTAAACCATCTTGAGTGCCTTATTTGGTGCAACATAAAATAAAGCCCATTTTCCCCTCCAATATCATTCAAAACATGATCAAGCACCCTGGTAAATGCAGCCCTGGTGGAGCTAAAACACCCGACATCAGCAAGGCGACCGCCTACATAGCGGAGTGGCTGAAATTCAAATTTCTCGTTGTCGTGAACTTTAAATATGACTTCTTTGATTTCCGCCATGTCCTATAAAACATAAACCCTAATAACAATTTCAATAACTTTTAATTAAATAAGTATTTAATAATAGAATATAAAATAAAAAGTTGCACAGTTATTTATATTCATATACTCTATAAATATATGAACGAATAAGGTAACAAAGTACACACGGGGGAGTACAACAAACTTGCATTTGTTTCTAAAAAAGAAGAAAAGGACAACGATTTTTTTAATTGGATTCTTCGATGAAAGTCACCTAGCGTAAGCATCCGCAATGGCAACTAGGGTAAGCATCCACAATGGCAACTTGATGAAAGACTTTTTACTATTCTAATAAGATATTCAAATGACTTGTTCCATTGTGGCAATAACTTTGAAGAAAACTTTTACAAAACACTTGTAAAACTTCAAGCGTTTGAAGCTATTGTCAAAAGCTTTTGTATCTATTAAACTTTCATTTACACCCAACATTAAATATGCAAAAGTTATTGCAAAAGCTTTTTGCGATTGGAGTAGTTGGTTTTGTAAAAGCTTTTACCTCAACCATTTAATTGTATTCAATGCATCAAGTCTTTATGACTTGATGCATTGCTCATGCTCGAGGAATGTGTGGATGTTGATTGTTGAAGATTATTAAATTGATTTAAAAATACAAAAACCATTTCCCAAAAAGCAACTGACATCCTTACCTTTAATCAGGTGAAAACAAAATAGCCAAATGGTAGAGTTCACAAAAAAGTCAAAAAAAGTAAAATGCAGAGGTCACTGATACTCTAACTCTTAGTGACCACATAAAACCCATTTGCAAACACCAATTCTTACAGTTAATTTGGATTATTCACACTATATACCAATTCAAATTGTCAATAAATAATACAGCTGTCTACACAAAAACTAAAAACACCATTTCATTTGTGAAATTTACCTTTCACTTCTACTGTGATATTTTAGTGAATTAACATTTAGATCAATTAGATTATCAATCATCACAATCATTTACTGAAATGCCGTGTTCTTTGTGTCAAGATGGTACATGCTCCGAATTGTACTAATTTTCACGATTCTTTATTTAAAGATATGATAGGCATTTCAAGAGAATGGTAATTGCTTGTAAGCCGGAAAGACTTTCCTATAGAAGGAAATTTTAGAGAGAAACAAGAGCGATTGATAAGAGGAAGAGAATGATTGAACAACTTCGAGTATGAATATGAGTATGAAGATATGAAAGCGTTTCAATAGGATCGAAGATGATAATGCTAATTTGGAAGCAAAGTGTGAAGAGGCGATAGTGATTTTAAGATTTACAAAGATTATAATGTTGATGCTGGAGCGAAGTATGAAGAGATGAAAACCAGTTTTAAGAATTTGAAAGATCATAATGCTGTTGTCAAAGCTAAGTATCAAGAGATGGTTGAATGTGCCAAAAAGCTTATCAACATACTCAAAGAAGTTGCAGCTGATGCTGATGATTTTTAGGATTATGAATGTGTTTTGTATATGTTTAAGAATGTGCTATTTTGGACTTATTTGGTATGTAAGGTAATAAGTATTTATCTAATTAACAAGGTACTAGATTACTGCATCAAATTTTATGTTATGATTTTATGATATCATTTGTGAAAACATAAATAATCAAAATAATAGTTAATCTCGATATTCTTCACATGCGAATATACTCTAACTAAACTTAATTACAATAATAAACTCAAAATTCCATTAGTTACTGATATAATTCAATAGGAAACATAAATTTTCCAAACCTCAAATAATCAAACATAAACTATGCTTTATGCAATCTAAAAACATCAGATAGTCAACATAATAAACAAACAGTAAAAACACTACTGCTATTATTCTACCCACTGCCAGTTCAGACGTTTCCACTGTAGAGGCAACCACTGCTACAATTTTAACCGGATCAATAACACCAACACCAAAACCAAAAGAGGGCGACAATGAGATTGCTAGTACAATTGGTCAACCAAAGCAATCTCACCCTATCCACGCACCTAGACCTATTGCTAAGAGTCTAAACATTGGTGAACACATGCGGAAAGATGTAGTTCCAAACCGATGTTGGAAAGGGTAAAGGGATTGCGGATCTAACTTTGGTGTTTGAAAGTACAGGAGAGCGATACCTTTGATGAAAAAATTGCTAAAAGATTACATATGGAAGTAAATGCTAAAGAAAAGGAAAGGGCAAAGCAGGAAGAAGCCTCTAAACAAGTGTAGAAGGCGGTGTGAGCAGATGTATTTTACCTACATAATTACGAAAAGTAGTTCGGTTTACTTATAATGATTAACTTAGCTTCATAGTCCTAAAAAGGGTCAACAAAAACCAAAAATAATTCAGGCCATAGAAAGAATCTATACCAACTTTGTAAACAATTGCATAGATGATGCATATAAACCACTCCTTATTAGTCTACAAACTGCCACTAAATTTTTAATGAACCAAGTAATGTTACATACTTAACTAACGACATCTAAGGTATCATACCTACATAATTACGAATCGATACACATAAAAAGAGCAATGGATTATAAAATGGAATTAACACTGCTAACATAGGTATTAATCGAATAACAACAACGATTTATTATAACATAAAACCAATTGGAATGTAATAAACAACGAGAAGAATATTTACGTACCATATTTGGGAACATTTTTTTAAAACTTGATCAATCAAATGTAGTTTGCAATCAACACTGTAGCTTTAAAGATGGTGACATAACTGAGGTTACAAGGAAGAGAGGGGCTGACGAAGAAGACGGTTTGATTTGTGAAAATAGTAAGTAAGAATGCTTTTGTGCGAGAAGCAAAAACAGAGAAAAACGGTAACTATGGATGTTTTTTTGGTCAGTGACTATTGGATTTTGAATATAAATCCACTGTACTTTTACTATTCAAATGGGTACTTTTTTGTCTAACGTAAAATGACGATAAAACCCTTTTTAAAAATATATGGTTGCTAGCGCTTTTAGTTGCCCAAAAACAATACCTACACATACGGACACTTGTCACAATGTCGACGAGTTGTCCAATGACAAATGATTGCCCTCGATTCTATTTTCAAATAAAAATAAAAGTGGTCGGGAAAGTGACTAGCCTCAGGGCGTGCGGTTTATTTGCATCATTTTCCCATTATTATATGAGTGTGATTCTAAATCTCTCATATCTTGTAAAGTAAAACTTAATGACCTTAAAATTTACTTACTTAATTTTATTTTTCAAATAAGCTGAATTTCTTTTAGGGGGCGTTTGGTTGGGGTAATTTGAAATTCCGGAATTTTAAATTCTAGAAAATTTAAATTCTTGAGAATTTAAAATTCCGGAATTTAAAATACTTCGCATGTTTGGTTGATGAAATTTATAAATATATTTTTTTTATTTTTTCAATATAAATTTCATAAATATTCTACTTAAAGTTTATAAATAATTTATGAAAAGTTTATAAAAATTTTATAAGAAATTTATAAAAAATTATAAAAAAAAAGTTTATAAAATTTATAAAAAAAATTATAAGAAATTTATAAAAAATTATAAAAAAAGTTTATAAAAATTTATAAAAAGTTTATAAAAAAATTCATAAATATTTTATTTAAAAGTTTATAAAAACAATAAGAAAAAAGTTTATAAATATTTTTTTCAAGTAAATTAAAATTTCTCACTTTTGGAAGCATTTTGATTCTCTCCATTTTGGCAATTCGGGAAATTGTAAATTACTTCAAATGACTACATTTAAGTTACCAAACGGGACATTTGAAGATAATTAAAATGCAAATGGCCCCAATATCCTCCAAATTGCCCCAACCAAACGCCCCCTTAAGAAATTGATATTTACACATATCAAATTTGATTCATACACATAAATTTATCGTGAATGGATCATTATGCCCTTTTGCTTCTTTTAACCTCTTATTTTTTGGAGTTATATTAGTACCCTTCTCTCTTTAGTTATGACAGTGACAATCACACCCACCATCGCCCATTAATCCATCGTCGTCTCACCAATATCTTTATATATATGCAACTGTCTAACATATCATTTTGGATTGTTAAATCGCTACGTTTTTACTACCGTAATAAATCATGCATATATATATGGCATGGGAAGCAAACTTGTAGCTTCTGTCCATACATCTTATTCATCTAGGAACCATTATGTTATCTCGTGCACAACCAATAGAGTTACATGGATAGATATTACAGATTATATATTGTAGATATATAAAAAGCATCTAATATACAATTCGAACCTTTAATTCAATACAAGCATCTTGTTATTGCATAACGTAAAAACGAAGTTTCGATGAAAGAAAGTGTTCCGGTTGTAAATAAGCGACCGTTAAATAGGAGGGTCTTTTAATTGGGGCGTATGGGAAATATTAACAGCGAAAACGAGTATGTCGGTCCTTAACATTGATAGAATATGAGGCGGAAAATAACTTACGGCTGGCAAAAGTAAAGGAAGAGTCTGATGCAAGTTTAAGAAGGTCAAATGTTAGACTAAATATAAGGAGGGCATTAATGTCTATTCACATTTTTGTTTATGTGTATGTATCAAATTGGTATGTGTACATATCAATTCCCTTTGTTTTAATCCCCCTTTTGAAGTTCTCTTAGAATCTACGGGAGTAATTAAACGATCATAATGCATATATTTTGATACTACATTTCAAATATAATTACTTCATTTAATATCGTTTGTCCTCACTTAGATAGTAAAGTAACATAGACAACTCGCTTGTCATATATCTTATATTTGTTAATTCCTTTTCTTTTTAAATCAAGCGTTTAAATTTATAAAGTATTTAACTATTTACTTTAGTATCAGTTTGTCCTTTAATGCTCAAGACCCGATCTTATAGTTAAAGGCATATTGAATCATACAATTGATTCATATCACAGATATCATAAAGTTTATATACATTAACTATATTGTTAGATATTAAAAATGTCAAGTTTAGTCACTTTAATAGTGGACTAAGCTATTAAGTTAAGATTGTTATCTTCGTGAGACTATAAATAGGAGGAGTTAGTTTATTTTTTTCATTAAAAAGGTATGTCCATTTAATTGTATCAATATCAATTGAATCAAAGACGAGTTTCACCATTCCTCTCTATTTCTCTCTCTCGTGCGCGCACACACATACACATTTTACACATATAACAACCATAACATATACAAATAATCGGGAAAAAATAAATCAAAATTGAGCTAAAATTTCTTCAGAAACAGCCGGATCTTTGACGTTTTTATTTGTTTTTTCTATTTAATTCATCATTATTATTGTTTAACCAATTGTATGTGATGAAATTCAGGATAAAACAAGGGTTTAGTGGTTGGGTGTTTATGTGTGCGTGTGTGTTAAAGTGTGTTAGTAATATGTAAATATTAAATAAGAGTTTTTAAGAGAGGTTATTGAATGACAGAGGTAAGTGGGGTGAGTTAGTGAGATGTGTCACACAAGTGATATAGTAGGGGGAACATGACTATTATGCCCCTTCATTAATATATTAATGTATTAAATAAGTTTAGATATCAATGAAAGAGTAAATTACTCCGTTCGTCCTTATGGTTTGTGTTGACTGCAACCGTTAGTCCCTTGACTACAAAAATTGCATCGTTCGACTTTAAAATATAAAAAATCTCACAGTGGTATCATTCGCCATCTAGTTGGGTGAAACATATTTGTTTTTGAAGTATTTTGTTATACGCGTGAGTTTTGTGCTACAAACCTTTCATACGCTTAAAGCTTCAGTTTTTACACTTAAAAACTCAAGATTCTTGTACTTTAAGGTTTATTTCGTGTTAAAGTTTAAGTTTTTAGCATCAAGTTTGAAACTTTACATGTCTAGCATTGATTTTGAGCTTGTTTTTGTACGTGCGGTATTGTCTACACGTAAGGGTGACAGTGGATTTGGATCATCATGTTTCAAACTTTCTTGTTACTTTGGTGATATTGAAACTATTTCATCATTAAAATCGGGTTACAAAACACTTTGGAGCATAAAATCGGTTTGGTGCATTTTGGTACTTTCTACTGTAACAAAACCTAATCTTACTCGTAAGCACAAAGTCTACATAAGCAAACAATCAGCGCGTAGCGATTCATCATTTGATCTTGATCTTTGTTGGTTTACTCGGTGTTTTCTTGCTTGGATAAGCACGAAAACACTTGACTTTGGATATCTTTTACCTTTGGTATAAGTGTAAAGGATTTTAGGCAAAACCCAGTTTCGCTTAAGCTTCAAAACTTACGCGTAGCATCTTTCTTTCCTAAGCATCTTCTTACGCCTAAGCTTGTCTTACGACAAGGAAATCTTACACATAAGGATTCTACTACTAAGTCTTTGGTTTACGCCTAAGCTAAGTTTTTCCTCAAGTTTACGCTTAAGCTTTCACTACGCGTAACTTTCTCTTTTACGCGTAAGGTAGTTTTTACGCGTAAGGTGATTTCTACGCCTAAGCTGATTTCTACGCATAAGGTTACTTCATCAACATTGTTTCATTCGACTACAAAGATCCATCATCAACACAAGTTTCAAGATGTCTCAACCACCATACTCTAGCTACTTTCCTCATGTGTATCCTCAATAACAACAACAACAACAAAAACAATTCTATCAACAATATCCTCCACAATCTCCACAACATGTACAATAATTTCAACAACAATTTCCTCAAGGAGCAATTCCTCTTCCACCACAAATGGTTTCACAAAACCCTAGTCAACAAGTACAACATTACACATACTTTCAAAATCAGTATCCAGCCAAGTATGCTATGAATGTTACAACACCAAAGGAACCGTCTTGGTTTGCAAAGATGTGTGAAGCTTTAAGCAGCCAACAATCCATTCATGAAGCTGGATCCCTTGACAGACCTCCAATGCTCACTTCCGGAAACAACGATCAATGGGTGATAAGGTTCTTTAGGTTTTATGATCTAAAGAAGCCACATAGAAAGTTTCTGAAGAGGTCATCCTTGAAGGTCCTTTTCAGATGCCTACTTTCACTGTTCCCGGAGATCCGAATGTTGTTCCACCAAGAGATGATATTACCAACGTTGTCGGTCTTGATCAACTTACTAGTGACCAACTTCTACACTTAGAAGCCGATGAACTTGCAATGCAATATATCCTTTTGGGATTACCCAATCCGATGCCGTGAGTGTTGATGCTCGGAAGGCGCTAAAGCAATGTGGAGCATATTCATCTTCTAATGAAAGGCACAAAACTCAATCAAGAGGACATGGAATCCAAAATCTACTTAGCATATGAACAATTCATGATTGAACCGGGGAGACATTAGAGTCATATCATCATCGGTTTTCGAGCGTCATCAATGACTTGGAAAACATAATATCATTATGCCAAGGATTGCCGTCAACACAAAGTTCCTGAGTAATCTTGGTCCTGATTGGGAAAAGTATGTTATTTTCATTCGTCAAGCGAAGAATCTTCATCATGCTACATACAGATTGTTGTATGACTATTTGAATCCCCACCAAAAGGAAGTTGACAAAGAAAGGATCATCCGTGGAGTCCCTGCTTTGCCTTCACTTCCGGATAATCAAACTATCGCTTTGTGGGCTCAAGCGTGTTATCCTCAATTCCTGACTTTGCCAACAACCTGCACTAATCCTCCACAACAACTGCTCAGATCACACCATATGATCCCTCACAAGAAACTCAACTGGTTCCATACAA
Organism: Chrysanthemum lavandulifolium; assembly: GCA_022545495.1. Classification (NCBI taxonomy): domain Eukaryota; kingdom Viridiplantae; phylum Streptophyta; class Magnoliopsida; order Asterales; family Asteraceae; genus Chrysanthemum; species Chrysanthemum lavandulifolium. Next base: position 178,253,204 of record CM040238.1, read on the forward strand.
CAGCAACAATGATCAAGCACTCTACAGTGAATCTAATGAGGATTCAGAAGCTTTCGATGCATTGCAACAAGGGTTCATCATGATTGCTAGAGCCTTCGGCCGATATTCTAACAAATCCAACAATCGCATTCGTACCTCATCCAACACAAGGAATCAAGCTGTTGTTAACAACGGAAGAGTTGAAGTTCAGAATCGTGGTAATGTTCGTCAGATGGGTAGTGGTCAAGGGTTTAATCCTAATGGAAGGAATAACATGGGTGCTCTACAACAACAAAGGGTTCAAGTGATTGATCAGGGAAATGCTCAAACTGGGGTTAATGGTCTTCGTTGTTATAAGCGTAATGAGAAGGGTCATCGGCTAATGCATGCCCTAAGCCGAGGAAAAGAGGCGACTTATCACAAAGAGGCTTTACTCACGGCTCTCAAGGATGAAGTGGTGGAACTCTTACCAACAAGGAGCAGAGCTTCATGGCAAATGCAGATTCGATGATGACATGGAGGACTTGGAGCTAATACATCGGTGATTTTAATGGCAAACATGCAAGAACTCCACATGAGTGAAACAGGCCAGTGTATGACACCGACGGCTTGTCTCAGTACCGGATCAAACTATATTCACATCGATCGATATCTCGCCAACATACGCATCCGACGAGGATTAGAGTGTTCAACATGAGCCGTCTACATCTCATTCCGATAATAATCAAATAGATCTCGTAGTTATATTTGATGATCAAGATGACCTTATGGTTAATATTGATAATCAAGTTGACTCTGTGGTTATATTTGAGGATCTAAATAATGATCATTTTGAGACTCACGTTGAACAAGTTGAACCTGTGTCTAATCCAGATCTTGAGCTCATGACCAACTTAATTAAGACCCAAAAATCTTGAATGGAAAAGTGCCAAGACATCAATAAGAAATTACAGGAGAAAATTGCACTGTTGACTAAGGATAATGAATGCTATAAGATCCAACTCAACATTTTTCAAACTAAAGAGAAACGTGAAAAAGGTTTTGAAGTCGCATTTGCTAAATCCTACCAAAATGAAAAATCTTTGGAAAAACAGATATGTGATCTAGTTGCATCCAAGAATGCTTTGTTTTCTCAAATAGAACAACTGCAATATGATCATAAACAACAACTTAACGCTCTCACTTTAGAAACTCAAAAAGCCAAGTCTGAGTTGTTAACTTGTCAAAAATAGTTTTGTGAATACAAAAAGCATTCGAGGAAACAAATAGATGACTATCTTGAGTAAATTGTCGACTTACAAAACAAAATAAAAGAGTTTCGAAATATTGTTTACAAACATGGTGAGTCAATCACAACTATTCAAAAGTTTACTTTTAAACCAAATCCAAATGGATATGGACCGAATCTTCGATTACAAACCACGTTTTCACATAGAGCATTCAAACCAAATCCTCAAGTCTCGGTCACGAACACGTAATTGATGATTACATTATGAGTGTTGTTGAATATAATCGTATGGAGGAATTAGATGCGAAGACGAGAGTCGGTCAAAATTAGAAAATGTTGTTTATTGCAAACCATTTAACTATTCAAAAGCCATAACTTTCTTCGCACAAGGATAATTCTAACACCTTGGGTTATCACGCCTACTCGAGTCTTCTAATGTTGGTCCCCAACCCAATCGCACAAATTATTGGTCCTTTACCTTCACTCGTTGAAGTAAAACATTACCCGAACGATGTCAAATTCTTAAATATTTTGATACATTTATATCGGACATCAAACTTTTGAATGTGAAATTGAAATCAAATCGAAATAAAGTTGATCATTTTCATTCGCCTCATGCGCGAAATCAAAGAGATATTTTTAAAAAGAATTTTACCTCATGTCCTTAATTTGAAAATGTGCAATATATTGGGAAAGGATTTTCACAAGGAGCTTGGACTTATGAAAAGCAGCCGAGAAAATGTAAACATCGATTTCAAATACTAAACGTAAAAAGAAAATTTAAGAAAAGATGTTGATCGACTCTTGGAAGATGTTATATGTGCTGATACCATTAATGTTGTGTTATTACATTCTATTGCATATGCATTTGATTATATCGCTGCTGATTCTGTTGAAAATATTGAGAATACTGATAATGTGTCACAAATCAAGTATTTAAAAATTGAAAATGAGCGATTGTTAAACGAGCTTTCCAATGCAAAACATCGTCTTCAATGGTGTCAAAAAGATTGTCAAAATCGTGAACTTGCTTTACAAAACAAAATCAACCAGTTGCGTTCAAAATCTCTTGATCCAAAAATAGAACAACTGGATGATGCAAACGTGTCTTTAAAGTGTCAAATTTCAAAATATGAACACGAAATTGCCAAAGTCAAAACTGAATATGTGTCATATTTGATTTAGTTAAAAAGACTCGTGCTCAAGCGTCAAAAAATACAGATGATCATCTTGCATATACCAAAGAAGTCTTATGAAATAATGGAAACACTCGCTCTGAAAATCAAGATTTGTTACACACTATCCATGACTTAAAAGCGGAGTTGGTAAAACTTAAGCAAGATAAGATTAGTAACACTAATGCAATTGCCCCATGAATGTTTAAAATTGACACTAGACCGCCTAATGACAAACCACAAGATACTAATGTGCTTCCTTCCACTAAAACAGGAATAGTTGCCTCTTTTCCCAACGCTAGCACTTCACATCTTAAGAGAAAATCAAGGAAGAATAGGAAGTTGCGACGTAAGAAAAGAACAATAAAGACCTCTGAAGTAGAAGAACACCTTAGGAATTTGAATAAGACTCAAGTTGCACCCACTTTAGATAGTGCGTTAGACAAATGTAATAGAAAAAGTGATGTAACGAATGCTGAACCTTTAAGTACTTTGTTTGAAGCATCTTGTGTTGGGTGTCGTAAAAGCATGTTTTCTGGTTGTCATGATAAATGTGTTGCTAATGCTATCTTATCTCGTAAGCGAAACAATAGAAAACGGAATACCTCTAGGCCCACTAATTCTTCTAAGTCTGTGCTAGGTAAACCGCCCACTATTGTTTCTACTAGGACCATTGATGTATCCATAGAACCCCCTTCACTTCCTAGGAAGAACTTATCACCTAGTGCATTCACTAAGACCAAAGCTAAGACTAGTTGGAGATGGCAGAAATGGTTACATAATACACTTGGATTTAAATGGATTCCCAAAATCATTAACATGTGTGTATCGTCTATAACTATAATGGAACCCTCTAACTCTTCGGGTTCCACCTCTACTTCTATTCCACCGTGTAAATGCGTGTGTGTAATCTGGTGATACATATCATCCTATGGATTGTTGATAGCGGATGTTCCGGCACATGACAGCAATTTCAATCGTTATCAAACTTTGTTTCAAAGTTCATTGGCACTTCGTGTTCGGAATGATCACTAGCACTATCATGGGCTACGGAGATTACATCAATGGGAACATCCAAATTAGCGTGGTTTATTATGTGGAAGGTCTCGGTCACAATCTCTTCTCGGTTGGTTAATTTTGTGATGGAGATTTGGAAGTTGCTTTAGGGAGAAAACTTGTTTCATTCGTGATCTACAAGGAAACGATCTTATGTCGGTACCGCGCATCCGGTCTTTATACTATCTCAATGCAAGACATGATTGCTTCATCTCCCATCCATGCTCACTTTCAAAGGCGACATCTACAAAATCTTGGCTACGACACCGTCGTCTTTCACACTTAAACTTTCAAACCATAACCAATCTTGCACGTTACAAACTTGTTGAAGGTCTCCGAGATTTGGTATTCTAAAGATCACCTATGCTCGACTTGTGAACAAGGGAAAAGCACTCGTGCTCACTTTCCTTCAAAGGTGGAACACGACTCACGACATGTGCTTCATCTTCTTCACATGGATTTGTGTGGTCTGATGCGCGTACAGACGATTAACAAAAAATGTTACATCTTGGTAATTGTGGATGACTACTCAAGATGGACTTGGGTTTATTTTCATTGAAGTAAAGATCAAGCTCCAAAGATGATCATCACCTTTCTCACGAAAATTCAAGTACAGCTCCGGAACACAGTCAGACAAATCAAAACAGACAAAGGAACTGAATTTGTGAATCAAACTCTTCGTGCATATTATGAGAAAGTGGAATTGAGCATCAAACATCAATTGCACGAACACCAGAACAAAACGGAGTTGTTGAAAGACGAAATCGTGCGTTAGTGGAAGCTGTAAGAATGATGTTGATAAATGCAAAACTTCCAGTTACTTTGTGGTCAAGCCGTGTCAACTGCATGCTACACTCAGAACCGTTCAATGATTACCAAACGCCACAACAAAACACCTTATGAGCTTATCCACAATCGCAAACCGAATTTAAAACACTTTCATGTATTTGGATCCCTTTGTTACCCAAATAATGATCGTGATGACTTTGGTAAGCTCAAGGCTAAAGCTGACATTGGAGTCTTTGTGGGATACTGTGAAAAATCAAGGGAGATTATGGAAACAATTCATGCAAATTTTGATGAGCTTACTGAAATGGCTTATGAGCAAAACAGCTTGGACCCCAGACATAACTATCTAAACTTCCCCCAAACCTCATCATCAGCTGAACCAAGTTTCTGACTTACTCGTCAATAAATGGAACATCTATTTGCTCCTCTGTTTAGTGATGATATTGATCAACGTGCTCGGATGTATCAAATGTTTCCATTGCTCAAACGATAATAATCCAATACATGATACATACGAAACAACAAGAGCTGCGAAGAAGCACCTCCAATTGATTCTACAACAACAAATAGAACAAACCGTATCCAATGACGCTGAACCAACCGATGATCTTCGAATCATGAAGTACCCCACCGCAGATTATGATCCAAATCGTTCTTCAACCCTTTTGCAAATGAAAATGCCACTCGATGTTGCGGAATCATCTACAAGTCATTTGAATCCTCTTAATCTGCATAATGTATATCAACATCAACCCTCCACACATTTTGGACTAGAGACCATCCTCTTGTGAACATTATTGGAAACCCAAATCAACCATCGTAACTAGACAACGCCTTGAGACCGAGGTGAACATTGCATTTATGCACTCACCGTCTGCCATCTTTGAACAAAAATATTAAAGAAGTCATGACATATGAAACCGGATTGAATCCATGCAAGAAGAACTTAATCGGTTTAAAGCGTCTTGAAGTATAGGAATTGGTTGCAAAACCAGCGGGGTCTATGTTATTGGTCCGAAATGGATTTGGAAAAACAAATTGGATCTTTGAAGGTACGGTTATCGAAATAAGTCACGTCGGTGGCTAAGGTTTATAGACAAGAAGAAGGATTGACTACGAGGAATCATTCGCACCGGTTGCTAGACTTGAGGTCATGCACGGATTTTTCCGCATTCGCGGCTCACATGAACATAACATCTTTCGGATGGACATCAAAACCGCTTTTCTAAATGGTAATCAAAAAAGCAGACTATGTTAGTCAGCCAAAAGGATTTGTTGATCCAGAGTTCCCTAATCATGTCTACAAACTGAACAAGGCTCTCTACGGTCTCAACAAGCCCCTCGGGCGTGGTATGATAAGTTTTCATCCTTTCTCATCTCTCATAATTTCGTCTAAGGATCGGTCGACCCAACACTATTCATACAATATCACAAGGAACACATTTTAATCGTTTAAATTTATGTGGATGACATCATTTTTGGGTCAACACATCTAAAGTACTCAAACGTTTTTTCAAAACTTATGAAAAAACATTTTGAAATGTCCATGATGGGTGAACTACGTTCTTTGTAGGACTGCAAGTTCATCAATCACCCCGTGGTATTTTCCTGAGTCAGTTCAAATATGCTCTTGAAATTTTAAACAAACATGGAATGCAAAACTATGATACCTATGCCACATCGATGGCACATACCAAGAAACCGACGCCGATTTGCATGGGAAATTGGTTGACCCTACCAAATATCAAGTATTATTAGGTCTCTCATGTATCTAACGACCAAGAGACCTAATATTGTATTTGTTGTATACCTTTGCTCTGTTATCGATCGAGACCAACCGAAACTCACCACTCTAAGGCTAAAAGAATCCTCCGATACATCAAAGGAACCATTAACTTGGGAATCTAGTATCCGAAGGATTCGGTTTTGAACTAATAGCTTTTTAGAGCGATCACGCAGTTGCTTAGATTCTCGAAAAAGTACTTGGTGCTCTATAATTTCTTGGTGATAAACTAGTGTCATGGCAATCGAAGAAGCGAGGATTGTATATCGCTATCATCAACGAAGCGAGAATATGTAGCCATGTCGGCATGTTGTGCTCAAGTCATTTGGATGAGAACACAACTCAAAGACTATGGTTACGTGTTTGTGAGAATCCCGATGTATCTGCGACAATCAAAGTGCTATTGCCATCTCGTGCAACTCCGTCCAACATTAGAAGTCCAAGCACATCGATCTTGATACCATTTCATAAAGGAGCATGTGGAAAAGGGTATTGTTGAATTATATTTTGTGGGTAATGAACACCAATGGCGGATCTTCTCACCAAAGCCTTAGCTCCTGCTAGGTTTCTTGATTTGATCCACGGATTGGCATGAGGTGTTTGACTCGGAGGAACCGGACGAATTTTTAACACATTCTTAAAATCACCAAACACTAAAACCTCTTTTGTAAATATTTTCAAAACAAAATACAAAAATATAAAATCGATAAAATCCAAAAATATTCTTCTATCTTAATTTACATCAAAACCAAACATCGCAGTACAAATCTTCCGTCAACACTGTGTTCCATCAAATCTTTCACCATTTTTCCGAACAAGTGTTGAGGGGAGAAAATAAATATTTTTCATTTCATAAAACCTTGTACTTGCATGTTACCAAAAATTCGTTGTTTCTTATTAAGTGGTGGATACTTTATCATTTAAAATACCCTCCTCGGACTCAAATGTTTACAAAATTCATTATTTCAAAAGTCAAGGGGGAGTATCGTCATGTTTCTTGCCTAAATATGTTTTTTGTAACCAAAATGGGAGTTAAAGGATCTTCGTTGGAACCTCTTTGAGGTTAAGGGGCCAAATGTGTCATGTTTGAAAAATTAATTTTCACAAAAACATTTACTCCTAAAATCCACCAAGATCAAACGGCCCAAATCAAATCTTCAAAATCCGTTGAAGCTGTTCATAATCTGTAAGTTCTAAATTATTTTGATCAAGATTCTAAACTAGGATTTCAAAAATCTTTCAAATCCAACGGTTAAAACTCTTTAAACTGATTTTGAAAAATTGTTCACTCGAACGTATTGGGTGTTTATGCATAAAAGTGTTTGGATTGAAATGAGTTATGATAAAACCTTTCTTAGTGTCTATTAAACTTGTTTCAATCATCCAAAACCATCCAGAATCTTAAATTTCATTAATTTGAATTCTAGGGTTCTTGCGCTCATTTAGGGTTTTTTTTCTATTCTGTGATATGTTATTAGGTGGTCAAGAAAGTGTTAGAATAAGTATATATGCATGTTTTGAACCTTTAAATTAGCCCAGAAACATCTAAACTGTAAGAATTTAAGTTTTAGGTTTTTAGGGTTCATATCCCATGAATCTTCTGATTCTGTAGTGGAAATGTGTTAAACCTTGTTCCATTGCACTCATATGACATCTAGGACACTCCAGAAACATTCTTGTTTGATTTGTGTAGCTATATCTCTTACGCGTAGATTAAGGGTTTAAGGTTTAAGAAATTTTATGCCTAAGTCTTTCTGTGTGTATCTGATATGTTTTTGTGCTTGCTTTGTGATCTAAAAGATGTTTGGAATAAACTGTTATCAAGTTTTCATGTTTATATTTAACAGGTTAAATATTCGTAATGTCATCATCTTCAGGTGTTCAAACCGTTACGCTTAAAGGATTACTTTGTACGTAATGGTCTAAGAGAAATCTTACGCGTAACTCTTACACATAAGAGGTCTATAGTGGATAACGCGTATCATGGAAAGATATTCGTAAACAAGGCTTGCTATGCATAAGCTTTACTCTTACGAGTAAACTTTACGCGTAACATCTAGCTTATTCCTACGCGTAAGCCTACTTTGAACTTGTCTTACGCGTAAGAAACTCCTACGCATAAGCTTGGTTTTACGCTTTAGCTTACTCCTACGCATGAGCTCCTTTCTTACGCATAAGGATCCTTGTTACTCATAACCCACTGTTCACTACATTTTGGCCTGTTACGCATATGTTACTTGTTAATTGTTATACATAAGTCACAAATACCTGATGTTTCGTATAAGCATACAAAAGTTAATATGTTGAGTGTTAAGTGAAAAATTGGACTTTGAAATTTCAAAATTAACACGTTCACGTAACTTATCACATCAACTTCAAAACAATTGGACAAATGTGACTTAGAACTTGTAACTAACATAAACATGTTACCATCAAAAAAGTAATTAGATAATAAATCAGACTAAATCAAACACATTGTGTTTCCATATGTCTGTCTCTTTGTCTAATGACTTTCAGATCACAAAATGACTGCAAATCAAGTAAACATCAATGCCCCAGCTAAGCTCCTGATGTTAAACACATTCCCAGCCAGATACGACAAAACATCTGTCAAGAACGATCTCCGTTTCATCTTCAACAACTTCATATGCTCAGAATCATCTTGCAAAATTGATGTGGTCATCCTTCTGCAACATCCATTCAAATACATGCTCACAAAGTCATCCTCAATCTCTGACTTCTTTATGATGATGAGTATGATTCAATGGATGAAGAAAGAAAATTTTGTAAGATATTAAAACAGAAAAGGATGAAATACCATGCTTCAACCTTTCCGGTTAATCAACCCGGTGGGACAGGAGGGTCAAGCAGTAGTCCTCTACTCATGAAAGATCCATTTCAAACAACTCTAACCCCATCTGATCCGGTTAATCAACCCGGTAAGGATCAGGGTGTCACTGTTTCTACAACTGTTGAAATGAAGCAACCACAACAAAAACTAAAACATTCACAAGAAGAAATGCATGATGAAGATGAGGAAATTTATGACAAAGGAGATTACAATCATGATAAGGATGAAAGAGTCACTGATGATAATTTGGCGGCTGAAGAGGAAATGATGCGAAAAGAGGCAGAAGAAGCTGCTAGATCTGAAGAAGAAATGTTAAAGAAGGAGTCATACAACTTCATTGTTGACAATCCAATACACAAACCTCAACAGTCTTCTGAACCACCTCTTGACACTTCCACCAAACCCAAATCATCATCTCAATCATCACCTCCACCAACAAAAAGAATCAACTAAATCAACAACAAAATCTGTTAAGAAGGAAAATCCATCCAATGATTAGACAAATGGTTAAGCAGGTTATCACCACTATACAACAAGCTACTCAGCCACCACCATCTGATCAACCAAGGGATTCATAAACCACACCACCAATGGAAAAAACCAGTGATCACTTTACACTGATGGTGAGGATCTTGAGCCCCAACCTGAACCTCAACCGAGATTAAGATCAAGTACATTACTGCACTCCTTGTATTCATACGCATCAAATCAAAGAGCGTGTTGAAGATCTCTAACTCGGGGTCAAATCTTACCAAAAACAACTCAATCTCACCGCCCCACTCCTACACTTCAACGGAATCAATCAAGAACCTCAGTAAAAAATCGTTTATAAAACAAAGTTTGGGTTTGTCTACCGAAGTGAAAATCATCATACTTGCTTCATGGCTTTCGATGAAATTCACAAGTTCTATGGCGCCACCCTAAAGATGGTTTGAGATGGATTGGTTTATCGATTGAAGGACATTGAGTTGGGTACAATTCTGACGAAGAGTTCGAATTCAAAGGATCGCAAGTATGTTCTTTGGTTTATCTCTAGGATTGATGAAAGGTTGATTCATCCGAATCAGATGCGACGGTTGAGAGCTATATGGGAGGAATACCAAGCTTTCTGATTCAGACATACCAACGTCCTCAGTAAGTAGCTTGTCGTGTGTAATCATTGGGTACTCTCTCAACATTCTTGATTGTGATTTTGTTTGTTTGATATATTCATAATGGCTTGTGCACACATAACAGTGTACAACCCGTACTTGTAATGAAAGGACCCTGTGGTACGCATCAGTGCCACAATCCTATAAAAAGAGCGAAAGCTTCTTACTTTTGAGTAAAACTTATCAAAACTTTCACTTTTCAAAGTTTTGCTCAAAAGAACAAGTACTTCCCCTTATGTTTTCAAAACCTTAAAAGTTAGTATTACTTATTGAGGGGGAGTACTTGATTAAAATCTTTGTTCACAAATGGTTCTTCATGGAAATCTTCCCACAAAACTCGAAATGGACATATTCGATATTAAAATTTCGTCAAAAATAACATTTATATGCCATTTTTGAGGGGGAGAAAAATTGTGTGATACAAATATGTTGTGAAAATTGTAATTGAATCTTCGTGCTAAAGACTTAACCCATGAATTGACGAGATCTGAATTGTCATACATCGAAAAGATTTGTCTTTCAAGACTTATTCAAGTAGATTGTACCTATTCGAGAAGCTCTTGATAGACATGAACTTTGACGGGTTTGACAACCTTTCGAGGTTGTCCACACCTTCAAGGTAGTTATTAGAGCTAGCTGTCACCTAAAAGCTGACAATGTAACTCTTTAACTATGCAACGTAACCGTGTCTCGCGGGGAATTGTCTATCTTGAGTCGATCAATTCAAATGTGTGCGCTCTTATCTAAGTGCGAGATCTGTCAAAACACTTAAGCACGTGTTGAGGGGAGTATTCGCAAAATACAAAACTCTCACGATGTACAAAATGTTTTACTCATAACCACTTTGAGAGATTTTCATGAAAATGGTTTTATGGGAACATAGGTTAGTCTTGAATTATAAGGTGACTAAGGTTAGGAATAACTGTCCTATGATCCGCTTGAGAGTCGGAGGGATCTACCCAAGGACACCACAAATAGTTAGAACTTAGAAGTCCTTAGGTATGATTATAAAAAGGAGAAAATGAGAATCAGAGAAAGAAGGAGTTGAAGAATTAAAAATAAATGTAAAGAAAAGGGTGAAAAGAAATAGCCCTCCAAATTATTCAACTTAGGGCAGACACCGGGTTCAATACATATGCTATTGGATGTCACTAGATGACACCGGTGTTGAAGATCAAAGTTGTCATGGACCTAGTGACGCACGCACTAAACCTTCTTAGCCACTCAATTTTCTCTCAATAGAAGCTTGTTTCATTCTCACAGGGAACCCTACATAAACTATCGGCTTTCTCTTAGAGATTGCTGATATTGAAGAAGGAGACCCTCTCCCTAGTCTCCGCTTAGGAAAACCAAAGCGCACTATTGAGTCAAGAACCACGAGATTCATCAAAAGATCTCATAGAAACACTCGACATTTCATCACTTGTCGTTCAACAATAAGGACGCAAGTGATACTACTCAAGAGTCCTACGGATCTTAGCAACTGTCGAGAACATTTATGAGGGGTTCACAACCGTGATCCTCACCGATTGAATGGAAACTCCCGCCAGGTCAACATCAACGACCGACAACACGGTAACTTCATGGGTTATGCTTAGTGTTGTCTCAAACGATCTAAAGTCATGGGGTGATGCTTGGTGTACCTCGTGACTCACCGAGCTGTAAGTGTACTTCAAGACATCGTGTTATCCTACTTGAGGGACTCCGGTTCAGAGCGACCTTTGCTAGAATTAGAGATGTGTTTTCACACTATGTCATTAACACGCTCAAGTTCGAACTTTTTAAGTGTTGGAAATCCCGCTAAGGAGATTCCATTCAAGAATCGAGTCCTGAAGATGTGGGTCATTACTTGAACTTGTTCAATGTAATGCCAACTGTCCCTTATGGGATTCGGACGGCTGATTCGCCCGACCAAGGTGAATAGAATCAAGACATTCATCAGAAGAACAATCGTAGTGGTAACCTCTTTAAGAAAAGACCACAATGATCGATTGGTGTTTATCACTAACCAATTCTTATGTTTTCTTCTTATGGATGCTCCTGGGAGATGATCGTGTAGATTCTCCACATGCTCATACCAACAACAACACATATTGAAGTTCTCTCGAAAGGCAACACAAAAGTCAGAACGATTCTTCCTCAAAGCCAAAGAATCTACAAAGTATAAAGACTAAGAGAACTACATCTATCCTGATATCCAACGTCAAAGAGCGTGTGAGCATGTTGGAGAAGGACGTGGAGACACCTGAGCAACGAAGCGGACCTGATGCAGATTACCACAACATAACATCACCATATCCACACCGGAACAAAGAACAAAGATAAATGAAGACGTCAATGCTGAAAACTTCAAAGAAAACAAGATTCTCACACTGGGGAGATTGTTTTATATGCTTTTGTCCGTTTTTAATCATATAAAAATGATTAAAAATGGATGGAAATGTATAAAAATAGATGAAATTGTATAAAAACAGATGAAAACGGATAAAAAGGGACGAAAGTGTATAAAAACAGACAAAAACGTATATAAACGGACAAAAACCTTTAAAAACGGACAAAGACGTACAAGAATCGACAAAAACACATAAAAACGGATATTAACATATGAAAACATATAAAAATAGAAAAAAACGGATAGAAGCACATAAAATGGATGAAAACGTAAGAAAAATGGACGACAACATATAAAAACGGATGAAAACAGATAAAAACGTAAGAAAAATGAACGAAAGCGTATAAAAACAGATGAAAACGTATAAAAACGGACAAAAGGTTATAAAAACGGATAAAAACACATAAAAACGGATGAAAACGGACAAAAACGGACAAAAACGGACAAAAACGCATAAAAACGTATGAAAACGTATAAAACGGAAAAAAGCATATAAAATGGACAAAAATGTATAAAGACGGATAAATACGTATTAAAAATGGATGAAAGCGTATAAAAACGGATGAAAACGTATAAAAAACAAACAAAAACTGATAACAGATAAAAACGTAAGAAAAACGGACGGAAGCATATTAAAATGGTGTAAACGTATAAAAACAGATAAAACCTTATGTAAACGTATAAAAGCGGACGAAACGTATAAAAACGTTTGAAAACAGATAAAAACGTATGAAAACATATAAAAACGGACAAAAACGTATGAAATTATATTTTACTAACGTATTAATAGTTAAATAAACAATAAAAATAGTAAATTGCACCTTTCGTCCTTTTGGTTTGCGCAATGGTGATTATACCCGATGTGAAAACAAGTTAACAAAAGTTAACGACAGGTAGTAGGCCCCGTTTGAAGGAGTGACAAACGGCACATAACGTTTGCCACTTAAGATTGAACGGTGCAATTTTTTTGGTCAAAGGACTAACGGCTATAGTCAATACAAACCAAAAGGATGAACGGTGTATCTTTATGGAATGATGGAGATCGGAGAATGAGTATCTTTATCATTTAATTTGGAAAAAAGAACGAGCTTAACGAGAGATATAAGATGCGTTATGACAAAAGGTTTCGAAAGTACTCACTCCGTCTCAATATAATTGTCCATATTTTCATTTTGAAATGTCTCAAAAAGACTATCCACTTTCCATTTTTATTAAAACTAGAGAATATATTAAGAGGATATTCTCTTTGAGTAGTTGAGATCCATTTTTATTAAATGTGTTGATTTCTCTCCCATGATAATAATTTTAAGACGGAATGAGTACATATTATGAGTTGGTTCATCTGGACAATGTTCAAATAAATTAAAAAAATACACATGGATAAAATTTTGTGCGTTAAACAAATGAGTTAGTACATCATATGTTATCAAGAGTCGATCAATATAGATCCTATATTTGTCATAAATTTAATGGACCAATTTAAGACATCTATTTTTATCAAAATTAATAAAAACTCATTTTCCACTTTTTTCAAAACAAACACTATCACGACGAGAATTAAATTATCTTTCTATAAATATGCACTTTTATATAATTTCGAATATTTTATATTTTAAATTTCTGACGAACATATGATTATTTTAGACGGAATTTAAAAAAAAATATTCGAAAGTATATAAAAGTGCATATTTATAGTAAGACAATTTAATTTTCGTAGTGATTGTAAGATTTTTTTCGAGTAACGATTAACGGTTCGCGATATATTTAATTTTTTTAAAAAAGATGAAAATTATTATTTTTATTTTGATCAAAATATCATGATTGATTTATTAGATTTATGATAAATATGAGATTTATATTGACATTTAGTTAAACAATCATTGATATACGCAAAATTAAGGGTTGACTTTTGGTCTAAGGTCGATGCCAAAAGACTACTTACTAAGGGTGGTGGCAACGGCTTCGGGTTGAGGAGCTGGTTGGCCTAGCCCGCGCGGCTACAACGCCGCCACCATCGAGGGATCGAGCGGGCTCACCTTGCAGCGGGAATGTTCACCGAGACGGGCTAAGCAAAAAAACGACCGTTGAACGGCTATTTCAACCGTTGGGCAGGCAACATTTAAAAAAAAAAAAAAATCCATTTCCTATATATAACCCATTTTATAACATATTTTTCACCACAACAAAATACTTTATATCCTTTATCTTTTAATCAACTTTTATACCAATTTCTACAATTTTATCATGGATCCAAGAAAATCAAAAAATGGTTCTTCATCATCCAAAGGAAGTGGACGCGGTTCCCGATTTCGTCCACGAATTCAATCACAACCCGCTCCGTACATTCCACAAATGAGTCCACAACCCCAATATTATCAACCTCAAATGACTTCTCCACCGTACTTTCCACCACAATATTATCCGCAACCACCAATCAATCCAACTCAATTGACAAGCGAATTCAACCCGTTCGAGTACCGTGACGCTCCTTCGCGACGTGAAACAAGTGTCGAACGACAACTACCGCTATATAGTGTGGATGATGAAGAAGATGACATTGTTATTCCCGAAACGCAACCTCCAATCGGTATAATTTTTCTTTGTTAAAATATTGTTTGTAATAATTTTTATTTCTACTAATTTATTATGTTATAATTTTTCTTTGTTAAAATATTGTTTGTAATCATTTTTATTTCTACTAATTTATTATGTTATACTTTTATTTGTTAAAATATTGTTAAGAAAATGAAGAAGTTGAAGAAGTTGAAGAAATTGAAGAAGTTCAAGAAGTACGAAAAAGAAACCCAAATAGAGTGGAAAAGAAATCTTGGACACCGGCCGAAGAGGAGGCGTTGGCAAAAGCTTGGGTTCACATCTCGACATGTAGAGCAGTCGGGAATGAACAAAATAGAGAAGGTTTTTGGAGAAGAATTCATGAGCATTTCAAGCAAAACATTCGAAACACTACGCGTACACATCACGGCTTGAACACAAAGTGGAAAAGTTTGAGCGCCGAAATGGGTGTCTTTAATGGGTTGTGGATCCAACAAGTAATTTTATAATTATATACTTTTACATTTATATGAATTAATATTTTGTAGTTATATACTTTTATCAATTACATATTAATTTTACTTATGTAATTGTAGAATCGTCTTCGCGAGTGGTTGTAGCGATGTTGACATCATGAAAAATGCCTTGGCGATTACAAAACTAAACATGGCAAGTCGTTTAGTCATATTGACGCATGGGAGATTGTTAGGCAAGAAGACAAATGGTTGGAACAACGGATATAGCGCAAGGATCTTCGCCTCATTCGACAAACGGAGAAAGTCGTCGAATCCGCCACTACGAGACCGCAAGTAATGACAACCCCGTGATTCCGGATCTCAATGACGACACGATGCCTCGCATTCAAAAAGAAAGGGCAAAAGCTAAAGCGAATCGTCGTCAAGGGTAGTGTTGCTATGAGCTCGACAACTACACAACAAAGAAAACACAAATATTGGAGAAGAGGCGAGCAAAAAGCTTCAAAGGATGAGATGGCCGAAAAGGTTATGGCGACAAAAATCCGTGTCATGGAAGAAAAGGCTAAGTATAGGGCGTTGAAAGTATATCAAACACCGCTCAATCACATAAACGATCCAAATATCTTAGCGGTCACTCTTGCCCAAAACGTGAGATCGGAGAAATACGGATGGCCTTGTGATTTTTAGAAATGTGTTTTAGTATGTTTTTTAATTAAAGCGTTTTTTAAGATGTAATTTTCTTTTAAGTATTTTGTAATTTTCTTTTAAGTAATAATAATAATATTATGTGTTTTTATTATATTGTTTGATATAATTTTAAATATAAAAAGGTAAAAAAAAAATAATAAAAAAAAAAAAAATAAATGGTGAGGGGTAGGGATACATAGTTGCCACTAAAAATCTATGGTGAGAGGTGGTGTGGGGATGAGATGAGTTGGAAGAATGTTATTGGTGGATAGTGAGGATGGTGAGGATGGTTGACACCACCCTAAGTATAGAAGCAGTTTTATACTGTGATACTTTATTATTTGAGGGTTGACATTTGGTTTTCCGAAAACAATAAATATAGCTCAAAGTCAATTTTGTGATTATAACGTTTCTTAATTATTATTTACCGGCTATACTGGTGCTTCTCATGTGCACTTTTAGTACCCATTAATGCAGCATTTTTTTTTTTTTTTTTTTTTTTTAATTAGCTTAACTAGCAAATAAGGTTGAGTATCGAGTTAAATTTGACACGAAAATCAAAAAAGAAAAAATCTCAAACCGAAAAATTGAACCGAGAAATAGATACCAAAACCGAAACTGAACTGGATACCTTGGTTCGGGTTGGTTTTCGAGTTTCGAACCGAAAAAACCGGCAAAAACCGAATCGAACCGAAACCGACAAAAATCAATATACAAAACCGAAACCGAACCGGAAAAGGTTGGTTCAGTTTGATTCGGCCGGTATGTCGGTTCGGATCGGTTTTCGAGTGGATTTGCTCAACCCTACTAGCAAATAAGGACCTTAGGTTATGCACGGCAAGGGAAATTTATATTGGTCATCCTTGTTGTTTCCATTCGAGCGTCAAACGGTCGTTTTTTTTTTTTTTTTTTTTTTAATTTAATTTAATCGGTCGTCAGAGCGATCGATAGAAACACACACATGAAAACAAAAATCTCACTTTCCCATTTAATTTGTTTACTGTTGCTGCATTTAAAAAAAAAATCTTTTAAAATTTAAACACTTTATATTTTACACTATAAATATCTCACTCAAACTACAATTCAATTATTTTTTTTGCTCATTTCACCATGTCTAAGAAAACTCCCAAATCAAAACCCCAAGATCCCAAGTGCAAGAAACTGCTCCGTATTTAACATAAGATCCGAATTTCTTATTAACTGGTGTATCACCAACCATTAATTTTTGACCAGCCAATTTTGAAAATCATTCACAACAACCACAAAATCAAAATATATTTTCTTATCAAAATCGTCCATTCAACCCACCGTATCATAACAACAAACAATCCTTTTCCCAATCACAAAAATGAATTGTATCGTCCTACTATGGATTCTTCGACGTCTTCCCAATCAAATCATCAACCGTATTATCCGGTTAACCACATTAATCTTTATATGGATTTTGATGACCAATTATTCCATAATCTAGATTTTTATGTGGGAACTGGGTCGGGTCACGAGCTAAGGTTCGGGTCACGGTTCATTTGAGGATTCGGCTCCAGCTGAAGACGACTCTCCCGTCGAAGAGTTGTCACTGTCAAAGCTAAGAAGCCTTCGAAACCAGCATCAAAGGCCAAAAAGAATGATTGCAAGAATAAGGATCAGGAACCGACACTATAGAAAACTAAGGAAGAGATCGCGTTGTGCAGAGCTTGGTGTGATGTCTCGAAAATAGTCAGATGGGAAACGCTATAAGGCTAAAGGGTTTTGGGATAAGGTTATTAGTTACTTTATAAAAGTAACTGGTTCAAAGAGAGGGTACAACTCGATCCTCATCAAATGGAAAAATATGGTTCACCTTAGAGTTGGTGCATTTTGTGCCATAAAATAATATTGAACAGAATCACGAAAGTGGTGAGAATGGCCTCAATGCGTTTCAAAAAGCGTGTGCAGAATACCAAGTGGTGCACCAACTTTCCTTTACATTTGAGAAGTGTTGGAACATTTATAGGGAGCATCATGCTTGGAAGGAAGTCGAGATGCCTGCTTTTAAGAAGCCCAAAAGGGGTCGAAAAAAATCTAAGATTTCTAAAACCACCTCGGATGGTGGTTTCAATTTGAACGAAGAAGCGGACGAGTATGAGTAAGAGACTCGGGAAGAGCGACCAATGGGTCATGACCAAGCTAAGGAAAATAAGAAGAAATCATCCGCCCTCGATCAATCCAAGTCTTCATTTACTGAAGCGGTAGCCGACAAATTCTTCACCTTGAAGTCGTTAAAATAGGGAAGATGAAGTCACAAGTAGATGAATATTTCCAGTTGAAGAGACACGAGTTGGAAATCCAAGAAGCGGCGCGTCAGGAAGCAGCGTAGTTGAAAAGGGAGAAGCTTGAAATAGAATGTCGAAAAATTGAATTTTTTAAACAAAAGAAACGGGAGAAAGACATCATATTTTATAATTCAGTAATCGACCCTTCTTTGCCCCTAATCAAACAACAGAAGCTGCAAGAGATTAAGGATGCAATCAAGGCACGCTACAATTTAGATTAGTATACAAGTTTTTAATTATTATTGTAATGTTTTAATGTTATTTGAATTATTATGTAATGTTTTTATTATTCATTAAATTTAATTTTGTTGTTAAAAAGGTTTGAAAGAAAAGAAAAAGACAAAGGTCGCTACCGGTGTGGTAAAAAGTCGTCTGTAAATCACCGGAGAAAGAAAACTGATGTGGCAGGCAAAATAAAGGTCGCCCATAATCACTATTGTGCATAGCCTTATTCATGTGCAACGTGCAAGTTCTTTTTTAAACTTTGGAAAGATTAAGGTAAGAGAAAAAAAATACCCAAGCAGATGCAAAAATAGACAAACTGTACCAAACAAAAACACCACCTCACTCATCTAAATAACAAGCTGGGTTAATCACCCATACAACTCCAATTTGAATTTTAAAGTTTTCTTGAGGCATCGATTCAAAATCCATAGCTGGGACAAGATATGCACCTTAGAAATTAAAATATCATCATGGCGAAGAGAGAATCTTAATGTTGGGTCTGTGTGCAAAATCAGATTACGCTAATTCCATACCCAAAATGCCACCAGAGAGACTCCATGAAACACCTTGCCAATAATGGGGTAAAAGACCGCCCGGTGAAATTCCACCAACTTCAAATCTTGTGCCAAACAAAAAAGTAACCAAAGTTGGCGACGTGTCTTTTATTGCCCTCTAGACAATCTAGCATCTAATTTAAATCGTTGTCTGATAAAATGGTTGCAAATATTAAATCTTTCCTCATTATGATTTTTAAGCTCTTGTGACCAAATTATATATTTCAACATAGTTTATTGCCGATTTTATGATGATATGACCGATCTTACAATCATGCTACCGATCATATGCATAAACTACTTTTACTGGAATTAATTTAGTTAGTTTTCTAGATCAAGATTATGGGATCAAAAAATCCTACGAGCAAAATCGCAATTTTAATAACTTCATATAAACTACCTAGGTCAAAATTGTTAGAAAATAAATAATATTACTCCATAAATATACCATAACTACCCAGGTCAACATTGTTCATGATCGTTTTCAGAACACTGTGCATGGTTTCTTTTTGGGAAAACGTGTCGCATACCCGGTGGTCGAGAACTATGTAAGGAATACTTGGAGTAAGTTTGGTCTAGTTAAATCTATGATGAATTATAATGATGTATTATTTTTCAAATTTAATTCGAAAGATGCGATGGACACATTGCTTGAAAATGGTCTATGGTTAATTTGCATCATGCCATTAATTTTGAAAAAATGAACGCCAGATGCAAATATTATGAAGGAGGATGTGTGTGATATTTCGGTTTGGGTTAAGCTCCATGATTTTCCTATTACCGCATTTACAGAAGATGGTTTGAGTGCTATTGCTACTAAACTAGGCACCCCATTGATGCTTGATTCCTACAGGACCACTATGTGCATGGAGTCGTGGGGTAGGTCTAGTTATGCTCGTGCCATGATTGAGTTGAGAGTTGATACGGAGTTAAAACACTCCATCTTGTTGTATGATTTAAGCTTTTTCTGTAGGTAAATGATAAACGAGGTTTGTAGATAGTAGAGGGAGTATGTTGGGGAAACAGTGGTAATGCTCGTGTACTATGTTGAACAAGCATTTTTTACACTCTCTCTTGATGATCAATTTAGCATGCTCCTAAAAAGCTTTTGTCGTAGTAAAAATATTGGGGAAACTAGTGTTCATATGTTTGAATGTTTTTTAGAAAGTTGTTTTGTATAGGTCAAAATGAGTGTTTGGATATATGTAGTGTACACCCAACTTTTAGTACCTTATAACTTCTTGTGTCATGTACATATGTCAAAAATGCGTAAATATTATCTTAGCATGTTATAGAATGTTGGCTTGGTGTCTAAATAAATGGTTTTCAAAAAAAAAAAAAAAAAAATTGAATATAGAAAATTAGTTTTGGCAAATCTGAAAGATACGACATACGCCCTTTTGAGGCATAAGGTCTTCTGCTCGAAAAGTGCATTTTGACAGAGTTTGAGTTTCTGAGCATAAGGCCTTCTGGGTTGGGCATAACTCTAAAATTACATTTTTACAGATTGTGAGTACAATACCATACACCCTTCTAGACCATGGCGTATGGGCTGTAACATGTTTTATAAAACTAAAAATAAAAATTTGGGTGTTTCATCCAAGAACAATGAAAGTTAAGACCAGGCCGTTCAAACAACTCACGATTCATAGAAGGTTGTGTCTCACAATTACCCATGCCCATAGTGGCCGAGATGGGACATGGATATAACTAAAAAATGTCAAACAGAAGCAACAAGATTAGGAGCAAAGGCTGGGAAGAAAGGGTGTTGATCATTTCACTCGCACGACATAATTTATTTGATTCTATTCGATAAAGCCAAGAATGAAGAGCACATAGGCTCCTTACCCATCTATTATGGGTCATATAGCTAGTGGATTCTCCATTGCCAATCTTAAGCTTGAAAAAAGACTATATATCGATCTGATATTCATTTAAAACCAAGGCCCCAATTTTCTTTTAATGGAGGATTTGTTATGTAGAGCAATGTGAGACATATGGATATAATGAATAATCTTGCACAAATTAGGAAAACTTTCGGTTGAAAATATTCATCATCGTTTAGGAAGCATGACTAGGTTGCTTATCTTTAAACAACCAACCACTTAGATCAAAAGGAGCAACAACTTATTCGAAGCAATCTTATTATTAATCGAGGATCCTCCCTAAAATGAATTATTTATAATGCTTTCTAGCAACTTTATGACCAAAATTAAGAGCTTTAAACTCCGGAAATAATAAACCCCGAGACTGCTAAGCATGTTTTTTGTGAGGGTAAGGGCACCAAACGAGAGGGGTCTGACTTTCTATTAAGAGAGCCTATTGAGGAAGTGAGCTAATAACAGGGACCAATTAGCAGCTATTGAAATAATGACGCCAATCCAGAGACCAAAGTAAGTGCAAGAAAGGTAAGATGGCTGATATCCAATGGATGAAGCAAGAGAGGTATCATCACTATCATAACACCAATGCCAAAATGTCTTTGAGCCCAGAAGCAACGCTCCGAAAAATATTTGGGGAAATGACATATTTGTTCGTTGTGAAATTCAAAGTAGTTACAACATGTTATTCAAAGTACCCATGTTACTACCTATAAAATCAAGAACACTATGTTGTGATCGATGACGACAATCCACATTTCTCATGCCTTCATTCAATTATAAATATTGGATATATAGAATCTTTGTAAATCTTTCTTAAGGCCTCAAATATTTTGCATATGCTAGATTCTTCGATCATTTATAAATGGTTATATATGAAGGAATTGGGAATGAATAGAATCTTAATATCTTGGATTTCATGTTTACTGGTTTTATTCCGTCAAAGGAGCCCATGTTGCCATGTGATCTTACTAATGGTATGGAACTTTGAGACGTGACATGGCCTATTCCATCCAAGTCAATTATGCTTCTTTTACGTGACTTAAAATCAAATGAGAAAAAACTTAAAAATAAATAAATAATAATAAGAAATAATTATAATCAAACATTTGAAATCATCAACTTGATTTAGATGCATACATGATCTTTCTGTTGTGTTTTAGAGTGAAGTAAAGGAATGAAAAGTAAGTAAAGTGAAGTAAAGTAAGCAATTCAACTTTCACTTTCACTCTCTTCCTCCTTTTATATAGTCTACTTACTTTCACTTTCATACACCTGGAACACAACTTTCACTTTCACTATTTTTCCTCCTTTTTACTCCACCTAAAATACTGATTAAATGCATCACAATATATTTTCTAGCTCAAAATTATATGCATATACATATATTAGGTGAATCCTATATATTTGATGTGTTATGCCGTCAAATATGTTGCTAGTACCACTTTGCATAGTTTTAACTTCAAAATCAATTTGGAAACTAATTGAGATGCATCTAAATGAACATAGATGCATTTAAATCAAGTCTATTCATCTCAAATACGTGTTTATGATTGTTTCTTATGCTTCTCATTTTAAGTTTTTTCACACTAGCTCCCTACCCTCTTTTGTGTATTAACATCCTAATCATTATCGTTATGTTTCAACTACTCTACCCTCTTTTATATGATTTATTAATTGAAACACTTATCTCTTCAATACATGAGGTCTTCTTCAAGAAAAAAAAGGCTTAAAAAACTTATAAAAACGACTAGGCTTTGTATCCTAAAAGCTCAACACTCATTAACTACTACAATGCGAAAATATATATATAGAATACATGTTGTGTGATTGTCACGTTGTGGTTGTGACGATGTCACCGCCATCGATCTTAAGGTTATTTTCCACCGACTTAAGTGTGGCGTCGTCGGGTCTTCATTGTGACATTATCACTTGAACCTTGTGACACCGTCCACATGGCGTCTCAACCCACCGATTCGTCGCTAACTTTTTCAAATTGCACTTTTGGGCACATTCGTTGATCACATCAAAGATTAATTTTGTCCTTTTCTTCATTCTTTATCCAATCGAGCAAAAATGCACATATCCAGTATTTGCATTCTCATATACCTAAATAAAGCATTGAGGCAATATCTTATCCAAATTGTACTAATTTTAGGGTTACATGACCCTTAAAAAGTATACAAAATTACACCTCATCATACACTATCTTTAGAGATTTCCTATCAAATTCGGTAAAGGTTACCCTACACTTTTTAATCACAACTTGTCCTAATTTAAGTAAGTTAAAGCATAAGTTATTTTGTTTGTTGTTCCCCGTTCACTATCGTTTAAAACAGTTTAAGTATATAAAACAAGTTAATAGTGAACTAAGACTGAAATTAACATAAGTAAAACACACAAAGTAATTTTCAACATCATATTCTTATTAGAAATAAATCAACAAAGAATACGTTACCCAAGTACTTTCGGAATAGTACTTGGGATTGAGATGACAAAGTTGGTGACTCTCTAAGCTGAGGCTAAGTCCGAGCACAACTCTTAGAGCTCACCGAGCTATCTCGGGAACTAAGTTGTATTTGGAGGAGTGAAAAGATGGCTCTGCGTGTATGTGTGTTTTACAATTCACAAGCTTAATCTTTTCACTCCATCTCTTATGCTATTTATACATGTATGATATTTGACTCTTTCCTAAGTGACAACCGACATCATCTGAAGACAAAATCTTGATGTATTTTGTCTCATTTCTAAAGACTATTCTAGGTAAGAGACAAGACTACTTTCCTAAGTTCGATGATGACAGAGCACGATCTTTGCTATTCGGGGAAAGTTGACTTTGGTTGATAAGGACTTCGTCTTATCCGATTCAACCTTTTCCCGCCTTGTCCCGCTCTTTCTTGATCTTTACATCCTTTAGTCTTCTACTTGGTTTGTCTTGATGTAAGTAGTTGGAGAGAGTCTTAGGGATTCGGTGAGTTATTGTCATCACTCATGAATCCATCATCTTCTTGACTCCGCCTTCACCCTTTAAGTTCCGCCATCGGGTGGAAAGACTTCTTCTTGGCCTCGTCTCGAGTATCACGAAGATGACTCACTTGAGAGACTATGCACTCGGTGACTGTTAGTGTTTAACGGACTAAACACTTGGGTTATTTTCTATTCAAATCCTAGATTAAGGGGTTTGGGTATTTACTTAACCCAACAGTCTCCCCCTATTTGGATATACAAATAGCCTAAGTGTTTGATCAGTGTAAGTGAGCAAATGGCTTCTTCTTACACTGAATGTACTAATGAATACAATAAGGAACACTGAGTAAAATTAACAAAACATACATCTTTTATTGATCAGATTACATAGTTCCTATCACTAGTACAAAAGATAAAACAAAATGATGTCAGTCCAGATGGATTCCCAGTGCTTCAAGCTTAACTTTCTTAGTGATGAGTGTTTCCCTGTCAGGATGGTCTCTTATTTTAGCATTCGGTCTTGATGAACTCGTTGTTTCTTTGAGGTTTGTATCCGAGAGGCCACCGGTATGTAACTCAAGATTGCGGCTACACCACTGATTAATATCACTCCATCTTTGAAATCTTTGGGTTTCCATAGACATCAATGTGGAATAGCCCTCTTCGTGCTTCTCAATCACTAGACAGTTCACAAACTTAACACCTTCAGCAGCTCCTATTACACTCCGGTCCCTGCACTTTAATCTCGGGTTGGAACTCAACTCTTCCTTTTGCGGTGGATGATTGTGGTTGAGATCCTTGAGGTGCAAGTTAAGGCGGTGAATTCCAGTTAGGTGGACAATCTCTCGTCTTTCATATCTTTTCCGAGCATCTTCATCGGGTCCTTAACCACCGCATTCTTCTTCTTTTCAATAATGGACCAAGCTCATCGAGTTCGGTGATCCCAAAGTCGGTGAATTTGAGGATCATGAACCTCAAGTGTCTTTTATCAACCCCTCAGTAACGTTCATGGCTAGTGGTTTGGTATTGGGGATGGTTCGACATCCGTGATCTTTTCAGAAGCCTTCGCTTGTCATTGTCTAGTTGTAATGCTCAATTCGCTTTGCTGATGGCTTCTCGAGTTTTCTTCTTTTTCTTCCAACTTGTTTTCTCATTTGACCATCCGAGCGACTGAGCTTCCTTGAACTTTTGTCCTTTCCTCTTTAGCAAGGTGAGCACTTAGTTGTTGTGGTGTGGCGGTACATGGTGTTGCCGATTTTAAAGGGAATCTTCTCGGGCTCGAAGTTGTCATTTGCCTTTTCCTTTGTCCCGGCCCGAGGAAGATGAAGTTGCTACCGGGGTGGTGGTGTTGTTGTTATTGGTGTGATTACTATCGGTGTTGTTGTTGTTGATGTTGTTGGTGGGATTGATGAGATAGGTGTTCTTTGAGACCGGTGGTGATGATGAGATTTGAGCCATCGATGTTGTTGGTGTTGGCTCCCCTTCAGGTGAGAAGGAGGTTCTTGACAATATTCTTCCCTCAACTCTGTTGCACTGGCGTCGGTGAGGCAAGAGTTAGAGTTGGTCTTGAGGGGATGGAGCCGCTTGACCCTTGAAGGCTCGAAAAATTTCGAGAGATCATTGCCTTGATGTCTGATGTGTCGGTTTGAATACCAGTGACCTTTGCTTCTAAGTTAGCATGAGATAATTCTAAGGCTGTCATCCGAGGCCCAAGATTCCAAGCCATGGAGGATGATGCCGTAGCCAGATTAGCCACATGAGTATCAAGAGAGCCCAATGTAGATTGTAGAGGCGAGCAGAACTCAGAGGCCCCGAACATTGGCGATCAAGCATATCAACCGTGTCGGTGAGACGGGAGGAATTCTTCATATAAACTTGGTGGCTTCAAGACTTTAGAATTGAGTGTTGGGTCCTCCTTGCGGTCTCCTTGATATCATCAATTGATGAGCCACACTTCAAGATACTCTCGAATCTTACCCAGGTTTGTATTACATTCGTCAACTGCATTGATACATAAGATCCCGTGTTCGTGAACATTTTCATTGAAGGTGAGCACATCGGATTTAAGATCAACAGAATTGGCGCAGACCTCGGTGTGTTGTTCCCACGGTGTTTGATGACCCAGTATAACCTTCTTGAAGCTTTGGTGATCCACCGAACAAGCGCTTTCGAGAAGTGGGAGAACATTATCAAATCTTTCAAATTCATCGATGGAGGAAGAGGAGTCATCATTGTCATCTTTGGAATGGTGATTCAAGTATGTTCTGTGGATCGGTGAGGCTCTTGTTCACTTGAACCTCGGCATTCACTTATTCCCGGTGATAAAATTTCATCATTTGATGACACGGCTCTTCATCCGATCGAAGGTCTCGACAACAAGGCCTTTGTTTTACCACCGCATAGATTGAACACTTTTGTTGTTTCGAGGGATCGGCCTCGAGCAATGCAAGCTTAGCTTTGACTTTCTTATACTTAGCTTCAAAATCAACAGTTTTGTTTTGATCGAGTTGTTTTGAAAGTTTTGATGAGACCGATAGATTTTTGTTGAAATTTGCTAAAGCACGAGGGGTGATTAGATCCCGATGGTTTATAAGAGGTTCGTAAATTGTTTTGAAAACTAGTCTTTTGCAAAATGACCTCTTTTGTGACACTTAAAGCATTCGGTGTCCTCATTTGCTTTGGCATTTGAAAACATTTGTTTCTTTTATAAACCTTCGAGAGTTAGCAAGGAGTGCCTTTCACTAGTACAAAACGGATTTGGTCACGCATGGTCGAATGGAACGACCACACATTCGCATATTTGTGTGGTGAAGGTACGAAAATTGACAACATGTACTAATTAGTCCCACATGAAAATTTTAATTGTGTGACCATTAGAATCTGTCGCCACACAATTGAGCGTTGTGTGGCTAAAGGTATCTGGTGATTTTGTTTCGGATCAATTAGCCACATATGAATTTGAAAGCGCGTGACAAATACAAGTAACCTTGATCGTTAGTCACATGAAGTAATTTTTGTGTGTCTAAATCATAGAGTCAAGTTTTGTCACACATTATTTAAGGGTGGTGATATGTTTTGCCAACTCTTTAGCCACATACGAAATTGGAACAAGTGACAAATGAAAAGTAAGGTTGAAGCATTAGTCACGATATACATATAAGCGTTGACAAATATATGTCACACACTTGAACACTGTGACCAAAAGCCATATATGGTCACACTAAATGTTTTGTCACACATTCGTTAAGTGTAGCCAAAATCCAATTACATATGTTCACGTAAGTTAATATGTGTGTTAAAGTTTAGTTTGTGTTAGCTTGTCGAAAGCTAATCTATAAAGTCACATTTGCTACTAACACCGTGACCAAATGCCATATATGGTCACACTAAACGTTTTGTCACACATATTATTCAAGTGTAGCCAAAATCCAGTACATATGGTCACGTAAATTAATATGTGGCCATTGGAGGATGAATAGTCAATCAAAATACACGTTTCCTCACTTTAAACACCATATGGTCACACTTATTAACACTTTTAGCCACTTTATGGTTAATTGTATGTGACTAAATACCCAAAACAAATATGCTTTGTGTGACTAAATGTTAGAAAAGGCCACACAAACATAAAATTCATGTGGCCATTGGATGATCAATAGTCACACAAAAGACACCTTTCTTCACTT
Source organism: Chrysanthemum lavandulifolium (assembly GCA_022545495.1). NCBI lineage: Eukaryota > Viridiplantae > Streptophyta > Magnoliopsida > Asterales > Asteraceae > Chrysanthemum > Chrysanthemum lavandulifolium. The sequence continues at coordinate 178,280,948 of CM040238.1, forward strand.
GAAACACCATATGGTCACACTTATTAACACTTTTAGCCACTTTATGATTAATTGTATGTGACTAAATACCCAAAACAAACATGCTTTGTGTGACTAAATGTTACAAAAGGCCACACAAACATAAAATCCAAGTGGCCATTGGATGATCAATAGTCACACAAAAGACATATTTGTTCACCTTAAACACCATATGGTCACACTTATTAACACTTTTAGCCACTTTATGCTTAATTGTATGTGACTAAATAACCAAAGAAACATGCTTTGTGTGACTAAATGTTAGAAATGGCCACAAAAAGAAATTTGATGTGGCCATTGGATTATCAATAGTCACACAAAAACTATTATGTTTTCATAAGCGTAACTAACTACGAATACTAAAGCAGACTTATCTTATTTACGCCAGACTTAACCTTGTCTTGGCAGCCTTAACCACTAAAACTAACCTACCGGACTTAACTTTGTCTTGGAGGCTTTAACCACTAAAGTTTTACGTTTATAAGTATACCACAACACAAAATATATATATTTTTTGGGTGCAAAGATGAACTTGTATTAATCAAGGAAACTTTGTAAAATGAAAAATCAACACACATCGATATGGACAAGTCCCATATCAAGTTGCATACTAGGCAACTCTATTCAATATCGATATATTTGTTCTTATAAGTCCGATAACAAAAACAAGCGCCCGTATCATACAACCATGGATGATGACAACCAAGACAAAACCATCACAAAGAACACCTTTAATGCACCAATATGAACCATACACTTCCGGATGGGGGCTATACCAAGTAGTTTACATTCCATCTCATGAATGGCTTCAACTACTTGGGAGCAGACACCCTAAATGAAGCCAACCAAATCCTACACAATCCTAAAATCATTTATAAGCGTGTCTATCAATAACAACCGATAACGCACGGAATTACGTTTTAGCACATGCTAAATCTTGGAATTATAACTGGATTACGGGAAGACACGAAGCTTGGTCGTCGATGACAAAGTCAACAATATTGAATCGACCATTTTGTTTCGTCCCACCGACACTCCTCAACAATCTCTCTCCATATGGCGTTTATGGTAACGTGGTTCTTGCTTCTAGGCCTATCATTTGTGGTGTTGCGAAACTCCATGTCTTCCCGTATCTCGACAATGCGTTATGGTACTTCCACACATGATTTAACCCGTAAACTTATGTGGTATGTTACGTATTAAAAGAACAATGTAGTATGCTAATCAAAAGTATGTCCATGTGTTGAAGCATATATTAGTTTTTCGAAAGAGATAATGACCGAAATGGTCCGATTTGTATCATTACTTACCAAACGACTCTGTCGTGACATATGCAAGGATGGGGCGTAAAAACAATCCCTTTCACTTTTATGCTCTGTACATTCGTTCCATGCACATATGTGTTTGATATGCTCATCTGCAATTGGAATTTAATAAAAATGGTAATTAATAATTTAAAAGCTATTATATGAAAAGGTTTATTTTAAAATAAAGTCATAGATTATGTCTACACTTTGATTAACATACCTTCATCTACGGGTTTCTCATGAGCGGTCTTGTACGATTCGACTCCATCGTTGCACAAGTTCGAGCGCATCATCGGTCCATTTCAAAGAAATGGCATCGTGGAAAGAGTATTGTTTAGGAGATTTGTGAAAACAACTCTTGTGCCGAGAAACAAGTTTTCATCGTGAACTAATACATTTCATCCGTGCCCACCAAACTCATGCACGTGTCATTTTCCTCCAGTATTTCAATTTGACGGTGAGTGATAAGTCGCTACGGCACGCCAAAGAACAAACGTCAAATTGGTTATTGTCGATTGTCCGGAAATTACAAGGAATGACCTACGTAGCAGTTTAGTTTAAAGAAAACATTAGCGGGTCAAACAATTAAAATAATCCCCATTTTCAACAAACTTATACAATGTATTGATTAACATTTTTTTCTTACGGAGGTTGTGCGGGATATTCATCAAAGCGTAACTGTGCACCCTCGTTGTATGCGTAACCTAGAAGAGCCGATCGTATCCGGGCATTCGTGGCACGCATCGTTGTACCTGTTACATAATAATGATCTTCTTCCGACGAATGAAATGGAATGTGGCCACATTGATGTATTGGCTTTGATCAATAAAAGCTTGCCACTCGGACCCTTGCAAAGTAATCGACCACGAACCAATTTCCATAAACCTTATGTTTGGTTCCCCTATTGTGGATTAGGTATATCCGGCTTCTTGGGGTACAAGTGTTTGATAAACAAAGCGGGAAGCATCTTAAATTTAAAAAGTAAGCACGTATATCAATTTGATGGTTACATCGATAAATTTATAACCTTAAGTAAGCATTTTAAGTACAACTTACCGCAATGTCCTAATGTTTGTGCGGTTTGCCTCCACCAACAATTGGATGCTCATTCTATTTTAAAACCACAATCGCCTTAATGGTCAATAAGGTTATCTCATATGCATAACATTCAACTAATACAAGTCTTAGATGATCAATACATCTTTATCATTAAGGTGTCAAACAAAATATGATTGAAGATGTACTACTACATATTTAACTATGTTTCAAAACCAATAATCATATAGTCCTTTTAGAGTAAAATCAGATTTTTTACGTTTATTCATCTTACCCCATACGCTTGTTAAAATCTAGTAAGAAATCCATAATATACCCAACATACCATACGCCATTGCTTCATCCAATGTTTAAACCTAAGCTCGGATAATTAATTACATAAGGTGTAGTGCTTTACCAAATCATATAAAAGCTATACTAACCTAGATTAAACATATGTTTACAAGTTGTCTAATTAGCTATTTAACAAATAGTCGCTACGTTTTCCACAATCCACATATATCCATGATTTTTTAATTCAAATCATCCTATATTTACATGTCACACAATATTCTAAAGAATCAAATCGCATATAGTTCTAATAAAACGGTTTGTTACATTATGATCAAAGGATACTATAATCTTTAGGATATGTTAAACATTCTTGAAAAATTACCAAACATGCATTTGTATCCATCAACATATCGAAACATGCGTGCATATCAATCACTTTACATTTGCGGCTCATGATTAAAAAACAAAAAAAAAAAAACAATGTGTAACATTACCGATGATGCGGTTGTTGTGTTGAAGAAGATAGACTTGAATATTTTGCTTTGACTATGTGATTAAGTGTAGCCGTAATATGTCACGGTTCTCAAAGCGCAATGATTACTATTAATTAAGGGAAGGATTTTTGTTTTATTTTTTAGCTTGTATTATGGGAGCATTGCATATATACCCACTAAAACTCAAAAGTTTCATATTTCTCCATAATACAATTTTTAATGCATGATGTACAATGCAACTTAAGCATGTTTTGGGTATATATGCAAATATGTAAATTTTACACAACAATTACGTACCAAAACGGTACATTTGAAAAAGTACGCAACTATTTTATGACCTAAACCCTTGATTAAATACATACAAAATATTTGGTATAATCACCTTTAAAATTAAGTACCTTAACATACAAATAAATAATATTACATTAACATACGATATCGTAACTTCATAAATAAATACATATGTCGAATACAATATTGGTTAATCGAATATACAATGTAGCTATTGAATCACCGCCGCTGCATCAACGTTTGCAATGTTTTTGTACGATGTTTCCGTCCTTGAATGTCACGCTCACCGTGATGATAAAAACCATGGAATCCAAGTAACAAAAAAGTTATACGTTGTAATAAAGTATATAATTGTAGGTACTTTTAAATAAGAAACATACTATTCAATAACTTAGCACTACCAAGATTAACTTAGCACCAGCAAGATTAACTTAGCACCGCCAAGATTAACTTCTTCCACCCCATTCTTATTCGATGTCAAATTCCAACCCATTCCACTACGACTATATACACGGATGCTTAACATCTTCGAGCCAATCATGATTCATTGGGACGGGTGTATGATAGGGACCAATGATTATATATAGCTTCTAACGAAACTATATATACACGTGACGCCAACGGACGCCACCACAATGAAACATGATTGACCAAGAAATTTACCAACTTCATTAAAGTACAAGGTTGTGATAATATTATACATATAAAATAAAGCGGTCACAAACATGCGACATAATCGTCTATACATTGCTATAAACCGGTCAAGATATGGGCAATCTCAAGTTTAAAACTACCCGTCATAATTGATCAAAGCGTTGATGGTCATGGTAAGTTTAACACGGCCTCTATCAAAGTAAGACACCTATGTTATAAGCAAGCAAGTGGAGCGACTTAGTACTTTGAGCGTCCACCGAAATCCCATTGCCATGTCTATGAAATGGTCGCAAAGATTTGCACCAAACCTATTGCTATGGCGGTGACATAGGAATGGGTTTTCGAGGAAGCTCAAAGTACCAAAGGTGTGTAGAATAAATAATTATCGATTCTACAAAAAGTTAATTTTACGAGATGAAAAGACAAAAAGCCTATCCAATGATGAAAAGACTTTTAAGTGCAATGGTTAAAATTTTAATGTTGAAACTAGGAATAAGATCTTGTATACAGCAACCCATCTACCATACGGTCAAAAAAAATTGACTTATTTTTGCACATAATAGTGAGGCTCGAGATCAGATAAATCAATAGTTTCAAAACCATCGATATCACATCATTTGCATGATTTAATAAGATACTTGTCATCACACCTCATACACACCGACACCTCATAAGTATAGTTTTGCTAGATTGTTAAAAAGTTAAGGAACAATATGATATAGTTCATGATTCAAGCGGAAGTTGAACATACCAATGTGGCGCGTTACTTTGTAGATGTGTATGGAATTTCAACTTAGTGAACCCTTACGATCCCTACAAGTACCTTTTGTCGTTTCAACTCCTTTGAGCAAAGGCACGCACTCAGGCGATTTGCTAGATTGTTGAAAAACAAAAGGCACCGTTTGGGAATTTAGAATGGTAACTATTTGAAATTCCCTACTCATCTACAAAGTAACGCCACCTTGGTACGCTCAACTTCCCTTTGAATCATGCAACTATATCATATTGATCCTTAACTTTTTAACAATCTAGCAAAAGTCTATAACAAGTATATCGGACTCATATAAACTTCCAAACCGGTGTGTGCGATGTGATATGCATTAGCAAGGCTCGATCCGTAAAAGGTTGGATAAACACCGAACATCGAGGATATAACCGCCATGGTCGCAAAATAATGTAATAAAATTGCCATGCCAACATACGGTAAATCACATCATTTGCATATCAAATAAGATAATCGTCATCACACCTTTTGCATATCACAAATAAACACATGTGGCCCAAAATAAACCAACTCCTTTGAGCAAAGGCACGCACCAGCGATTTGCTAGATTGTTGAAAAACAAAAGGAACGTATGGGCGAGAAGGGTTAATTATGTTTTTGAAATCATAATTATAGTTTTGCTAGATTGTTAAAAAAGTTAAGGAACAATATGATATAGTTGCGGATTCAAAAGGAAGTTGAACATACCTCTATCATCATCATCGATTGATTTATTAAGATATATCATCACACCTCTATCAAAGTAAGACACTTATGAACAAAATAAAGTTTATACATGCAAAGGAAATGGTCAAAAAGTTAAATGTCAATATGTTATAAGCAAGCAAGTGGAGCGACTTAGTACTTTGAGCGTCCACTGAAATCCCATTGCCATGTTCACGAAATGGTCGCAAAGATTTGCACCAAACCATTGCTATGAGCGGTGACATAGGAATGGGTTTTCGAGGAAGCTCAAAGTACCAAGTGTAAATAATTATCGATTCTACGAAAGTGTATGTGTTGAATGGGATAATGAAGGAGTGTGGCTGCCATGAACAATACACACTATATCATTATCGCAATCAACACACCTCATAAAGAAACACATCAAACCCTTTCGAGATCCCTCATCGTCCTTTTGTCGCTTCAACTCCCTTTGTGCAATTGCTCGCACCGGGCAAATTGCTAGATTGTTGAAAAACAAAAGGAACAAGATGGGAACTCGAAAGGGTTTGATTGTATTTAAGATCATAAAAAGTGTTTTCCTAAAAAGAAGCATAGTTAACCCTTCCGAGTCCCCATACATTAACATTTAACTATGCTTTTTATATTTACTAAAGCGCATACCTTATTGACTATTATGCGATCACAACAACAACAACAACAACAACAACAAACAAAAGGCAATAGCGTGGTGCGAAAGGATAGAAAGCATACGACAAAACCAAAAGGCAATAAGCGTAGTAAAAGAAAGCAAGCAAACAAGCAAACAGGCATACGGAAAAAGAAACACGACAAGCGGGCCGTAAATACACCAATAGCAAAGCGCAACATACATAAAACCAAAAGCCCGTGCACACCAAAAGCGAGCCAACCTAAGGGAGCAACAACGAACAGCGCAAACCACGCACGGGGCCTAAGACTACGGCAAAACAAAACACGCAAGGAGGCAAAAGGGGACACCTAAAAGCCAACCTAGCACCACTACCCGCAAATCTCATTCTTCGCGTCTACTAATCTCATTCTTCGTGTCTCATTCTTCACGTACCCATACTGCATGTATAACACGTAATCGTTATTACCTCAACTAATGATCCATAAATCATCAAACAACTACTTTTCCTATGCAAATGACTAATACCCTGACTAACATCCTAAACTAACATAACACAATATCATCTATAAATCAATAAACATCCTAAACTAACAAACTAGCATTAAATTATAACATTTATACCGAGATATTAGGCTCAATAGGAAGAGAATCAAGCCCTTTATAATAGCCCTCAAGAGTATTTCATTGACTAACATTTATTTTCATTGATTTTGCGTTTGATTGAAAACCCTAAATATGCTATTAATTAGAATCTAACTGTGTTTTGACCGAGTGTAAGAGATAAATGTGTGAAATCTTGAAAGTCAAACACACACTACTTGACCATTTTCTAATAAAAGTAAATAAATAAATAAAACTAACTTATTTCTTCAAGTTAATAAAGCATTAAACCTAAAATTAACCATTGTCTTGATCATTGATCATTGATCATTTACATATAATTACTTATATAAACAAAGTAGCGATTAATAGCAAGCATCCATACAACCATCAACTATACATCATCAAAACACAAAAAAACTTCCAAAGCTTCCTATGCTCCATCTTCGACACATCAACTTCATCTAAATCTTCCAAGAACTCCTCCTTCTCCGACAGACTCCGGCGACATAGCACCAAAAGGCGAGCCAAGAAATCAATCTTCCTTGATCCTTCAACTGTATCTCACGAAGGCATACTCACCGATTCTTTTAACAAACATTGAAACAGTAAACAATCTACCGTCTCATCGATTATACATTCTTTTTGGCAACATTTCCTCGAATCTCGCTCTCTTCTCCCATCCGCTCGATCAACTTTTCTCTCTCGCTATGTCTTGCAATATCAACAACCCGAAAGCATCGCTTAGCTTGCCGGATTCGATGGCGGCTTTCATTTCATCGATATTAGGTGTGGAAGACATTTTGTGTGTTTAGGGTAAAATTATTGATAGTTGTGTGTTTAGAGTTAAAATGATTGATACTTGTGTGTTGATTTTATGGTTAGGTAAGTATACATAATTACAATGTACCTCACAATTTGCACAAATAATCACAAAAACACTTAAGAGGCATCGGAAAATTTATTTTGGGTGTTCTTGTAGCCCTTCATATTCTTCCATGCATAAATGTGATATGCAATAGTTCAAGAAAAAGAAAAGAAAAAGTGATATGCAGGAGGAGTATTTAGGAAGATATCTAATATTGCAATTTAAACCCTTCATTTTTCATTGGATCTAAACCACCCCTATATACTAGGGGTGTTCACGGGCGGTTCGGCTCGATTCGTTTAGAATTTTAACTATCCATCACAGGCGGGTAGTTCATTCTACTATCCAAAACCGAACCGCACTAGGCGGGTAACCGGACATGCGGGTATCCGAATGAGCGGTTACCCGCGGTTCGAGTCACGGTTAACCATTCAAAAAATTAATCGAATCGAATTGGGCGAACAATAACATAAACTATAACGTAATATGTCATTTTAGTAAAATTAAATAACACTAAAGATATTAGAATAATAGTAATGTTGTTGTGTCGCAATAGCAACATTCAAATTACCATATCTAACAAAATAAGTAATACTAATTATTTGACGTTTATAGATTACGATCACATTAATGATATGTAATCCATATCGTTAGTAAATGATCAAATTAGATAAGTAAAAATGCATTATGAACCGTGATAAGCGGGTTTTTCGGTTCGGGTTTTCTCGATTTCGCTTTCTTGGTTATCGGTTTTAGCGGTTATCGGATTTGCTCAAATTCTTAAAATTTATGTCAAGCGCAATACATCGACCAAAATCAAAGTTAGTCATCTTTACAATGTATCACATTGACAAAATCAAAGTTAGTCATCATTACTATGTAGTCATATCTGATGAGAATCAAGAAGACTAATCTTGCTTTATAGACACTACAACTTTGGCAAACAATGAATTCGGTGGTTATTAATTTGCGAACCATGCAAATTTGCATAACAAAACCACGTAAACATTACCCGACAAGGTTACAACAACATTACGCAACAAGAATTGCGACACATGATAACATCAATTGCAATACCTTATATGTAACTACTTGCATACAATATTACGTAAATTGTCGACACAATAGGATGCTTTCACATATGTTTAGCCATACTATATGAGTTAGGGGTTGTTTACTTTTTGAAAACTTTTTCGCCCGTGTATACACGTTTATACACACATTCATACGCTTATACACGCTTTTGTCTGCATTTTAATACGTTTTAAACGTCTTTGTCCCCTTTAACTGTTTTATCGTTTCGGTTTTGTTTACGCCGTCCGTGTTTACGTTTCGCTAGTTTTTCATGTTTAGTCCGTTTGAATAAGTTTTAGTCTGCTTTACATACTAACGTACATTTTCAAACGTTTCATACATTTTCATATGTTTTACATATGTTTTCGTCCGCTTTTGTCCGATTTACCCGTTCTCATCCGTTTTACCCATTTTCGTATGTTTATAAGAATTTTCAACCGTTTTCAAAGGTTTTCTTACACTTTTACCGATTAAATACGTTTATACAAGTTTTCGTGCATTTTAATACGTTTGGTCCGTTTTCTTACGTCTTTGTCCCTTTTAATCGCTTTTATACGTTCCGTTTTTGTTTCTTGGTTTTCACGTGTTTGCACGTTACCGGTTTTTTCATCTTTTAATCCATTTGTATAACTTTTACACACATTCGGCCGATTGCGGTTGTTTTGCGTTTCGTCCCATTTACCCGCTTTCATTCGTTTTACCCATTTCGTATGTTTTAAGAATTTTTCAACCGCTTTCAAAGGTTTTCTTACACTTTTACACGATTAAATGCGTTTATACGTTTTCTTTTGTTTTAATACGTTTTGGTCCGTTTTCTTACGTCTTTGTCCCTTTTAATAAGTTTTATCGTTCCCATTTTGTTCTTGGTTTCGTCCGTGTTTGCGTTTTTACCGGTTTTTTCATCTTTTAGTTCGTTTGTATAACTTTTACACACATTCGGGCGTTTCAATTTGTTTTGCACGTTTTGTCCCATTTACCCGTTTTCATTCGTTTTACCCATTTTCGTATGTTTTAAGAATTTTTCAACCGTTTTCAAAGGTTTTCTTACACTTTTACCTGATTAAATGCGTTTATACGTTTTCTTACTGTTTTAATACGTTTTGGTCCGTTTTCTTACGTCTTTGTCCCTTTTAATCGGTTTTATCGTTCCCATTTTGTTTCTTGGTTTTCGTCCGTGTTTGCACGTTTTTTGGTTTTTCATCTTTTAGTCCGTTTGTATAACTTTTATACACATTCGGCCGTTCCAACTATTTTGCGTTTCGTCCCATTTACCCGTTTTCATTCGTTTTACCCATTTTCGTATGTTTTAAGAATTTTTCAACCGTTTTCAAGGTTTTCTTACACTTTTACAGATTCGTATGTTTATACCGTTTTCTCTGTTTTAATACGTTTTGGTCCGTTTTCTTACGTCTTTGTCCTTTTTAATCGGTTTTTATCGTTCCGCTTTTGTTTACGTGTTTTCGTCCGTGTTTGCACGCTTTAGTTGGTTTTTCATCTTTTAGTCCGTTTGTATAACTTTTACACACATTCGGCCGTTTCAAATTGTATTGCTCGTTTTAGTCCCATTTACTCAAACATTATGTTTGTAGGTTGCTAATTATGGAAGCCATGGCTTAAAATCTAAATAATTTTGTGTCAACTCAAGAAGCGAACTTAATTATCCATTTTCGGTTTAAAACCATATGTGTCAACCCAAGAATCAAGCTTAATTTGGTCAACCCAAGCGAACTTAATTCATAATCGGTTTCGGTTCGCTTTGGTTTAATTATAGTTCGGTTCGTTTCGGTTTCGTGTTGACAAAATAAAAATATAACCGATTTAACGAAACAAAACCCGATAACCGAACGGATCAACACCCCTAATTTATAGTCATAGTTTAAAGAAGGAGGACTTAGTTTTCCGTTTTAAACATTAGGTCCTTAGAGATTGGTGGATCTTAGGGATGACGAGGAGGCCGCGAGGTCTAAGTCTGCGAGGGTTGGATGATCTCATTACTCAATCTTAGGAGGAAATCGATACCAAGGAAGAACAAATTCGAGCGATGAATGGTTGAAGGGTTTCGCTATGGAATGGGATGTTTTCTTTGCTCTAGTGTCATCTGTTTATGTCTAATGTCTAATGTCTAATGTCTTGGTTTAATGGGATGGTATGTAGATATATTAACAATGGAATATGTATGGATCTTTTGATGGTTTATCCATACGAATGCTAATTATGTTTGTTAATATAAGTAATGTGTTCGCTAGTTTGTTTCATCTTTTTTCATGTTGTTTTGAATTTAGGAATTGGTTGTGGTGTTTAAGTTCATATTCGCACTAGTATAATGTATTATTGTAGGATTAGGATGTTCAATTTTAGATTGTTGTCAATTTTTATGGTGATTATGAAGTTTAGAAGCGGAGGCGTTTGTTCATGACAATTATTTTTATTGAACCACTATATTGGGTGTTTTGTTGTTGTTTTTGCTTTAAGTTAATTGCATTTACATGTTTTCTTGATTTTTTGACTACTTGAGGATGTTAGAGCTTATCTAATTGCTTATAAATAGCTTATTTATAGCCTTAAAGTAAGGTCTTAGGAAATTTGATGTCGCCAGTTCTTGGTTTGATTGCCTATTTTGTGCTTAATTGTTTATCCGGGCCGCTTATTAGTTATAGTTGTAATTAGTTGCTTTAAGTCCATTTTTAGCTTTTGATTGTTCATTTGTATCGCCATGTGGTGATTTTAGTGTATCTCAGATTATATGTGTTTTTGACAATTTGGTTTGAAGTAATATGAGTGTTTGGGACTGTGGGTAAGCACCATTTACATCGGGGTGTTTTGGTTTCAAAAATTGTTTAATTTGGAGCCACATTTAAAATTATCAAATTTGGAGCCAAATTTTAGCCAAAATTTTAAAATTACTTTGGAAATAATGGTTTCCTTAATTGAAAAATGCCCATCATTAGCCCTATTTTTACTCCAATAAATGGGGCTTCAAGCAAAACAACGAACTTCAATTTTACACCATTATTTACCAATTAAGTTTACTAATTTTCTTTAACACATTACTTCGACGAATCATGTCAACGCAAATCAATTATCCGGATGATTTGGTTTATTACGATCGTGAAATTGAAAACACTTTAGAATATGAACGAGCGTATTCGGATGAGGGTGAGGATCTGGAAACAACCATTCAAATGCGAATGTTGTTAAGAGGGCATAACTAGGTTAGCTAAGTTTCGCAGGAATATGGAAAACAGACGGAATAAAGGTCGGTGTAACCTTGATGCAATGGATAGGTTATCGAGGAAAAACAGAGCATTGTTTTCAAGTTTTTGGGTGATTTGGTTCGTGAGCATATAGGTGTCGGATTCTAACTTTGGAGGAAGGTTGATTCGAAGCAAGAGATAAAATGTGGGACGAAATCACGGTACACATATACTTTTTTAACTAGTAGTGGCTTGGTATCGTAGATACAAGGTGTTAATAAGTTTATCTCTGCATTTACGGTATGTGCAACTAATTAACAACAATTTGTTAATCTTTGCGTGATATTTTGATGTTGACTTGACGGTCGAAAGTTGATAATGAATCGTCTTGGTCAACTTCTAAGGAATTTCGAATGAAATTGATACAAAACTACATATTGCCCAACCAAAATACCCTTTCAAAACTAAATGAAGTCCCCGCAAATTATAGTGCAATTATAAAAGCCGAAGATTGGGTTAATTTTGTAAACTACACGACCAATGAGGAATACAAGGTGTTAATTATTCATTTTTATTCAAGTTCAAATATCTTTCACCTTTTCATATGTTTCCATATGTATTAGTTGTATACTATCAAGCATTACTACATCTAAAGCCGTATGATTTTGTGTTGCAAGGTGAGATCGACAAAAGCTAAAGTGTCGCGTTCAAGTGCATTTATGATCATACAATGGGACGAGGTGGATACGCCTGTGTGATAGAAAAATGGTAACAATAAACATTTGCACATTTGCATTTAATAGCATCATAGTTTTGTTTATATTCGTTTATCTTACATTTGTATGTATTTGATGTTTATAAGATCGAGAGTAAAGAAATTGAACCAGATAAAGAACCCTGCGTGGTACTGTTGTGGTTGAAAGGAATGGTGAAAAAGATGGAGAATATCATGATGATGATATCGGATCGTGGGAGAAAAATTTGTAAGTTTGTTGCAAATTTTATTATTATGTTTGTTTAGTTATAAGTTAATCACTCTCTTGTATTACTTAAAGCTGTTAGTTATAAGTTAATACTGGTAGTGTTTTAGTTAATACTTTTAGTTAATCGCGCTCTTGTATTACTTAAAGCGTTATTTATAAGTTAATACGGTAGTGTTTTAGTTAATACTTTTAGTTACAAGTTAATCTTGGTAGAATTAAATAACCTATTTCCCATATTGTGTGTGCGAGAAGAAAGCGGACGACAAGATCAAACAAGGAATCTTGAAGCTTGATCATGGCAATCGATGCCATGACAGTTGTATTAGGTAAGGAAAGGGAGGATATGCGAGAGGGTGGGAGGTGGAGTAACCTACAAGAGGTATTTTGATCGCCTCGAATCGAACAACATCGATGAAAGAGTGGTGTTACTTCAAAGTGAACTTGATGATGAGAGGCGCCAACGTCAAGAAAAAGAGGCGTGTCTGATTTGATGAAACAATTGGTTGCACAAAGGGGCGATTGCATCAACTTCAACTCCATTGATGTAAACGGAAGTAAGACATAGAAAGTAACATTCCATCTTTTTACCCTTTAAATATCGCTTGATCTTCTTAAACAATTTATATTTCGGTGTCTCCGTGAACATTAATCTTTTAAATAGCGGTCTTGATGAGGATCTGGGAACACGTGTTCTTTGGACGATGAGAAAGTTGCGAGCATTGAGAAGTCTAATGGACTTGCAACTTTGGAAAAGGAAATTCAAATAAGTGTAAGTAATAAATCACCCCCACAGGATTTTGAATTCTACATACATTATTTATTTACCGTGTATTATACATATAGGAAGCTGTTAAATGCATGCATCTAAGAAATCGACTAGATCAAAGCGAAAGGATTCTTCCGTCAACTTTCTCGTATCACAAGAGCAGGAGTCTCCATTAACAAGACTACCACAAGTATGTATTTAAACATTTTCATATGTTCTTTAGTTTAATTAATTCTCGATACATATATACATGCAACAAATTATCTTTTAGGTAATTAAGTGCGGTCGTGGCACTTAAAGAAATCAACTATTATTGCGGAGGGTACAGTGTACAAAAGCGATGGAAAACAAATGCTTCATAACAAACCACTCCCAAAGGATTGCTACAGAGTATCTATTGAAAAATCTTTAGTGGATGCGCGTGCATACCGGATGTAGAAAAGTAACGGTCTCAAAGCAGTTAAGGATGCGATGAGGTGGTTTTATGCATGGCCAAAGGATCAAGTGGTTTCGATGAAAAGGTACATAGATGCATGTGTTTTATAAACCTACATATATCATTCTTCATATTTAATTCGATGTTTGATACCCGACTTTTGTTTCTCTGAGGTAACACCACCAAGTAACATAAAGCGATTGGTGAGAACAGAGCGCACCTAAATTACATACTGGCGCCACGTCTCTAGTCATACCATGCAAAAGGAAGCTAAGAAGATCAAGAGTCGAAGTCGTTAAATTATTGAGAATTTTATTATGTACGACATTACAATTTTATATACATTCCAATTTTATTGTATTTGAATATATTTTGAATATATTTTTCTATATTAAATTTGTTTTGATATATATTGATTTCTTATATGTGACTAAAAGATTCATATAGTCACAATTATTAACACTTTTTGTCACAGTTTGCTTAATTCGATGCGTGACTAAATGTTAGAAAGCGCCACACAAACATAAAATTAATGTGGCCATTGGATGAGCAATAGTCACACAAAAACACATTTCTTCACTTAAAACACCATATGGTCACACTTATTAACACTTTTGGCCACTTTATGCTTAATTTGTATGTGACTAAATACCCAAAAGAAACATGCTTTGTGTGACTAAATGTTAGAAAAGGCCACACAAACATAAAATTCATGTGGCCATTGGATGATCAATAGTCACACAAAACACACATTTCTTCACTTAAAACACCATATGGTCACACTTATTAACACTTTTAGCCACTTTATGGTTAATTGCATGTGACTAAATACCCAAAAGAAACATGCTTTCTTGCGACTAAATGTTAGAAAAGGCCACACAAACATAAAATTCATGTGGCCATTGGATGAGCAATAGTCACACAAAACACACATTTCTTCACTTAAAACACCATATGGTCACACTTATTAACACTTTTGGCCACTTTATGATTAATTTGATGTGACTAAATACCCAAAAAAACGTGCTTTGTGTGACTAAATGTTAGAAAAGGCCACACAAACATAAAATTCATGTGGCCATTGGATGATCAATAGTCACACAAAACACACATTTCTTCACTTGAAACACCATATGGTCACACTTATTAACACTTTTGGCCACTTTATAATTAATTGAATGTGACTAAATACCCAAAAGAAACATGCTTTGTGTGACTAAATGTTAGAAAAGGCCACACAAACATAAAATTCAAGTGGCTATTGGATGATCAATAGTCACACAAAACACACATTTCTTCACTTAAAACACCATATGGTCACACTTATTAACACTTTTAGCCACTTTATGGTTAATTGCATGTGACTAAATACCCAAAAGAAACATGCTTTGTGTGACTAAATGTTAGAAAAGGCCACACAAACATATGTAGGTAGGATCGAATATATTATTGTGTTTGATGATTCGGGTGGTCTTGGGAGATCAAAATACATGTTTTCCATTTTAGAGAGAGAAAGTAGAGAGAGAGGGTGTTCTTGCTAGAGGTTTACACAAAGTTGAATATTAGATTATGAGAAGCACCACCCTTCCATGGATGGAAGGGGTATTTATACTACAAATACCGACCTCCTATCGGCTGTGGATCGGGGATCTGATGGGTAAAGACCGTCCTTCCTCCACGGTGTTGCACTACGCTAAAACTAAACTAATAACTAACTAATAAACCGATAAATAACGTAACTAACGACAAGTCTACGAGCTAACTTAAGCTAGATAACATTTGGGGTGACCGACTCTTCACTATGGAATTTTCTAATTCCTAACAATCTCCCACAAGGAGGTGCCCCATGTTTTACATTTCGAATCCTAGCATTCTATTTTATCTTTGTTCTTGAGCTCGTGACTTGAATTCTTCATTTCCGCAATCTTTGTGCTTTTGTAGTGCAACTTCAAAGTCCGCATTGATTTGTACTTTCGGTGGAGGTCTTTGAACCGATCCACGTCTTTGATGATCTTGAGCTTTCATTGAGATCATCGACCCGCATAAATCTACGGATCACCCTTAGTTGTGTTGCCATCATGTGAAGTTGTGACTTTCGGACCGACATGCTCACACTTTCGGATCATGACATCTTTCATCGAGTAGCGGAAGCTTTCTTGACTCATGATATTTGCGACAACGTGGCGAAGCATAGTATAGAAATATCGAGCCGGGTTACGTAGATATGCACCGGTCATGATTTCTTCAATTAAGTGTGGATCTTTGTGAGCATGCGGCTTGGGATTGACTCTCAATTATGATCACCGCAACCGTCAAGTGTACCGCAAACAAGCGATTAGCAATAAAGTGCACGAAGTGTCTTTGATCACTTTCTTTGAATTAAGGTACACGGCCCGGTTGCCTCGATCAAGAAACGATCAAGTCAAAAGACTTAAAAGCAACTCGAGACACAAATGCAAATGAAGATCGAGAATATAGGGAATTCTGTGTCGTTATGTCCCACGGAGACTCAATGGTGTGTTAAACACATTATCGAGACGATAGAATGATCACTAATGATAGCGATCAGAAAGGATTTGGATGGAATGATACATTACTGAAAAAGATATAAAATAAAAGCGACTTAAATGCAAATTAAGAAAATTAAAAAGTTAAAATCTATTAAATAAACGCTATCACTATTTTTAAAGTGATGAACGTTTAAAACCTAAAACTTACGTTTAAATAAAAATAACGTAAACGTATTAAATAAAAAATGAAACTTATACAATATAGATCCTAAAAATATGAAAAATACATTTTACAAACCTAATTATAAAAGAAAATTTATAGAAAAAGAAAATTATTTTACAACTATTTATGTAATTATTATTAATTAAAACTAATTTTAACTATTAAATAAATACCTAAAATGCAAGAAAATATGAAATAAGACTAGAAAAATAAAATTAAGATTTAGAAAAATCTAAAATATTATTAAACTAATTTTAAAACTGAAAATCTATTTTTTGACTTTTTATGTATTTATTATTAATTTAAAACTATTTAAAACTAATTTAAATTATTAAAATACCAAATAAAAGGAGAAAATATGGAAAAATACTTTTTAAGCTTTTTACCTTTATCTAAACTTAAGAAAAATGAAAAATTATTTTTTTGAGACTTTTCTTAATTTTTTGTATTAAATGCTATTTAAAAATGCTTAGAAACTAATTAAAATGCAGAAAAATACTAAACAAGCTAGGAAAAATCTGAAAAATTCAGGAAATGCTTAAAATAATATTAAGAAGCTAGGAAAAATGGAAAAACATGGGCTTGTGTGGAAGATTAAGGATCTGATGTGGAAAGTGCTTAACAATAAGCACTAGAAATAAGCTAGATGAGCACAACAAGCACCAAACTGAAACAAAGGCTAAAATATGCTAAAGTTGACCAAATTCAACAATAATCAACAAGCCTTGACCTTCTGATAAGCTAGTTGCAATGATTTGGCTAACTGAGATTATAAGCTAGAAACGATGACAAGGGTACTAGGTTTGAGCTTATGCATAAGCCACACAATAAGCTAAAAAGGAAAAGCAAAAGAAAGGACTTGAAGGAGACCTGGTTGAGAGCTAGTAAACCAAAAACCGAACTATATAGGCTAAATTGAGCTTGTGACAAGCTATGGAAAAACACTGCCTGCACACATGACTACTACATGTGGGATTTTCAAAAGCGAGACCAAGTTCACAAGTAGTTTTGAAGCTTTTAAAAATTTGAAAAAAATCAACAAAATCATAATAAGATAGTGGACCAGTTGAACTTATTGAATCCACAATTTCATTGAATTTAACCCATAAGCGAGCTCGAAAATTAAGCCTAGTTTGGTGGCGTAATCCCAATACTTTGACTTTTCACACAGTTTGAAAATTTGACTTATTCTAACTTTGAATCAATTTAAAGACGAGATTGTTGTATTTTGAGGAAATAAGCAATGCAATCTATATCTATGATTTGAAAACACAAAACAAGTATTTGCATGTTCAAAACTCCAACAGTCATTGCTAGGGAACTCAAGGTGGAATTTTGACTTATGAGCATGTACAAGCACAAATTTATGCGGATATAAGCTCAAATGGACTTAACAAGAATGAACAAAGCAAATTAAACTCTTGAACTACTCTCTAGTGCGGTTTAAACCCTCTATCAAACACCCTTTTAAAACATGATTTGCAAGTAAAACTAATCCAAAGATTGAGCAGGGCATAAAGCATAATCAAACTAAGTTAAACTATTCTAAATTCTACTATTAAGACAGATTTTAATGATTAAGAGTACAAATACATAGATAAACAAGAAATGCAAAAATGGCTTAAAATGAAAAGTTGAAAATCTTACTCACATGATTCCAGCTTATAAGCAGGCTAGAACCAAACCCAAATACTGCTCTATCCTACTCTAATACACCCCAAAGCAACCTTAGCATTACCATTTTCCATTTCTGACCCAAGAATCATCACCAATTGACTTTTGTTGACCAATGGATAAAACTGCTTAAAACTGATTTCTAGGATTTCAAAAAGCTGTAAACAACTTATCTAAACCATTTTGAACTTAAATCAAATACTAAAAACTTGGACAAGAGAATTTAAAAACTGAAATTTTTAACAGTATACTTTGAAAACACAAAATGATATTAAACCTTGAATTACACCTTCAATTTGGATTACAACTTATACAATAACTTAGTTTGATTCATTAAAACAAAATTACAATAACATAACTTAAATTAAAACATTACAAAAAAACGATATTAAAGAAAAAATAAAACTAGCTACCCTTGTCTTCCTTCTCTTCTCTTATTTATACTCCAAGAAGCTTCCACGTGTCCATAAGAGATAATCCCACTTGATTCCGAGGCAATTGGGTCACTTTTGGTGATTTTGGCCACTTTGTCAAATTTGGCGGGAAAGAGGTGTTTTATGATTAAGGTTGAGTGAAATGGGATGAGATGTAATTAATGGTTTTTGGATATTGGTGGAGGATGAGGGGACATGGAAATGTGAATGGTGAGGAGGGGGGTGTGGTATAGCAGAGAAGCAGGTGAGAGTCAAGTGGGGAAGGAGGACTTTGGCGGGTTGGATATGTTTGACTGGGGTGGGTTGTTTGTTGACCGGGTTGGATGGGTTAAAGGTTGGACCGGGTTGGATAGTGGATTGGGCCTAAGTTAATACAAGGGTCCATTTGGTTAGTTTAGATTATTAATACAAAAAGGACCAAAGATGTAACATTTGAAATTCAAGGGACCAATCATGTACTTTATGAATAGTAGTCAAAGGATTTGTTTTGCCAACTTTAATAGTCCAAGGGTTGATTTTGACATTTTTGAAAATTTCCAAGGACTAGTTTTGACCATTTTGGATTTTAGGGACTAAATTGTAATTTTCTCAAAACTTTTAGATTTTCCACCAAAGGACTAAATATGACAATTTATGATTTTAAAAGACCTTTGGTGACTTTTCTTTTGAAATTTGGCTCGGGGACTATTTTTGACAATTTTATAAACTTGGGGACTAAAGCGCAATTTTGCAAATTTGATACGTTTTCATCGATTTTGATATTTTTATTTAAAACACATAAAACAACGATTTGTAATATTTTGATCATTTTGATGTGTTTCGATTGTTTTCGAGATGATTTTTGAGTTTATTTTGTACAAAATGATGAGTATTTAGACACTCATCAATCCCCCATCGAGATATTGCTAGTCCCTAGCAATGATTTGAAAAACATAATGGATTTTAATCTCTTTACCAAAAGCCATTACTACGGAGTAGCCAAATGTTTCGAGTTCAAGTAAGAACCTTGGTACATCGATAACCAAATGATTTTGAGCAAATCATAAGTCGTAAGCGGTTTGATTAGTCTTTACGGAAGCCGTACCCTTACGGACTAGCCAACTCTTAGATAAATTATCGAATTATCTTTGGTGAGTCGATTACCAATTATGGATTTTCCACTTGCCTTTACCATGAGCCATAACCTTGCGGGCTAGCCAACTCTTCACTTTTTAGGATATGGTGGTGAATACCATACAATTTTGGGCAAATTGCAAGCCATATAAACGGATTTGATATATCTTTACCAAGAGCCGTTTGCTCTGGATTAGCCAATCCTTTAGTTTATCAAACATGGCGGATGATAACCAATTGAGTAAGTGTAAAACACTTACTCCAAAAAATTTTGGCCAAAAGCGGGAATTGGTATAATTCTATGATAAAATTAGTGAGAATTCCCCACACTTAGAAATGAATATTGCCCTCAATATTCAAAGTACCGTGGTTATGCGAAACAAAAAACGTAAAGGGAAATACTACGGCCATTATTCAAGAAGATTTTTTTTTTTTTTTTTTTTTTGAAACATGTGGGCAACCCCCACACTAGGGTGGTAGAAAGAGGTGAGAAGGCGAAATATGGGTGAAAACCCATATGGCATGCTCTTGTTTTTGATTCCCGAGTCGCTAGCTTGACTCGACCCGAATTCATTGGTTCATGGGAAGCAAAGTGGAAGAAACAATCTCCATCGGACTTTCATTCAAGATGTTTGGACAAACATTTGAAGCGTGAAAGTTCCACACCGATGAGATATAGAGAGAACCGGCTCAAAATGATAATTGAAAATGCGGGATCAAAGATAGTGTCCTCACTCCCGAAGGAGTGAAGAAGAGAGGAAGTCACCGAGTAGGTGAAGAAAGAAGGAAAATCATGATAACAATCATGATTAGATCTTCTTCCTCGGGATTAAGTGCGATTGCACTTATTTGGATTTTATCGGTGAGAGCTCTTTGGGTTGGAAGGCATCTCGGTTGGGAGGGTAGGAAGATTTGTCATAACTATGCAAATTGAGATTCTCTCCCCGATCATGATTTTGCCATCCACGCAATCATACTCCGCGGAGATATGATATGAGAAAGTTCACCGGTGAACTCTCATGAAGAATCAATCACATAATGTGAATTTGTGAACTCTTGTTCCATTGTGGGCTCATCACTATCCTCGGTCCGAGTATCAAAGAGTGGATTCTCGAAATTGAAGTGAATTCGAGTTGAATTCAAATAGAGGATTAGTGAAAGTAGCTTTGAATGTTTCGGGAACAAAGCGATCAACATTCTCTATTGAATGATAGGTCGGAAGTGAGTGAATGATCATTATCAATGAGACTTTCGGTCTCTCCCGGATCGACCGAGATCAAAGAGTGGATTGATGTGGTGAGTTCACCGGAGAACTCCTCAAGAAGGGATCGACATCGGATAGTGGAAGTGATGCCTCAGCGTACTCGATGTCTCCATAGGAAGCACAATCGTCGCTAAGATCGAGAAAGTTTCAAAATGATCTTGAGAACACAAGAGGAAAGGGATATCACACGGATGATCGAAATTCCTGTGACTCTCACGGGATTGGGACAAGGTCCTCGACACTAGACAATTCCATTTACGGAATAGTGCTAGAAGCTCATCCCCATGTTTAGAGAGTGAGTGGGAATATCGGTGTGATAACAACGGTGAGGAGTTTAGAAGGACTAGCATACATATGTTTTATACTTTCCATTTGTTCTTACGCTAGTAATTCCATCATAGTCTTTTCTCCCACGATGGATCATGGAAGGAGTCTCGGTGATGAACTTGATGTTGTTATAAAATTGTAGGATATCAAGGATATCTTCATCATCATCGTCATCGGGAATGAAAGCGGAATCGAGAGCTAGATCTTGCTTTTTCTTTTGCAATTGATTCCCTAACAGTTGTTCAAAGACAATTTGGGAATCTAATTTAGCGACCCGCTCTTGACTAACAAAACTTCCATTGATTTTTCATTTGGATTATGGGATGACATAGCCGACTCCTCTTTAAGTTCTTTTAACAACTCGAGTCTTGATGAAGATGCATCGTAGTTTCATGAGGGTCGCTTGAATCATTTGGTCTTGTGGAGGTTGGTCATTATCGAAGAGTCGTAATTGTTACAAGGAATTGGGTTCCCTGTTTGACAATCCGAGCTAGAGTGAGGACCTCCACAATACTCACAACAATACAATGATGTGGTCGTGAGTGGTATGTGTTGTAGTCATAATTGGTATCGAGAACACCGCTCATAGACAAGCGTGTTTCCCGATTGACAATCGAAGCGGAGTGTGAACCACCACAGTACTCACAACAATAAAGCTGCTTGAGTCTCATAGTGTGGTAGGCGATGGAATAAATCGGTTGTGTTATGGTAGGAATAGGGATCACGGTTATAAACGGACCCGTTTCTGATTCCACCACGCTACTGGCTGGGGCAATTGCCACCATTATAAGGACCACCACACCATTGACAACCAAGAGGGTGAGGATAAGACATAGAAAGAATCAAAGGTTAACGGAGGGTAGGGATGAAGAATCAAAGATGTGAGAGGGTAAAGATGAATATTTTTGGTGTTTTGAAAACATGATGATAAAACAAAGAATGAAAATATTTTTGGCGTTTTAACACTTTAGAAAAGTGTTAATGAACTTTGGATTTTTTCGATAACTTTACAAAAACTTTTTACAAAGATGGGGTATGTGCAAGAATGAATCGAAAATGGCTAAACACACGCTAAAGCCTCCCGTGAATGCGCTAAAATTTTGATCTCACAAGAAGCAGTCAAGTCAAAAGACTTAAAACAGCTCGACACAAATGCAAATGAAGATCGGAGAATATAGGAATTCCGGTCGTTATGTCCCACGGAGACTCAATGGTGTGTTAAACACATTATCGAGACGATAGAATGATCACTAATGATAGCGATCGAGAAAGGATTTGGATGGAATGATACATTCTTGAAAAGATATAAAATAAAAGCGACTTAAATGCAAATTAAGAAAATTAAAAAGTTAAAATCTATTAAATAAACGCTATCACTATTTTTAAAGTGATGAGCGTTTAAAACCTAAAACTTACGTTTAAATAAAAATAACGTAAGCGTATTAAATAAAAATGAAACTTATACAATATAGATCCTAAAATATGAAAAATACATTTTACAAACCTAATTATAAAAGAAAATTTATAGAAAAGAAAATTATTTTTACAACTATTTATGTAATTATTATTAATTAAAACTAATTTTAACTATTAAATAAATACCTAAAATGCAAGAAAATATGAAATAAGACTAGAAAAATAAAATTAAGATTTAGAAAAATCTAAAATATTATTAAACTAATTTTAAAACTGAAAATCTATTTTTTGACTTTTTATGTATTTATTATTAATTTAAAACTATTTAAAACTAATTTAAATTATTAAAATACCAAATAAAAGGAGAAAATATGGAAAAATACTTTTTAAGCTTTTTACCTTTATCTAAACTTAAGAAAAATGAAAATTATTTTTTTGAGACTTTTCTTAATTTTTTGTATTAAATGCTATTTAAAAATGCTTAGAAACTAATTAAAATGCAGAAAAATACTAAACAAGCTAGGAAAAATCTGAAAAATTCAGGAAATGCTTAAAATAATATTAAGAAGCTAGGAAAATGGAAAAACATGGGCTTGTGTGGAAGATTAAGGATCTGATGTGGAAAGTGCTTAACAATAAGCACTAGAAATAAGCTAGATGAGCACAACAAGCACCAAACTGAAACAAAGGCTAAAATATGCTAAAGTTGACCAAATTCAACAATAATCAACAAGCCTTGACCTTCTGATAAGCTAGTTGCAATGATTTGGCTAACTGAGATTATAAGCTAGAACAGTGACAAGGGTACTAGGTTTGAGCTTATGCATAAGCCACACAATAAGCTAAAAGGAAAAGCAAAAGAAAGGACTTGAAGGAGACCTGGTTGAGAGCTAGTAAACCAAAACCAGAACTATATAGGCTAAATTGAGCTTGTGACAAGCTATGGAAAAAGCACATGCCTGTGTGACTACACATGCATGTGGGATTTTCAAAAGCGAGACCAAGTTCACAAGTAGTTTTGAAGCTTTTAAAAATTTGAAAAAATCAACAAAATCATAATAAGATAGTGGACCAGTTGAACTTATTGAATCCACAATTTCATTGAATTTAACCCATAAACGAGCTCAAGAAAATTCGCCTAGTTTGGTGGCGTAATCCCAATACTTTTGACTTTTCACACGGTTTTGAAAATTTGACTTATTCTAACTTTGAATCCAATTTAAAGACTGAGATTGTTGTATTTTGAGGAAATAAGCTTAATGCAATCTATATCTATGATTTGAAAACACAAAACAAGTATTTGCATGTTCAAAACTCCAACGGTCTTGTTCTAGGGAACTCAAGGTGGAATTTTGACTTATGAGCATGTACAAGCACAAATTTATGCGGATATAAGCTCAAATGGACTTAACAAGAATGAACAAACAGAATTAAACTCTTGAACTACTCTCTAGTGCGGTTTAAACCCTCTATCCAAACACCCTTTTAAAACATGATTTGCAAGTAAAACTAATCCAAAGATTGAGCAGGGCATAAAGCATAATCAAACTAAGTTAAACTATTCTAAATTCTACTATTAAGACAGATTTTAACAGATTAAGAGTACAAATACATAGATAAACAAGAAATGCAAAAATGGCTTAAAAATGAAAAGTTGAAAATCTTACTCACATGATTCCAGCTTATAAGCAGGCTAGAACCAAACCCAAATACTGCTCTATCCTACTCTAATACACCCCAAAGCAACCTTAGCATCACCATTTTCCATTTCTGACCCAAGAATCATCACCAATTGACTTTTGTTGACCAATGGATAAAACTGCTTAAAACTGATTTCTAGGATTTCAAAAAGCTGTAAACAACTTATCTAAACCATTTGAACTTAAATCAAATACTAAAAACTTGGACAAGAGAATTTAAAAGCGAAATTTTAACGGTATACTTTGAAAACACAAAATGATATTAAACCTTGAATTACACCTTCAATTTGGATTACAACTTATACAATAACTTAGTTTGATTCATTAAAACAAAATTACAATAACATAACTTAAATTAAAACATTACAAAAAACGATATTAAAGAAAAATAAAACTAGCTACCCTTGTCTTCCTCTCTCTTCTCTTATTTATACTCCAAGAAGCTTCCACGTGTCCATAAGAGATAATCCCACTTGATTCCAGGGCAATTGGGTCACTTTTGGTGATTTTGGCCACTTTGTCAAATTTGGCGGGAAAGAGGTGTTTTAACAGTTAAGGTTGAGTGAAATGGGATGAGATGTAATTAATGGTTTTTGGATATTGGTGGAGGATGAGGGGACATGGAAATGTGAATGGTGAGGAGGGGGGTGTGGTATAGCAGAGAAGCAGGTGAGAGTCAAGTGGGGAAGGAGGACTTTGGCGGGTTGGATATGTTTGACTGGGGTGGGTTGTTTGTTGACCGGGTTGGATGGGTTAAAGGTTGGACGGGTTGGATAGTGGATTGGGCCTAAGTTAATACAAGGGTCCATTTGGTTAGTTTAGATTATTAATACAAAAAGGACCAAAGATGTAACATTTGAAATTCAAGGGACCAATCATGTACTTTATGAATAGTAGTCAAAGGATTTGTTTTGCCAACTTTAATAGTCCAAGGGTTGATTTTGACATTTTTGAAAATTTCCAAGGACTAGTTTTGACCATTTTGGATTTTTAGGGACTAAATTGTAATTTTCTCAAAACTTTTAGATTTTCCACCAAAGGACTAAATATGACAATTTATGATTTTAAAAAGACCTTTGGTGACTTTTCTTTTGAAATTTGGCTCAGGGACTATTTTTGACAATTTTATAAACTTAGGGGACTAAAACTGCAATTTTTGCAAATTTGATACGTTTTCATCGATTTTGATATTTTTTATTTAAAACACATAAAACAACGATTTGTAATATTTTGATCATTTTGATGTGTTTCGATTGTTTTCGGATGATTTTGCGGTTTATTTTGTACAAAATGATGAGTATTTAGACACTCATCGGTTCCCGTTGATCAATACAAATCTTGCTGTGATCGGTAGGATTCTAAGAATCTCCTTGACGGGGTTTCGCGTTGTTCTAGCTATTCTCAAACCGGAACGTCTCAAAGAAGACAACACGGGTGAGTGAACCCAATAATTGAGATTCACCGATTGATGAAAATGATTTGAAAAACAATCGCGTATTGCTTGAAGAAAGAGTTTTACAATACGACGAAGGTTTTATGAGAAAGATCAATTTTCAAACAAAATACTTTTGTATTAGAGAATGAGTACACATTCGACATGCTAGCGAAAAGAAGAGATTCGCACATCGAGCGGTTTTCTAAAAGTATTTTCAATCGAGATACTTTTAAATTTGAAACCATAAGTACACATTCGACATGCTAGAGAAAAGAAGGTTTGCACATCGAGCGGTTTTTCCAAAAGAATTGTCAATTCATTTCTGGACCAAGGTTGATTCACGAGTGAATCTCCCCATTGTTTCTATCCGGTTGTCACAAGCTTGATCTTACGAGAAGATCTCACATGTCACCCACCAAGAGCTTGTTTGATGTTGGCTCTAGAAGGATTTCCATCTTCATCGTGAATACTTTTACATACCACTCGGATGTTACGGCAATACCACAAGGATAATCGTGGGACTCTTAATATATACTTACTTTCCACATTGTGTGAAACGAGAAGACATCATTAATTTTGTGTCCTAACGAGATATTGTGGATGATCTCTTGGCTCTAGACTCAATAGTGCATATTTGGTTCGTGTGGGAGACTAGGAGAGGGTCTCCTTCTTCAATATCAACAATCTCTAAAGAGAGTCGATAGATAATGTCGGTTCCCGTGAGAATGAAACAAGCCCTTTTAAGAGGAACTTGAGTGGCTTGGGAAGTTGTAGTGCGGTCGTCCTTGGGTCCATGACGTCTTGTCTTCAATACCGATGTTACCTTAGTAAGCACCGATAGCATATGTATTGAACCGTTCACGCCCTAAGGTTGAATTATTGGAGGCTATTTCTTTTCACCGTTTTTCACATTCGGTTCTTTTCCTTCTACAACCCCTTGAAGGCTTACCGAGACTTCATTACTAGAACCTTGTTGGGTTTATTCGATTACTAGCTACATCTCGATCCGCACTCTTCCCATTCTCGTTTTCTCCTTTTTCAATATACCTAAGGACTCTACACTATCTAGTGGATTGTCCTGGGTAGATCCCTCCGACTCTGGCGGGATCGTGGGAACAGAATACCTAACCTAACCATCCTTATAACACCATGCATAAAGTAAAATGGTCGGTCTTTTAGTGCAGTTCATTCTTAGTGAAACCAATTGAAAATCATTTGGAAAACAATCAAGATACTTGTGATACGAGATCAAAGCATTTTGTACCCTAATAGTTTTGATCATTTAGAAAACCTCCCCTCAACATGTGCGTATGATTTAGAAATTGTTTAGCACAAGGAGGCAGAGGACTTTGAAATATTTTCTTTGATCACAATTTTCATCTGAAAAAGCCATTTGATTTTCATGGTAAAATTCTCCCCTCAATATGTGCATAGGATTTTTAAATCATTTTATCACATAGAGGCAAGAGTTAATTTGAAGCACATCCACAATCACAAGCGTCATTAAGAAACCATTTTAAAACACAATCAAGGTACTTTATAAATCTCTTTAAAAAACTTTTGTACCTCGATGGTTTTGCTCCCCTCAATATGTGCTTGAGATTGAAAGCGTTTGCTTTTATCTGAGAAGCGACTGCACAATTGAATCAAACGATCACCTTTTATCAAATTTCA
This sequence comes from Chrysanthemum lavandulifolium, assembly GCA_022545495.1. Taxonomy (NCBI): domain Eukaryota; kingdom Viridiplantae; phylum Streptophyta; class Magnoliopsida; order Asterales; family Asteraceae; genus Chrysanthemum; species Chrysanthemum lavandulifolium. Next base: position 178,308,831 of record CM040238.1, read on the forward strand.
TTATTAAATCACAAATTCTCCCCGATCAAAAATATCAAACCCTTTGAGATTTTGGATCCCAAGTGATTAATACGGTTTATAAAACATGGAGAATATGTGGCTGGTTTAAATACTCATCATGTTTTGGATAAATCCTCCTCCTCAACATGTGCATTGTGTATGAAATTGTTTGGCACATGGAGGCGGGAGTGCCTTTAAGGACTAAAACCAATTCCATTTAAACATATTTGAGATTTAAACCACGATCTCTACCCCGATCGAAATATCAAACCATTTGAGATTTGTGATCCCAAGCGATTAAATCATTTAGAAAAATTTGGGGAAAGGCGTGGCAAGATTCAATTTTGAAAGATGATAGATAAGGACCATTTAAGACATTAAAGATTGTTAGTGTCGGGTATGATAGTTTTAAGAGATCTTTTAAGTAAAACAAAACAATTTCACAATCAAACAAGAGCAGAAAAAATTTCATTTTGAAAGACCTTGATTCTAAAGAAAAATCATACCATGACATAACATTAAATCTTTAGATCACCACTTATTATCGTACAAGACGGAACTTTTGTGAAGAAACATCGTTTGAAAATATTTTATTTTAAATCACTCTCCCCTCGATCCATGATGAAGTCAATAATTGAGTGACTTAGGTTTTGATAACATGAAGTCCGGTGATTTTCAAAAATTAGTCCAATATATTTTCAAAAACAATATTTTCCATTTTCAAAATAATTTTAATCAAAGTATTTAGAAAATTGTATAAAATGGTATCTGCACAAAGATCGTTAGGTGGTTGAGAAGCCTCTGTTGTTCTTTGTAGGGTTTGGAAGAAAAACC